>JAOTOM010005119.1:662500-1011601 GCA_034440615.1 Ashinkailepas kermadecensis
GTGGGCCTGGGCCAGGAGCCGATCCTGTGAGCTGTGTCGACATCAGTCGGCTGCAGGGTAATGCCCGCCAGCCTGGCCACCTCGGTGGCAGGCGCCGCCACGCACTCACCTGCTAACTCCGGAACGCAGCTGATGTCGAGGCACTTCTTCCGCGTGTGATGTTCCAGGCTGCTGTAGCGCTCGGTCTGCTCAGCCAGCGCGGAGTTCAGCTTCCGGATCTCTTCGTCTTTAGCCTGCACCACCGCTTTGATCGCGTCAATCACCGCACGGTCCACTGTCGCACTATCGGCACGAGTATCACCTGCAGGACCGCTGCCGGGTCGCAGAGGCACGCCATCACCTGGCCTGAACGTCAGCTTCCTAAATCTGGGCCCGCTGCTCGCCGCCCGCGCACAACCGCTGAATCACTCTGGCTACTGCGGAGCAGTACCGTGTGCCAATGCTCGACCTTGACCGGTCGTGGCGGGCGTCAGCTGGTGCGACCTCTGCCCTCGGGGTCAGCGGTGCACTGATGGTGATGCTAATACTGATGGATACATCGTGTGATATCGATGTGTATCTACCAATTGCAATACATAGCATGAACGAAGTGTTTTGAGAAACTCCATTTATTTTAATCATACTATATCACTAAAGAAAAACATGCCAGTTAAAAAAGTAAATGGGACACATGGAGGTATTTTCCATTCACAGATACAGCTTAATTTGACCATTGTGGACGAAGAGGGTTTTCGGACTCGGAATATCGAACGATGGTTGTCTTCCATTACGTTGGTCTAACTATATTGCTTGCAAAACAAAGCATTCGCACGAACATATTTTTACGCAAATTCGGTAATTGTGTGCACAACTTTATGGTATGATCAGATATCTGATGATGACTGTTCATGTCCGGACGCCAAAGACGGATGAACAATTATTGTCCGGATTGTGACTGCCATTGACAAGGGTTGTGGCTATGCTAGTGGAGACACCAGCCCACTCATGGTAGAAAAGAGAGCACATAAAGGGCTAATAATTAATAGGATCAATATACACCTATATAAGGGACACCTAAGCAAGTTAATAACTGTTAATCATGGGTGTAGATATTGTGGGGGCAGTGGGGGCAACTGCCCCTCCAACTTAAGGTTAGGGAATCGAGGGGGCGGCAGTGCCCCTGAACTTTCACTGCATGTTTCATGTTACGGTTAATAACAAAATATGTATTTTAATTTCCGGCGTCTAAAAATAGAGAGTGGAAGTTCGGGTCGTTTTAGGGAGCGTACTTTGGAATAGCATCTACTGTACTCGTCTGGTGATGCCACGTGGTAAGCTTGTGTTCCCCTGTCCCCAGCCGCAGACTGCATGACGAAGTTTTGTCCTTTCAAACGCAGCGAGAAGGAAAAGGCATGCGAATACAGCAAAGGATCCAGCGCTGGGTCTTCGGAGACTGGGACTGTATCTTGTGCTGGGTGGAGGTATCTCAGATACCACCGAAAATCACGAACATTGCTCCGTTTAACCTTGCTTTTTGTCACTGTAACCAAGTTTCAATCCTAGCAGATCATATATGTGACCTATCCGTGTTTGTAAAAGATTATCGAACCTTAAATTGAGCAGGCTCTTCAACGTCGTTTTAATTTTACCTTGGCACGTTTAGTTTCGATGATCATGGAGTTGGCTCGACCCCCTTCGTGAACGGAGCTACCCCAGAACGCTCGCAATGTGACGTGTTAAGATCGGCTCCGACACTACCACATTTGAAGTTGGTGAAGCAATGTCTCTGCTTTCAACGTTCAGTGTACTGATGCATGAAATTTCCCACACAAATTTAACTTTCCAAAACCAAAACACCACGATTCCGGAACACAGTCACAGTTGGATTTCGGTGGGTTGTTTTGGCCTGAATCTCCCTTGCCCCCACAACTTTTTCAACGCATCTACACCATGCCGTTAATCATTTCTGGGTGTGTTTGCAATGTGCACTGGTGTTCTAATTCGTATTGTTATCTCCTTCAACAACATTGGGATGGCTCAAATCCTTTTCGGGATGACTCAGGAGAACGTTGGGTTGGTTTGAGTCATCCAAAATGTGTACAAAACGATACCCATACAAGGACATCATTGGAACATTTTGGTTTGGCCATCCCGACTGCCTCGTCAGGATGCAAAAAAGGCGATCACTAAAGCAGCGGTACACTCAAACCCCAGATCGCTTCTGGGGGCGGCCGACAACCGACCGTGAAGAATATATCCATGCCGCCTGATTCCAGCAGGTCGATGAATTCCCCACACTTTCAATGTCGTACTAGATTGACTGGAGCAGCACTTGCACGGCAAAATCATCAGCTAAAAATTGTCTACCTACACATGGTTGGCCGATTTTCCGGACTTGACATCCTTTAATTCCTTCTCTGGGGATATCTCAAGAACCGGGGACATAAACAAGACTCAGACTTCCAAGGATCTGAAAGAAAACATCGCACGTGGCATTCGACGAATTTCCCAGGAGACATGTGCCAGAACCATCACAGAGGTGAAGACGAGAGCTGATCTACGTCTAGCAAAACGGAGGTCATCTCGAGGGCGTGCGCTGAACTTCATCCCTGTGACTCAGTGGCCAGTTCTTTCGTCGGTTTGGAGCAGTGACTGGACTCCCAATACTACAATTGTTGGTAAACAGTGTGTTTTCCTGTGTTTTCTGATATGATTTGAATGAGTGAGAAACAGGCATAAAATAACCTTATGCTCATATTAAGGTAAAGAAATAGATCCAAAATCACACGGTATATTTCGGCCACGGGCCTTCCTCAACAGTGAACACTTTGGTACAAAAGCCACAAAAACACACGCCAAGTTCACCTCGTGACACCGAACCATTAATCGCTTTCATTTCACATATCACAATATCTGCATATTCGTGAAATACATATACATATTAACATAAACCAAAATCAATGTGTACGATCCGTGTGTGTACATGTGTCAACTTGCGACTCAGGTGTGTGTGCATGTCTGTGTGTGGATGCGGTTATGTGTTGCATATGTGCTTGCCTCAGGTGGTGTATGGAACTGGTTTTATCAGGGTCCAGGATGCCGTCATTGTGTATAATGACGGCTTTTTGTTCCTAATCTCTATCGATTCGCTGATTTTGAGCTCTGCTACATCTTTGCAAACTTGCAGAATGGATATACTGAGTGTTTTAGAGTCGAAAGTGCTGCTTGCGTGAGTTATTTTGAAGTGTTCGCCAAATGGGGTGTTAGTGGTTTTATTTTTAGCGTCTCTTAAATGCTCCTTAAATCTGTCCCTTACCATGCGTTTTGTTTCCCCTATATACATGATGTCCAATGATCGGCATAGCTGGCATGTTATGATGTAGACTGTGTTTCGTGTGTGGCATCTGCCTTGAAGTCCTGCCAGGCAGCAGTGACACTTCTTGCTCCCAGCAGGACATGGGTGTGGGTTGAGAGCGGACTTGGTCAGAGTTTCTGAAAGTGTTTTACCACTCTGCCATGCCACACGTAGTGATAGTTTTGAGGTTCTGATTGCCGCTGTTATTTTTTTGGTGAGCTTATCATCTATGTATGGGAGGCTGACGAAAGTTGCGTTGTCTTTGGGGTCCGAACGTCGCGTTTGTGTCTGTGTATTTCTCACGGGGTGTGTTCACTGGCGGATCTAGCCCACCGGTTTCGGAGGGGCCAACTTTCGGTTTTCGGCGTCAGCTCCTCCCCTCCCCCTCCCCCAGTGGCGTACCTAGGAATTACATCAGGAGAGGAGTCGAACGGATTTGGAGGGTGCCCCTTCTCCCGCTATTTTTGGTTAAAAGCACCGGATTTCGACCACTATTTGGCAAAGGGGCCCATCTGAAGAAAAAAATAATCATTGACAACATAGCTTCCTGTGTAGAGGCCCCAGCCTACCTCCACCGTTTCTATGTTACCGGATTTTTGTTCTTGCTTACCAAAACGTTCACGTTCTCGTTCAACGTCTTGTACCACGTCAACGTTCATGCACGTGTACACACTGGCGGATCCGATTTTGTCAACTCTTGCTGTAAGCAGAACTTAGAGCATGGAACCCTCGTTGTGTGTTAGAATCTACTATGCTACCACACTGGCTTCCAAACAATGTTTTTAAAATTTACAATTGGAGATTCTTTCATCCAGACGCTACTTTTTAACCTCGGCAAGGTTACTGCATTTTAATTTAGTTGACTTCTGTTGGTTTCGGGGGGGGGCAAAGACACCATGGCCCCCTTTTAAGTGCTTCGGGGGCCATGGCCGGGATGGCCCCTCCTGGATCCGCCAGTGTAAATACATACCTCCTGTTGCTATTCTTCTTGCAAAAAATCAGTCAATGTAGCCTGTCTGTTCATCTTAGCAACTCCAACACCAACATACGAAACATGCTGCTCAACTGAGCTCAACTGGTCACTCGCACAAAACATCCTGTTCAAATTCCGCTTTCGAAATCTGGCTCGCTGGGTCCACTTGCCCGTTACTGGCTAAACAAACTTCATGAACCTACCTGACGAAGGAATAATGAAACTGCTGATTTCGTCATCTCTTGCTGTAAGCAGAACTTCAACAGCATAGAACCCTCGATATGTCAGAATCTACTATGCTACCATATTGTGCTTCCCAAAAATTATTAAAAAATACCTGTAAAATTGGAGATTATTTCACCCGGAACGCTATTTTTTAACCTCAGCAAAGATTACCGCATTTTAATTCAGTTTACTTTCGTTGGTTTGGGGGCCAAAGATACTATGGCCCCCCTTTGAGCGCTTGGGGGGGCCATGGCCGGAATGCCCCCCCCCCCTGGATCCGCCAGTGGGTGTGTTACCTGAAACCTGGCTCTTTTGATCATGTGGGGTGGATAGTCGTTGGCCAGAAACAAAGTTTCTGGCCTTTGGAATTTTTTTGCATGCCTCGGTTTCGGGCATCAGCATTAGATCCGAGACGCTTGGCTCTCAATGTCTGTGCATACAAAACTGCTCTTTTTGTCTGGATGGGGTGTGCCGAGAAAAATGGAAGTATTATAGGCGCCGCCATCGGTTTTATGTACAGCCAGTTGTGTAAGAATCGTCCTTGTTGATGGTCAGAAGTGTATCCAGGAATAGATAATTGTATCCAGGAATCCAGAAGTGTATCCAGGAACATATATGCGCTACATTGACGATGTCCTGGGTATTTGGATACACGGTTCAAAAGCTCTCGATGACTATTTTAATTTTCTCAACAACTTCCATCCTTCCATAAAATTATCCATGGAACGCAGTGACCATTCCGGTAACCAACAAGTACCTTTCCTGGATACACTTCTGACCATCAACAAGGACGATTCTTACACAACTGAGCTGTACATAAAACCGATGGCGGCGCCTATAATACTTCCATTGTTCTCGGCACACCCCATCCAGACAAAAAGAGCAGTTTTGTATGCACAGACATTGAGAGCCAAGCGTCTCGGATCTAATGCTGATGCCCGAAACCGAGGCATGTAAAAAATCGAAACTTTGTTTCTGGCCAACAACTATCCACCCCACATGATCAAAAGAGCCAGGTTTCAGGTAACACACCCCGTGAGAAATACACAGACACAAACGCGACGTTCGGACCCCAAAGACAACGCAACTTTCGTCAGCCTCCCATACATAGATGATAAGCTCATCAAAAAAAATAACAGCGGCAATCAAAACCTCAAAACTATCACTACGTGTAGCATGGCAGAGTGGTAAAACACTTTCAGAAACTCTGACCAAGTCCGCTCTCAACCCACACCCATGGCCTGCTGAGAGCAAGAAGTGTCACTGCTGCCTGGCAGGACTTCAAGGCAGATGCCACACACAAAACACAGTCTACATCATAACATGCCAGCTATGCCGATCATTGGACATCATGTATATAGGGGAAACAAAACGCATGGTTGGGGACAGATTTAATGAGTATTTAAGAGACGCTAAAAATAAAACCACTAACACCCCATTTGGCGAACACTTCAAAATAACTCACGAAAGCAGCACTTTCGACTCTAAAACACTCAGTATATCCATTCTGCAAGTTTGCAAAGATGTAGCAGAGCTCAAAATCAGCGAATCGATAGAGATTAGGAACAAAAAGCCGTCATTAAACACAATGACGGCATCCTGGACCCTGATAAAACCAGTTCCATACACCGCCTGAGGCAAGCACATATGCAACACATAACCGCATCCACACACAGGCATGCACACACACCTGGGTCGCAAGTTGACACATGTACACACACGGATCGTACACATTGATTTTGGTTTATGTTAATATGTATATGTATTTCACGAATATGCAGATATTGTGATATGTGAAACGAAAGCGATTAATGGTTCGGTGTCACGAGGTGAACGTGGCGTGTGTTTTTGTGGCTTTTGTACCAAAGTGTTCACTGTTGAGGAAGGCCCGTGGCCGAAATATATACAGTGTGATTTTGGATCTATTTTTTACCGTAATATGAGCATAAGGTTATTTTATGCCTGTTTCTCACCCATAATCATGCTCAGTGCAGCACTGCACCTAATCAAACAATCAGAATCATGATTTGAATGAATTTGACATTCATTTCATGGGGAAATGAGAATTTTTGAGGCATTGGCAATTCAGGGTGAGGTATGTATCTTTCAATAAGAAGTGATTTCATGTAGAAAAGAGTATGAAATTAATTCAATTAACCCAAAAAATAACCAAAACACAATCTTCAAAACGCTGATACATGCTATTCCCTCCTCGCCTTCTAAATTACAGCATGGGTAAAATGGGTTTCTGGTAGGGTAATGCATAATGAAGAATAATGTAAAATTACAGAAAAGCCTCACCTAAGGTAACCTAACCAAATGATGTTCGATCGCCTCCTACCTACTGATGTTGAATACCCTACCGCCCACTAGTGTTGGATTCCTTACTGTCTACTGATGTTGGATTGCCTAAAACCTACGGATGTTGCATAATCAAACATCTACTGATGCTGGGTAGCCTAGAACGTTCATATCTAAAACATACTGATTAATGTGCCTCTATACATATGTACCACAACTCAACGTTTCTGGTATCCCACAGTTATCACGAAAGAAACGTAAAACGTGGGTGGTATTCTTACAGAAATGAAAATAATCTGGGAATAAATTATTTTGCCCAGAACACGGCTTCGAAGACGGCATCATCGACACGGCGCGTTCAGAAAGCGGCACCACCGATACAGTGAGTTCAGAACACGGCACCACCGATACAGTGAGTTCAGAACACGGCACCACCGATACAGTGAGTTCAGAACGCGGCACCACCGATACAGTGAGTTCAGAACACGGCACCACCGATACAGTGAGTTCAGAACACGGCACCACCGATACAATGAGTTCAGAACACGGCACCACCGATACAGTGAGTTCAGAACACGGCACCACCGATACAATGAGTTCAGAACACGGCACCACCGATACAGTGAGTTCAGAACACGGCACCACCGATACAGTGAGTTCAGAACACGGCACCACCGATACAGTGAGTTCAGAACACGGCACCACCGATACAGTGAGTTCAGAACACGGCACCACCGATACAGTGAGTTCAGAACACGGCACCACCGATACAATGAGTTCAGAACACGGCACCACCGATACAGTGAGTTCAGAACACGGCACCACCGATACAGTGAGTTCAGAACACGGCACCACCGATACAGTGAGTTCAGAACGCGGCACCACCGATACAGTGAGTTCAGAACGCGGCACCACCGATACAGCGCGTTCAGAACATGGCACCACCGATACAGTGAGTTCAGAACGCGGCACCACCGATACAGCGCGTTCAGAACACGGCACCACCGATACAGCGAGTTCAGAACACGGCACCACCGACACAATGCGTTCGGAACACGGCACCAGCGAAACCAGGAATGGCGCATTTGCAGCACTGGGCAATGCACATAAGAATACTCTACGCATGATGAAATTATAAATGTCAATGAAGTAATCTGAAATGTTGTGATTTTATCATTCGTGTTTTACGAATATAACTTCAGAAATAAAATGCCACGAATTTATTCAAATGTATATTAAACATCATAAAAAGTAAGCACAAATTACTCTCATGCAGGGACGTAGCTTTGAATTCTTTTGGCAGGGCACTTGCTCCCCTTCCCCAATGTTGGCTTTTCCCTCCCAATAATTTCAACTTTTAACATGGGACCCTATGTGATATGCCCCCCCCCATCCATTTCGGCCCGCATATTGCATTCATGCACCATGCCCCCCTCCCCCCTCCCCCACAATAATTTAAATAAATCTACACCTATGCCATCACGTGTCATGGAATGGTACACAAATCCAGAACTAATTGTACCATGTGCGCGGCGTCGTGCACCGAGCCGACGGATAGTAGTAATTGGCGTGACTTCATACGGCGAATATCTCGACAATGCGTGAATTCCTCAAGATATGGTTCAGGAAAAAGTTGCTAGATGAGCTTTGGCAAGTCCAGTGCATATACTCTTTTTTTTGGCAATTTGCGATTGGGGGCTTCTCATAAATGTATTATGTTCGCGCATACCGAATCGCGCAAACCAGATACTTGGAGACCGACTGAACCTCAAAAGCATTAACCGAGACCAAGAAACTAGACTGTATCTCAGCGAGTTTCTCCCCAATCGGAAGTTAAATATCTGCTGTCAGTTGCTAAGCTAATGAAAGAGCAGCTCATCTACACGATCTACACTCGAAATGTTCGGATCTTCCTGAAAACGTCACTGAACACGAACGGCGTTCGTGTCGGCGACCGTGACTAGCCGGCGGAGATCAGAAGACGATGACGACGCCACCAGCTTGTCATCAGCTGGGACGGCGGCGGCCGAGAAGCGGCCTCATCTCAGCGGGAGCGGGCGTCATCCTCCGACCCAACGCATCAAGCGCCATCGCAGCGAGAGCGGCCGGCTCCCGCACTCTCTCCCGCCGCCGCCGGCCGCCGCGCTGCTGCCACAGTGCCGGAGCCAGGCGAGCTGGCGCAGCGTGGCCGGCCGCCGCCCTATCCCGGCTACCAGTCGCCGTGTCCAGAGCGGCATCAGGCGGACCGCGGTCATCCGGATAGTCTGGATCTGCCGACGACGGTTTCCGGGCGGCCACAGCCGTCGCCGACCGAGCTAATCGCTGGTCCGTCGCTGACCGTCCGCGCTGATCTCGCCGCCCTGGTGAGATCGTCATGCCGGTCTCGCCCCGTCTGCTTTTCTCAATTGGATTTCCACCAGGTGGCGTCTCCCGTGCTTCCTCCGCGCCCAGTGGCACTCACCAGTCAGTGTGTTGTACTGTATTTCCACGCCCAGCGTCACTCGCCAGTCGGTGTGCTGTACTGTATTTCCACGCTCAGTGTCACTCTCCAGTCGTTGTACTGTACTGTACGTTCACGCCCGGTGTCACTCGCCAGTCAGTATGTTGTACTGTATTTCCACGCTCAGTGTCACTCTCCAGTCGTTGTACTGTACTGTACTTTCACGCCCGGTGTCACTCACCAGTCAGTATGTTGTTCTGTACTTCCACGCCCAGTGTCACTCGCCAGTCAGTGTGTTGATGCAGATGTAAATCCTGGTGACCTAACTGCGACATCGGTGACAGAAGCTACTCTTCAGGAGGATCGCTTGGAGACCAAATGGGCAAACCTTATATTATCGCAACAGCATGGTTGGCGTCCTCCCGCCATGGCTTTTGTGCAGGAAGCAGAAATTGCTGGTGTGCCACTATTTGTCATTTGCTTTAGCCTAAGATATGCTTCAAGCCGAAGATCTTTTTGCTGATAGCTTCCCTTACGATGAGCTTCAACGGCTGGTGCTATTGGTTTAAGCTTAGGCGTGTCTCCCGCCAAGTTCATATCTTGGCGGTTGCCGACGGTTTGGAGACACTCTCCGAAGACACATTATTTTACAATTACTGTATCTAAAGCCAGGTTACCAACCGGACGATTTTGACGAGACGAGCACGTCGAGTATAGCCAATAAATGGGCTGGTGGAAAAGGTATGGGCTGCATCTTGGAGGGAAGAACAAATTATTTCGCAACTGGGAACACTTCCACATTGTAAATCATCAAGCGTGATCTCATGATTTGACGGTAGGTCGAGGCATTCAACTCTTGACTCTTATATCCATTTGTTCCGTCTTTCAGTGATTCTATATCTTTATTTAAAAATGAAACCGTTCAATTATCGTAGCAAAGTCAGATGTGGTCAACCTAGCTGTCAATTCTTGGGTGAGAAAGGTAATTTAAAAGGCACCAGCAACGAAAATATTCTGACTTAAAACTTCCTTTAAAAACAAGTCCATTGGAGAAGGTGGCGTGTGGTCGTCCTGCGGTGTCAGGGACCTCTGTAAGTACAGCACTGTACAAATAAAAATATTTAGAACCGTGGGTACTTACGACTTTTGATTAGCATACCTAGGGCTCTTCCAAAAGAACCTTTATCGAAAATGTAGACATGGTGTGGCCACCTGCCGTGTTCCAAGACCGTGCCACCCCCCGCGAGCCGTCTCGCGATTGCGTTCCTGTTCACTGCGCGATACATCGCGAATTCTGAAAGATTTCACACGCCAGATGCGTCGTGCATTCGGATTGGCTGGCGACGTCCGACTGGCTGGTTGTCGCTCATTGGGGTCTGAAAGGCTTTGTTGAGATCAAGGACAGTTGGAGTTCAGACGCGTGCGTCTATGTACGTGAGTTGGTGGACGGATGCGAATTGATTAGAAGAATACGTAGGACATCAAACTCACTACATCGATGGTAAGCTTCGATGATGAACAAGCATGTTTCCCCGCATTTTCTCACGACGTCGTGGACTCAGCGCTTCCCCCCTGCATGGTACGGACAACATCGTTAAGTAAGCTTTCTAGGACGCCTTCAGCGCCCAGGAAAATCCTATAGTGCTTTTCACTGCGAGGCGACAGAAGTTCTTGTTGGCGTCTTCCACGCGAAATTTATCAAGGCAGTGAGATGCTGCGTTCTTTCAAAGGTTCCGCACATAAATACACCGAGAACAGCGTGTCCGCGGGAAATCTAAACAAATACGTGTATAGGATATCCCATACGCTGTCTCCAAGGGCAAGAAATCGTTCCGAATACATGTTGCTTTGATTACCATTGGCAGCACAAGTCTGTGTGTCAAATTACAGATCGATGCGATACAAATTACAGGTCGATGCGAATTACAGGTCAAACGTTGCCTTTTATCACCCTGACTTATGGGGTTGATATATAAAGTTGGCTGCCCCTCATAACTTTCTAAAGAACAGGGCTAGACATAAAACCTCAACAATTGGCATACATAAAAGTTTCGTATTCTTTTGGTGTGTCTATGATGAGAAATGAGAACCGTGCAATTCATATGAAATTGAAAGGTGTCGTGGCTTTCTCCCTCCGTGGGGTACTACATATGTGAATGATGCCTATTGGAAATTGATCATGATCTTAAGCATTGCGAAAAATAACTGGAAGTGCAGTGCAGTATAGCTTTGTATGCTTCTGGGAGGGCACTTTCCCCTCACACAAGGAAACACACTCGTCCACTTCTCCCGGGCCAATCCCGTCTCAGTTCCGCAGGTCACACGAGGTCACGCCACTCCAGGCTCCGCCCACCAGCAGGCCAGCTCACCACACACCGCAGCGACACTTTGAGCGCGACAATACTGCTACACATGACGCGAGTATTATTCATGTTTAATGAAGGCCAATTGATGCAGGAACCACATTGATGCTCTTGAATCAGAATCGTAGTTTTTTTTAATCGTGCTGAGGTACTCAGAATCACGATCAAATTTGCACACACAAAAACGGGTGTCAAGTCACGGAATTCTTCCTCTGAAATTGATTTTCTATATTTGCCCGGGTTCAACTCGTGTTTGACTCGGATTCGACTCCCGGTCACCAACAGTGTGCTTCCCTGCATGCACGGAAGCGGACCGCCGTTTGGATTGTATGTAACGGGAGCATCGTTTGGGCGGTGTCCAACAGGAATGAGGAAATGCGCTGGCTGGTGTCTTAATCCAATGTGCTGCCACCTGGATGGTGTTCCTCTGGACGGTGCTGCCCTCTGAAAAACACTCGAACAGGATTGTGCTGTTTCCTCCCTCCGAGGAACAACTCCGGCATGTGCAGTGTGCACGCCAGTTCGCAATCTTCCCCAATGCAGGAGGTTGCTATGGCCCCACCATTTCTGAATGGAGAATACATGGGCGACATGGACCACAAACTAATGCGTCACACTTAACGGGGACTTTTCTACGTTGGTTTGATAGTTAACGTATCAGGTCAGCTTAAAGGTCATGTCTAAAAGATCGACAATGTTCACGTTTAATTGGTACCTGTGTAAAAGCAACGACAAATGCGCACTTTGTATGTTCAGCATATCAGTCCTCAGTAACTTGGAATAATAACAATGTGCGATTTGTTATATTTCGATCCACAGATTAAGGTTCAGATGAGATCAGATGAACACTACTCCAATCTAGGCACCACTATCATCTTAGTCTCCGTCGGATATCTGCCCCAGCTCAGGTATGACAATTACCCCAGTATGAGTTGACTATCGCCTCAATTCCGTCATAACAACTACCCAAGTACAGGCATGAGGGCAACCCTAGCTCATGCACGGTAGCTACACCAGCCTGGCGTGACGTGCCACCTCAGCCGTCGCATGGCAGCTACACCAGCCTGGCGTGACGTGCCACCTCAGCCTTCGCACGGCAGCTACACCAGCCTGGCGTGACGTGCCACCTCAGCCTTCGCACGGCAGCTACACCAGCCTGGCGTGACGTGCCACCTCAGCCTTCGCATGGCAGCTACACCAGCCTGGCGTGACGTGCCACCTCAGCCTTCGCACGGCAGCTACACCAGCCTGGCGTGACGTGCCACCTCAGCCTTCGCACGGCAGCTACACCAGCCTGGCGTGACGTGCCACCTCAGCCTTCGCATGGCAGCTACACCAGCCTGGCGTGACGTGCCACCTCAGCCGTCGCATGGCAGCTACACCAGCCTGGCGTGACGTGCCACCTCAGCCGTCGCATGGCAGCTACACCAGCCTGGCGTGACTGCCACCCAGCCATCGCATGACAGCTACACCAGCCTGGCGTGACGTGCCACCTCAGCCTTCGCACGGCAGCTACACCAGCCTGGCGTGACGTGCCACCTCAGCCGTCGCATGGCAGCTACACCAGCCTGGCGTGACGTGCCACCTCAGCCTTCGCACGGCAGCTACACCAGCCTGGCGTGACGTGCCACCTCAGCCGTCGCATGGCAGCTACACCAGCCTGGCGTGACGTGCCACCTCAGCCGTCGCATGGCAGCTACACCAGCCTGGCGTGACGTGCCACCTCAGCCTTCGCACGGCAGCTACACCAGCCTGGCGTGACGTGCCACCTCAGCCTTCGCACGGCAGCTACACCAGCCTGGCGTGACGTGCCACCTCAGCCTTCGCACGGCAGCTACACCAGCCTGGCGTGACGTGCCACATAGCCGTCGCACGGCAGCTACACCAGCCTGGCGTGACGTGCCACCTCAGCCTTCGCATGGCAGCTACACCAGCCTGGCGTGACGTGCCACCTCAGCCATCGCATGACAGCTACGCCAGTCTGGTGTGACGTACCATCACAGCACAGAAAGTGTGGGTAGATCATTCAGCTCAGTTCAGTGTGGATATGTCTTTGAACGTCGGACCGCAAGATCGTGCGATCGAATCCCACGGTCTGCCGAACTACCGAGTCGACCCGTAACTCGGCGTCAGAGGCCAGAGGTCGGCGGCGCTAGTCAGTTCAGCAGTGGTGGTGGTGGATTTGTGCTTTAGGGCGCGTCGACTGCATTGGTCATGTTGCGCCCATCAGTTCAGCAGTCAAACGCGCCGTAAATAACCAGCGTTTTCTTCTTCTAGTTCAGGCTCCGCTGCTAGCAGGACGCAAACAACCGGCGACCGCGATGCACCATCTGGCTGGTTAGCGCGCCGGAACATTTGGTGAGAACACTTCAAGGACGCACTCGTATATTTACTTAGTACAAAACAGCTAATTATACACTGGACTTCACAACAGTCGCTCGTCTCAAGCAACCAGTGCACGAGCACACGTCACAGGCCACACGTGCACATATATCATGTAAGCTCAAACACATGAACAACGCGAACGTGACAGCAACGGCTTTTCTCGCAAAAACCAAGCAAACATCTCCGTTCAAGTGTGTCACAGAACACCACCACTGATGGAACTTAGCATACCCGAGCAAAAACGCCCAAACACACGCAATGCCGTACAGTGCCCACTACGAAATAATAGACCAGCGGCACAAACACGGTGCATATGCACAGACGACCGTACCACTCGTGTGGCATGCCCTGCACCTTAGCTGACATATAAGCGAGCAATGTGCCAATACATAGCTGTTCCCGCACTAGCTCACCGTTCTCGGCCTTGGAAACTTGACGAGACGCACCTTGCGGCCCTGAGCCAGTACCAGCCTACAAAGGCAGTTCGCGCAAGAGTCAACACAAACACGGACAAGACTATCTTCGTGTGACAGCCGGACGTACAGACACGACATCCGGTCGCCGAACTATTCAGGCGATGAGTCGAATACTCAACGAAGCTGCTCTCCGTCCTGCTGCTAGCAAGCTGGAACGACACACGCCAACTCAGTGACGCCCCTCGGCTCGTGTACAGCCCTGAAGACACCAGTGTCGTCGATAGGCGGCCATCAAAACCACAGTCCGACAGGACACGGTGCCAATCACAGCCCACCCCGTCACCGGACACAGGGGCGACATTGCTCGGCGACTTGTCCGCACGCTCACAGCGGGTGCACGCTGGTCGGATTTTCAAATGCGAGCTCAGTAGTTAGGGTGCAAAATGTTAGCTACAGATACCGTAAAAATGCGCGTTTGTGCATGATCGTTACAATACCAATCATTTAGTTATTTTGTGTCATATTGATGGTATATGGATACTAAAATTAGTAGTTCTAGTAGTTAAATGAACCACTTTCGTGAGGAGTGAATAAGTTTGTTGATGTTGACGAAATATCTTTAAAACACCTGTCCATCCGCTGCTGAGCTATATCGAATGTTGCGCCATTTCGACGTGTGCGACTGCCACTGCTTCGGAGACATGGGCTGATGTCGCAGCTGAGAGTTCAAATTTCCGTCTTTCGACGACTTACAATTGAGCATGACTTCAACCGATCCTGGTGAGCTGATCGCACTGTACGTACACTGTGGACTCCCGCTGAACATGCCGTGACGACGCCAGCGCCCTCCAGTGCTGAACGGGTGCGTTGTCGCGTACTACCTAGCTGCTCTTTGCCACATGCAGGACATCACGAGGTTCCGCAAGGTCATATTTAGTCAACATGAACTTCGCTCGCCACCAACGTCAACAAGATCGAATGTGATACGAAAGACTGCTAGTGAACACCTGACTGCAGACAGGTTGGTGGAGCTTAAGCACAAGAAGTAGAAAGAAATGCGACGAAAAACGCATTCGCTTCGTCCTAAACACGACGCAAAATGCACGTTCATCGCCGTTCATCCCTGGGTGGGAAATCACATGTCTGACCTCTGACCTGCCAATCGCGATCGCAGATGCACTCATTTCTCGCCGTCGGAGGTTCCAGCTTATGTCCTCACTTATCCGGCACACTCAAGCTAAACTCAGCTCGAACGGATGTGATGGCAGCACTGAAGCAGCAATCCAGCACCGACTGACAGCCCCGGCACACGGAGATCTACTGTCGCTGGATAGCTCAGCCTCGCCCGCATAACCAACCGTCTCTCCACCGCCTACTCCTGTTCCGCCAACATGGCCGCCACACACTCCTGCTCCGCCCACAAGGCCGCCGAACGCCCCTGCTCCACCCAAACCATGCTCCGTCCGCACGGCCGGCCGAACGCCCCTGCTCCGCCCAAACCATGCTCCGTCCGCACGGCCGGCCGAACGCCCCTGCTCCGCCCAAACCATGCTCCGTCCGCACGGCCGCCGAACGCCCCTGCTCCACCCAAACCATGCTCCGTCCGCACGGCCGGCCGACACCCCTATTTAGCTTGTACGCCTCTTCCTCGCCCCGCACGGCACAGCTTGAACGCCATGTCGGCCCGGGCCCAGCAACGGCGAACTGAGAGCTGGCTCGCCGGTTCCCGAAGTACACCAGGAGAAGACAGAAGACACGGCGGATTTCCGCCCCGCTCCCACTGGGCCGGCGCAGCCCTCAGCCCACCGGCCTGGCATCGCTGTGCATCTGGCCGTGCTCCTCCAGGCGCGTCTGGTTGCTGAACGCCTTGCCGCAGACGGCGCAGGTGGGCAGGTCGCCGTTGTGCTTCCGCACGTGCAGCCGGTACGTCTGGTAGAGCCGGAACAGCTGGCCGCAAAACGTGCACTGATACGGGGTCTCGCCCGTGTGCTTGCGCCGGTGCGCCTTCAGGTGGGAGAGGTAGCGCATCTCCTTTCCACACAGGTCACACTCGTACGGCCGTTCGCCCGTGTGCACCAGCATGTGGCGCCGCAGGCTGCTTGATTCGGCGAATCCCTTGCCGCAAAGGTCGCACGTGTGCCGCCGCTCGCCGCTGTGTGTGCGACTGTGCACGGTCAGGTGGGAGGCGTTCTTGAACGCCTTGTCGCACAGCGGACACTTGTGCGGCCGCTCGCCCGTGTGGATGCGCATGTGCGCCTTGACGCTGAGCGCGCGCGTGAAGTGTTTGCCGCACACGTCACACTGCGCGCTGGTCGGTGCTGAGCGGCCGCCCGCCCGCGCTCGCGGCCGCGCCGCCGCCGCTGGCGCGCCACTGATGCCACAAGCGGGACCATCTGCATCTTCGGCGCGAGCAGCAGCGGGAACTGTAGCGGGTGTGCGGATGGTGATGTGTGCGTGGACAGGGGAGTGGGCAGGGGCAGGAGCAGGAGCAGGAGCAGGAGCAGGAGCAGGAGCAGGGGCAGGGACAGGGGCAGGTGCAGGGGCAGGGGCGGGGGCGGCAGCGGGGGCTGGCGCGGCGCGGCCAGCCGCCTTGGCGCCGCCCTGGAAGTGCAGTGTCATATGGCGGTGCAGGCCGGTGGAGCGCGTGAAGCACTTGGCGCAGATGGGACACGGAAACGGCTTTTGGCCGGTGTGCGAGCGCAGGTGGGTGGTCAGGTAGGCGGCCGTCGAGAAGGCGCGGCCGCACTGCTGGCAGGCGTGCGGCCGCGCTGTCGAGTGCGTCACCTGGTGGCGGCGCAGACTGGCGGCGCACGACAGCACCCGGCCGCACTGCTGACACCGGCACGGCTCTGTCGTCAGCGGCGCGCGCAGGTCGGCAGGGTGCAGGCTGGTGTCGTCCACCAGCAGGGCACAGTCTGCCGGCGCGACCAGCTGGTCAGCCAGTGGGCACGCCAGTAAGAAAGTCAGCTCGTCGCCACGTCAGACTCGGTCAGCAGCTCGGCAACACTTTTCCTCAGTAGTTATACAGTACCATGGCGACACTACCGGAGTAGCTATACGCCATAGTAGTGTTATGCCTGGGTACTTGTATACCATGGCAGTATTTGCCTATGCCTACGTAGATGTGTACCACGGAGGTACTGTACCTGAGTAACTGCATGCCATCGCGGTGCTGTGCTTGGGTACTTATGTACTATGGCGGTGTTTGCCTACGCAGTTGTGCACCATGGTGACACTGTACCTGAGTAACTGTACGTCATCGCGGTGTTGTGCTTGGGTACTGTGTACTATAGCTGTGTTTGCCTCCGTACTCGTGCACCATGGCAGAGCTGTACTCGAATAACTCCATGCCGTAACAGCTCCGTCCCTGAGCAGGTGCTATACCATGACAGCGCTATATATGAGTAGTTCCGTATTATGACAGTTGCACCCGAGTAGTTCTGTACCATGGCAGCTGTTCCCGACAGCAGGGGCCGATCCAGAAATTTTGATCGGGGGGGGCTCCTCTTCTGGAGGAGCGTCAATTTTCAGGAAGTGATGAGGATGAATTGGAGCTTAGGGGAGCGCCGACTGTTAGGAACGCTTTGAGTTCACATTTCTCCGGATGGGTACCTTTTCTATTCTTAGGGATGCCATTGGCTGAAAAAACTCGTTGAGTGGGGTGGGGAAGGGGGTGCACCGTCCACTGCTTGTGCAGGTGTCCTGATCCAGCAGTTACAGCGCCTGGCTCCGTGAGACAGCAGTTCCTGGGCCAGTAAAATGAGACCGTCTGGCTCCATTACACAATACACGCTTTATTGGTTCAATAAAGCGATAACTATTGTCTCCATGAGACAATAGTTCCTGGCCCAGTAAAGTGATAATGCCTGGCTCCATGAGACAGCTTTTGAGATTCCATGCGACTTCCCATTCCATCAGGCAGCATGACATTCCATGAGACAGCTTATCGCTTTCCTGGCCCAGGAAAGCGATGGCGTCTGGCTCCGTGAAACAGTAGTACCTGTCCCAGTAAAGCGATAACGCCTGGCTCCGTAAAACAATATTACCTGTCCCAGTAAACCGATAACGCCTGGCGCCATAACGTGACAGTACCTGATCTAGCAATATAACTGTATCTGACCCAGCCAGACGCACCTGGCTCAGTGAGCAGCACTGCCATCTGCTGCGTCGGAGTGTCGTTCAGCGCATGAAGCAGGCCAGCTGAGTGGTTGCTCTGGTGGTCCCACTCTTGCTTGACAGCTGGGCTACAGGTCGTCATGGCAGGGCCCGCCTCCATCGCCTGCGGCCAAGCAGCATGACAGAATCAGCATTCAGACGTGGACAGATGGAACACCCCCTCCTCATGCCAAATAGGGGAAAGGGGCATCAGATGGTGTTTGAGACCAGGAAGCACATCCACTGTGGGAGACAGGCTCATCAGATATGGGCAAACAGCACAGCCACATGGCTGTGCAGCATACAGAATGCCATCAGATGGTGGTGGAGAATTGAGAACACACTCACTCTGTGGAAATGGAAGCCCATCAAACATATTCCATCCATGTTTGGTGCAGAGATGCTGTCATGCCCATTACCAGTTCATGATGTCCAGAGTGGTTGTGCTATTAGTTCATATAGAATGGACCCCCATCTCCAAAAAATGGTTGTGTTCTATCTTTATCTGATCAGCATCCAACTATTAGAGTGCATCACTAGTCAAGGATCACAGCTTGCAGATGATTTCTCCATGGGTACCAGGTACAAACTATCAATATCCAAGAAACTTTGGGATAAAAAGAACTTGGGAGTCTGCACTGAGCAATTGAAGTTGTGTTGCTTTTTCTATTGGAGGGTGCTATTCCATTTCTATTTGTTTTCTTACAAGGGAGGTTGGGCTATGTTAGCTTAGGCTATGTTACATTTATTTTTTGTTTGTAAACATTATTTTTATGCTATATATTACCAAACTCAAAGCCCATTTTGGTGTTATTTTACTTGCCCACTCAAAAGTAAGCAGTTGCAGAGGAAATGAGTTGTCACATTATCTTAATCATGTTCACAGATGTTGCATTGAAAAAAAATGAATGAAATGAATGCTTTCAAGAATTCAAAAGTTACCTTAAGCAAACATTTATTTGCTAGATTAGCTTAGGTTTATATTTTGATTTTCCAAATAAAAACAATTATATAAAGGGAGGCTAGGCAGTATTATTGCACTTTAAGGTATCCTCAAGACAGTATTGGTATAGAAGAAGCCCTTATGGACTATAGCCCTTTTAGAAGAGCCCTAGTCCATAAAGCCATCCAAGGAAGAATTGAAACAAATTAATAATATATATTATCCCACCAAAAATTGTATTATTGTGCTTTATGGTGCACATGAGACAAGTTTTACATACATTTAACTTTCAGAAAGGAAACAAAAGAGTTAGGTTTAGTTAGGTTGCATTTTTAAGTTGTGAAACAGTTGGATTTTATATTTTAAACTTTTCCTTCAAAAACAGATAAGGCTAGCTTTGGTTACGCTAGGTTACATTTTTTCCTTTGGAAAATCTTGAGAAAAAGTTTAATTTGTCCCAATGAAAACAAAAATCTGAAAATGGTGGTGAGGCTAGGATACATTAGACAATGTTAAAATTTTAATGTATCTTTAACAATATTGCATGCCACATTACCTACCTAATTCCAAACCCCTGTTTGCGGTATTCTGCCTGCCAACTAAACAGTAAGCACCCACAGAATAGATGAATGGTCAGAAAAGGCAATTGTACAGCAGCAATTTACAATTTAAATTGCCAGGTTGCTGAAGATCCTTCCAAGTGCAAATGACATCATTTTTTGTTTTAACTAAAATATTCCAGATAAAAACAACAAAAAAATTGTCATACAGCATCAATAAATAATTAGTGCAAGTCATTCATTATGTTTTTTTGGCATTAACGAGAATCACTTGCAATTTGGTGGTGGGCAGGGAATGATGTTAGATTTCTTCTTTTTTTGTATAATTTGAATTAAACTATTTCATATCCTAAAACCTATATCTCATATGAGAAAAAAAAATCAGTTGGTGCATTGCCTGATCTGCTTGATAGAACAAGTCATAAAACACCTTAAAGCACAAATATACTAAGTATGTTTCATGACATCATTAAATCAGAAATATCAGAAATAAACTATTTCATATTCTAAAACCTATATCTCATATGAGAAAAATCAGTTGGTGCATTGCCTGATCTGCTTGATATAACAATTCATAAAACACCTTAAAGCACAAATATACTAAGTATGTTTCATGATATAGGCATTACCTCACTCAAAGCTCATTTCTTGCTGTTGTGTTCTCACAAACTGAAAAGTAAGTAATCCTGAAGGCAATCAGTGGCCACATCATCTTAATAATGTTGATAAACATGGTATTGAAAACAAAAATTACTGAACTTCATAAAGCACCTTAAAGCACAAATTTACTGGCATGCAGTTACATCCTATGACCATTGATCATTCTTAATTTCTGCCAGAAGGACCAGGAGTTGGAGTCATGGGCAACAAATTAAAATTTAGTAGCAATAGTTATCTCACCTGTCTTACCTGGTTGGCTCCCAAAATTTTCAAGTTTCACTTCACCTAGAAAGGAATTATGTGGCTGGCAGGTACTCCAGTCCCCTAGATGAATGAAAAATAGTTATCAGATAGACATGGCAGGTAACAGGAACTGGCAAGTGTACCATAAGGAGAACTTATAGACTTAGGGTAGCCACTACATCTGCTGATAGAGAGTTGTCGCACAAGATTTATAATGTGAGTTGATCAAAATTAAATACAAAGAAGTAAAGCTACCTTTCAAGTTTGATAAGCATGTTATCATGGTTAATCTGTTGATTATATTCATACAATAATGTGCAGATATTTGAGTGCAGTGCAGCTTTAAATGCAGCCAGGTCTGTTAAGGTTACTGCATCATCAGGTAATGAATTCCATATGGTAGTGTGATGCAAAACAAAAATATTCACTCCACTGCTATACATCTGTGAGCCAATTTCAGTGAATGTACACATGTGTTTGCCAATGGTGCCAGCATAAACATTGTTGGAATCTTGATGCAGAATGGCAATACAAAATATTCCAACATTCGGTACTGTCTGCTTGAACCAGTCTACCTTTTACAAAGTGCAAACTTAGTTTTCACAATCTGGCACTATAATCCAGGTCTTTCATCACCTCTATGTTCCATGTCCACATTCACTGTACCAACTCTAATCATCATAAATCACCCATGTATCCTGCATTTCAAATGCATGAGGAAAACTCCAGAGAGGTCTGACATGAGTAATGTACAGGGTTTTCATAAATTCAGAATGACATGAAGTACAACTTAGTAAGTTGCCAAACAGACTACCAGCTAGTTAATAGCAGAGCATGATCCACATGAAATGCCTTTGAAAAATCAAATCAAATTGCATTCACCATATACCTACCTAGCCCTTATCTAGCCAGGTAGAAACAGTTTGGTATGTCAGAAATAGCTGATCCTCTACAAATTTTATATGACAGAAGCCAAATTGGCCTTGGTCCAGCAGCAAGGCCCTTCAAATATTCTGTTAGCTTCTGAACAATTAAGCATTCCAGAATCTTGCATGGGATGGAAGTAAGACTCACTGGGCAAAGATTAAGTGGATCATGCCCAGGGTGGGAATTAAGGCACTTCTTAAGAGATTTTATCTCTGAAAATATTTTTGCACTTCGGGTTCATACTAGATAGGATGGGCTTCACATGTACTCCGACACAAATGTGGGAACAAAGATATCAATAAAAACAAACAGAACGACACCCAAACACAACGATGGTTATTCCACTTACGGTCACCACTCAACCTAACCACTTTTTGTAGCAGTCAGCAGCCGGATCACAGCTTCACACACTCCATCAATCTCAACCACCGGAATTGCCGACATCGCTCCAACAGCAACTTGCAAGATGATGTGCATGCACACTGAGAACACTGTTCTCCGGCTTTGGAGCGGCATCTCGGAATACCTGTGTTCCTGCCACCCTATGGTGGGAAACTTTGAGTTTTAAGAGATGTCCCCAGAGTCCAGGTCAGAATTGGCTGCGTTAGCATTTTCTGTTCTGAAATCTGTCTGTAAACCAATCAATGCAAGGTATTTTGTATATGACATCTTAACCATTAGCAACTTTGAACACATGGTTAACAGTGTCCACACAAGTTAACAGTAAACACAAGTCCTTGATTGATCCTTTGCTTTGATCACATCCAACTGTGGCGTGTGCGGTAGCAGAGTTGCGTTCATATTATGTGTGAAATTGGCTGCGTAGGTAGGTTTGTTTTTGTTTGTTTTTCATATGGCTAGCCTTGTACTGAGACCAACAGTGAAAGGAAAACGCATTTCTCCTGTGAGTTATAAGAAACGAAAGTGCTGATTATTACGGGTCACTACCGGGCGGTGCCATCCATTGTTCACTTCTTTGTTTGTATGTTTTGGCATTTGATTTGACCAAAAATGAGAATGATATTACTTATGCATATTATGTAGGCACTGATTTAGGTTTTTCTGGTCGGTTACTGGTAAACAGATTCCATGCATAAAAAAATAATGGCCATGAAAATGTACTCCGGAAGAAATCGGTATGCACTCCGACTCCCAACCCGGAAAGTAAGCTTCCCACTCTGATCATGCATTGAACCCTTCTTAACGATTGGGATAACTTATGAGCTCTTCCAACAGTCAGGAAGACTTCAAGCAGAGAAATGATTTTAAAATTATGAAAATGATTTTGCAAGCTCCTCAATGGTCAAGTTATTGGTCTGTGTTTTCATGCCTATGAATTGGAATTAAATAGCATAGGTCAAGGTTGCGGTCCATACCTAGGTATGTGCAGCCACGCAGATACAAATCTCAACTCATCATATATGCCACCCAAGGCAGGCCACCTGATACCTAGGTAGGTACCTCCCAGGTAAGTGCCTAGGTGGCTGGGTAGGCATATTTTGATTCAAGGACGATCGAGGCTAGCCTGCCGAGCGGAGCCCGGGACGAACGGAGGTGAACAATGCAGCTACGATACTGATACCTGTAACCTGAGCCCGGTCAAGGTTGCGATTGCTTCCGTAATCTAAGCCAACGGATGGACGTGATTATTTTAATTCTGACGTTTAATGCCACCATAGGCTAACGGGCACACGATTGTTTACTCGAGCCCTCAAACATGCACTCGCACAAAAGAGAATCAGAGACAACATGTAGCCCAAGTTCTCAAATCTAGTATATTTGGTTTAAACTAGATAAAAACCTCAGACACGTGACGTCACATACCGAAAATGGCTTTTTGTTCCAGAATACTGCTAAATTATATTCCAAAATTCGAGTATCTTGGTAAATCTACGGAATATGGTGCTTTTTATTTTAAAACTATTATGGCGCTTTTCCGCTCGCCTGGGGTTTGTTTCCCAACCGTTTGTTGTTACAGGTGTTGATCGAAGCTTTAATATTTTTATTGTATTTTTAAAAAATACTATTTGAAGCGAGACACCATCCCGTGAATTAACCTAACAAAATCTGGCCGAGGTTCGTATTGCTGGAGCACATGCATCTCAAACCATTGGTAAATTTGCAGTTTAAGGTAATTCCTTATTTCTTGGAATTTCTTTCCAGTGCAATATTCATGAATGGCTAACGTGATGCAACCACTCATTTCATCTGCAGATGCATACTTTTCAGTTTTCAGAAGAGGGGCTTGAAGTTCGGTAACATAGCATAAATGGTAATCTTCAAAATACAGAAAAATGTAATAACCTGACATAATCTAACCTAGCTGGTATATTTGCAGTTTAGGTTCATTTAGGAATTCTTTGAATTTCTTCTAATGCAATCAATGTTGATGGCTATGGTTAACATGGTGCTACCACTAATTTTCTCTGCAAATGCACAATTTTCAGTTGGGAGGCAAAATAACGCCCAAAAAGGTGTTGGAACCTAACCTAATCTAGCCTAACCTTACATGCAAGAAGGCAAATGCTTTTTAAAAATTAAAATGTTTAACCTATTTATCCTCAAATTTTTGTTTTTAATTTTAAATAATTTTTTATTTAAAGCCTAACCTGAACTAGCCTGATCCATTTGCAAGGAAAACATATTTTTTGGTAGAAAATTCCCCTCCCAAAAAGAAAATGTGTAACCTAAAACAAAGACCTAACCTAACATAACCAAACCTAACCTCTGCATCATGGATGTAAAATGTGTGTAAACTTTTGTTGTACCTATATACCTACCTACCTTCATTACATTTAACTGCACTACTTCTGCCTAACCTTCCAAGCAAGAAGACAAGTAGGTACTATTAAAGATGTAAAGTTTTGAAACATTTTTGCTCTAAAAAAATTCCAAGCTAAATAACCTTACCTAGCATGACCTGTTTTAAAGAAATATCAACTTTTCATTAAAGCTCCAATCTGATGCTTAATGCCAACTTGGCATATGTGTTAGCCTACTATCAATTATTATATTGTTCCTATTATGATATATGTAATGATGTGAATACTCTGCCACACATCAACTTGTGCACAATAAGATAATTGCTTGCCTGTAGCATCACAACTAGGTAATAGTTACTTGAGAAGCAAGGCTGGATATCTCTTATAATGAGAGTTGTCCATGTCCTTATTTTCATGGCAAATTTGTGCTTTAAGGTAATTTTTAAATTCTTGGCATTTCTTTTTACAATGCAACATTTATGAATGTGGTTAACATGTGACAACTCATTTCCTCTGCACATGCATACTTTTCAGCTGGCAGGCAAAATCACAAAGAAAGGGCATTTGTTCAGTAATTTAGTAAAATGTAATGTAAAAGAGAACACAAATGTAGGAAGAGATAAGTAGGAGAGTACAGGAGAGAACTGTTTTGTTGGGGGATTTCAACATAACAGGATTGGGAAGCAAAACTATAGTTCTAAACAAATCAGGAAGAAGCTTCATGGATTGTTTTGAGGAGAATTTCTTTTTTTCAAATGATACATGAACCTACAAGGGTAAATGAAATATTAGATCTTGTGCTTACTAATGGGGAAAATTTGGTACAAAATGTGAACATAGGAGAGACTTTGGGTTATAGTGATCACAACATTATATGCTTCTCATTGTATGTTGGAAATGTAGGAACCAATAAGACATTGATTCCAAATTTTGCTAAAGGGAATTACAATGAGTTCAGGATCTTCCTGAATTAAATTCATTGGGAAGACTTATTGAAAGGCTTAGATGCTTATGAAATGTGGAGAATGATAAAATATAAACTATTTCAAGGTCAGGATAGGTTCATTCCCAATAGGAAAATTAGATTAACCAGGGTTAAGCACCCTTCATGGCTGACCAGGGAAGTAAAGCATTTACTGGAGTCAAAGAAGCAGGCATTCAAGAAACTAAAATATGCTAACTCTGAGGTAAACCTCAAATCATATCAAATAGCTAGAAATAAAGTTAGGAGGTGTGTTAGGGCATCTAAAAGACTGGCTGAAATCAAATTAGCTCGGGAATGTTCAGCAGGTAATGCTAAGAGATTCTTTAGTTTCTACAAATTTAAGGCTAAAAAGTGTGGTGTAGGACCACTGGAGGTAGATGGGGAATTAGTGGTTGATGATTGTGCTATTGTGGAATCCTTAAGCAAGCAATTCTCATCAGTCTTTACTAAAGATAATTTTGGTAGAATAGAAACAACTGAATCATATGCCATGACAGGTGATAGGTTGGAGTATCTTACAATAACTACAGAAGCTGTAGAAAAGCAGTTGCAGAATGTAAAACCTAATAAAGCTTCTGGACCAGATGATATATATGCTAGGGTCTTAGTAGAGTGTGCTAAAGCTTTAGCAGTTCCTCTAGGTATACTTTTCAGGTGGTCTATGGAATACTCTGAAGTGCCTGAAGATTGGAGAAATGCAAATGTAGTTCCAATTTTCAAAAAGGGAAGTAGGAAGTGTGTATGGATCTACAGGCCAGTCAGTTTGACCTCAATAGTTTGCAAGGTACTAGACAATCTGGTTAAACAGAATGTTCAGATTCATCTTGATAGGCACAATCTTTTAAGGGATACTCAACATGGATTTCGATCTAGAAGGTCTTGTGTAACTAACCTTTTGGAGTTCATGGAGTATGTTACTAAAGAAGTAGACAATCAAAGCAGGATGGATGTTGTGTACTTGGACTTTAGCAAAGCTTTTGATAAAATTCCACATGGGAGGCTAATTCATCAACTACACCAACATGGGATTGTTGGAAAAGTTATAGGTTGGATTGAAGCACGGTTGAGGGGAAGGAAACAAAGGGTAATGTTAAATGGATGTAAATCTGATTGGAAGGATGTTCTGAGTGGAATACCACAGGGCTCTGTTCTAGGGCCACTTCTCTTTATCATCTTTGTGAATAACATTGAGGTAGGGCTGAGGAATAGAGTGTTCAAATTTGCTGATGAAATCAAACTGGTAGGAATGGCAAACAGTTGTGATCAATCTAGTAATATTCAACTAGACTTGGAGGATTTAAAAAAGTGGGCTGATCAATGGCAGATGTCATTCAACTATGACAAGTGTAAGGTTATGCATCTTGGGTCTGGAGGTGAGACTTTCAGATATACAATGGGAGGGAGGGAACTGGATGTTATTGAAGAGGAAAGGGACTTAGGTGTGTTGGTTTCAAAAGACCTTAAAGCAGAGAAACAATGTAGCTCAGCTAGGAACAGGGCACTCAGAATGCTGGGACTCATTAATAGAAGTGTGATATATAAGAGCAAGGAAGTCATCAAAAAACTGTACGTAGCATATGTGCGACCCCACTTGGAATATTCTGTGCAAGCTTGGAGCCCCTACCTAGAAAAAGATATAGACAAGTTAGAAAGAGTGCAACGCAAAGCAACTAAACTCATCAGTGGAATAGGTAGCTTAGAATATGGAGAAAGGCTTGTGGCATTAGATATGTACTCACTCAAGTGTAGGAGATTAAGGGGGGACATGATTTAAATGTACAAAATTGTTAAAGGACTAGATCAGGTCAATTTAAATGGTGCTCTTCAGTTTAAAGTATCACACAGGGGTCACCAATTCAGGTTAGACAAGTTGAGGTGTAGGACAGTTAAGTGACAACAGGTCTTCAGTCAAAGGGTTGTTGATCAGTGGAATGGGCTGCCTGCTGATGTTGTGGGGAGTTCCTCATTGAATGTATTTAAAAGTAGGGTGGACAAATTTTTTAGACAGGAAAATCTTGTTTTTGAGTTCTAATTTGGATGGATGGGGTGATATTTATGTTAAGTGTGCATGGCACAGACCCCTTTAAGCAGGGGCTATGGTGGCACAGTGGGTGTGATGGGAGGAGCTTGCGATTGTTGAGGGTGTTATGCGGTGGCGGGTGGATGATGCTGGATGGGCCGGGATATATAGCTTCCTAGGAACTTGGGATAAGGAATTGATTGGGGTGAGAATATGTACATTTCTAGTACATTTTCTAGATAGGCTTAACCCAGATGGGCCCCTGTTGCTCTTATTAAGCCTTAACACTTTATGACTTTATGGGAAAAAAAAAGTTCAAACACTTTGTGTTCTAGAAAAGTTTCAAAATACAAAACTTAACATAACCTAATCTAGCCTGGCCTCTTTTTAAAGAAAAGTTTAATTTTGTAATACAATCTTTTCTCAGGTGGAAAACTTAACCTAAGGAAACCTAACTCCTTTGTTTTCAACATGAAGGTAAAATGTATGTAAAACCTGTGTGATGAATATCTTAACACGCGCACTGGAGGGGGGGGGGGCGAAATCCGCCCACCCCTCCGTTTTTTTCGCAAATAACTGCAGATTTTACCGGTCGATATACGCGATTTTCGGTGTACCTGTTTAGAAATGAACGGCGCGTCGTTTCAAGCAAGAAAAATGGAAATCGGCCGACAATTTTTCAAGTTAGGGGCCGCTAAAATTAAAAAATGTTATAGCGCCAGACCACAAAAATCGGCGCTGATGCGCTTCCAGTATACTGACAAAAGGGAAGTGTTCTAGGCAACACTAGCGACTTGTTTGATGCATATTGATATGCTGTATAGTTTCAAGGTCATGTTAGGTCACCAAGGTCAAGTCAGGTCAAGTTCATGACAGGTTAATGGAAGCAAACTTGATCAACTGGAATGTTGCCATAAATGCACTACTGGTTGTCATTTGTACTGTTTGTCATTGCGTTTCCATACTTTATTCATGTACCTCACTCCCTTCTTCACGAAGCCGATTGCTCCGAGCTGCCCGACGGAGCAGTCGGGCGGGCGGCCGGTTCCGGTAACTGGAACAGGTAACTGACCTGATAAAGTGGTGATATATAGGTGACCTGAGGTCAAATGTTGGGTCTAGCATCTGCATTGCATCATTAGTAATGTCCAAAACATCATTGATGCCCATTTTTGAGCATTTAAACACAATCACAGCGATCCATAACGATGACAAGCCAAGCCACGCAATATCGGAAAATTTTGCCAATCTGACCTCATTTGACCTTGAAAATATTGACCTAAGGTCACGAAAATTTCACACAATAGAGTTCACTACCGTGCCCATCGACCCTGCCAATTTTGTTCCTCCAGCTTTACTAGGAGCCGAGCTCTTAGGGGGGGCGGAATCCGCCCCCCCCTCCAGTGCGCGTAATTCTCAGAGGCCCTCCAGGGCGCGTGTTAAAGCACAATAGTACCATTTTCAGGACATTTTCAGATTGAATAAGGAAAGTGTCAAATGAACACAGAGGTACCAAATGAATATAGAGGGGGCAGACACCCAATCCACCCAGGATCTTTAGCCATGATGGGAAGTCATAGCAAAAGGGAGCTGCCATGAAATATTTCACCTCCCCACTTCAAGCCCAAAGCCAATTTGTTGGTTAAAACATGTGTTCTGGTGTTTTCTGATTTTTAATCTGAAAATTTTAGCAACTTATCAGCAATTTAAGTTAATGTGCTGATATCTAAAAAAAACAGTCATTTCACTATGAAAAGATCATTCAACTAACATTTTTCATCTAACATCATTCAACACCAGTTGTTTTTTTTTGGGTGGCTAACAGTGCACTTTGTGCACGATCACAGCTAATGGCACCACCCACACTGTTTCGCTGGTGGACAACTGGATTTGGAAATGTCCTGAGTGGTGTGAGTGTTGAACCTGGGACCTTTGGATCCAGAGCTCAACACCTACTTGGCCACCCTGCCCCTTTCAACATCAGATAGACATCTTTGACAATGCAGATGCATGTTATCCACCTGCAACAAAATATGGGAAGTGTGGGGAAAAGGGTCTTGGGTGGTTGATGAACAACACTAATGTCAGATTACAAATAATATTTGTTCCAAATCTAACCCAATATACTGATGTTAGATCACCTAAAACATACTGATGTTAGACCATGTAAAGCCTACTGATGTTGGAATGCAAAAAAAAACCTACTGTCTTGGATGTTGGATGTTAAGCATGATTTCCGAAAAAAAAGTGGTAGAGGAATTTTACCTAAATTGTACAAATTGTACAGTGTACATTAATTCACCATGTGACCTGGAAATTCACAGTTTATGGAATTATATATATATATATATATATATACATATACTGGTTTTGGTTGTTCATGCTTGATTGCCTATCCTGTGTCTTATTTCCATCCTTCACTATACCCAAGTAGCTCTAATCTAAGCATTTTTGCTAATGGTTTATTTCTGGCCAGTATGACATTCGATAGTGCATGTTGCAGAAGCACATTGCTGTGCATGATTAGGATGATATGACCATTCATTACTGCAGGAAATCTGTTTTTCAGTTGGTAGCAAACTATTGCATCATACCTAACTCATCCTAACCTAGCCTAACCTAGCCCAGCCTAGGCTAGCCAAACAGCTTTGTGAGAAAAATGTCTTTAAAAAAATTGAGGATGATAATATTTAAATGTTCCAAAAACTTCAGTTCTGCAAGCTTCAGTTGCATTCCTAGTTATGTTCAGAAATGTACGGGTGTAAAATGACAAATGTAGTTGACACCCCCTAAAACACATCCATCATCACATTTTCAAAAATGTTGCTACAATATTCTTTTCTTCAAATTCCGTATTAAAAATGCTGCATTTTCAATGCAGGGTAATGTTGAATTCTATGTTCATCACATTGTATATGGTTGGTTACCTTGTGAACTGATCTTGCAGCTGATATCAAATTTGTCCAAATATACAAGAAACCACAAAATGGCTCAATTGAAAATATTTGCATTCCAATTTCCAAGTCAAATTTCCTATTTTGGCACACCTTGGCAATGGTCTACATTGATCACATCCCAGAGATACACAATATGGTTATATGATTCAACTAACAGTCCACCTACTGCCTTGGTTTACTTGCCTAGTTGTTTTGGTGGGGTTACATCAGAACCCTGTAAATGTTTATTTTGAACCTGATATGGAATTTGGGTAAAGATATTTCAAAAGCACGTTTCTGAGCGTGCTTAAGACTATTCATTTCAGTGGAAAATGCATACTTTTTCAGTTTGTGTACATTGTTGCGTCATGCTCGTTGACACCAGAGAAGCTGTTGTCTGAAGGTGTCCTGTTCACCAATATCCATACCTGGGCTTGTCCAACATTTTAAACAAGATATTCAACACTTCGGAGCAGTGTGAGACGGGCTTTACTCTTCTTCGAAGTGCAAAAGGACAGTGCATGATGCCAAACGTCAATGACAACTTGCGTTATGGTGTTGAGCTAATGATTTTTGCCAGAAAATTGGTGGCAAAGCGGAATAAACCTTTGAAAACATTTTATGGCATAAAACAGCAGTTTTAAGACAGCTCAGGTGCATCGAGTAGCTTGTCATCTTGACCATTACTTCTTTCTTTTCTCTTTTTCGATCTTAGGATCGCGTGTTCGAGGGTTCGATCGAATCTAGTCTACTTAATGTGGTTTCGACGGGTGAGATGACGTGAGTGAGAGAACTAAGGAGCAGGCATTATCGTCAAATCGGCAATGCATGATCCCAGTATGGGTACGATGAATAAGGGCTGCTCAGTGCCCTACTGCAATGACTTGCGTGTAGTGTAAAAAAGCGTGGCTGTTCCTAGTTTGTCTGCACCCAGTATAATGCATTCGGTATGTCTGTATTGCCGACAATTAAGAAACTGTTTGCTGGCAGATCAATGCGACCCGCGTCTTCTTATCGTGCAGGTTGAATATATTTGGTCATGTACATGTTCCCTAATTCTGCACTAAATTCCAGATGTTGGGGTAGGAAGACACGGCCCGGGAATATCCAGTATGAAACATGTAATGCTGAATGAACCATCTACAGTCCTGGCACGATCCCATCCGCATTAATGCAATCGACAGCCATGGCGTGCTGTTATCAGTAGCTAATTCGCCACTTTTAGCCTCCTCTATCACCATTTCTGCCAGATTGTTTTCTTACGTCCAAATGTAGATGGTTCTTTTCTAGCGTCGGCTCACCAGCTGCTTTATCTGAGCAGGATGGAAACGGCACACCACGTCCTGAGATGGATGCTGCTGGCTTCTCTGTCCAGGTGGCACCATCCCGTCTGGTGCGCCATAACTGGCACGCTGACTACAAGTGAGCAGACACAGCTGGCAGTCACTGAGCAGTCCAAGATGTCATCAGCAGAAACTGAGATCACCCTTGCTGCGGCTGCTGCCGGCAGAAGTTCAGCAGTCGTCGACGGTGGCCGGGAGATGGGCAGTTTTGCCGCCGCCAACATGACCTCCCCTCCTGGAAGCAATGTAATGGTGGCTCGGGGCCACCAGAGTGGCAGCAAGGCCACACCCCAAGCAAGTGACGCAGAATCTCTCGTGCCGCTCAAAGGCGTCTCTGAAGCTTCTGTGCAGTTGAAGAGCATCTCTGGAGGCGGCGGCGGATCTGATGCAGCGGCCCGGGCGCTTGGGATGAGCCCTGGGACGACAGCTCCGGGTGCCCAGTCAACCGTCGGCGGAGTGGCTGCCGAGGTGCCGGTGCGACTGGCCGAGCAGACCGCGGTCCACCCGGCATCGGTCAGCCACAGCCGGCACCGGCCCGAGCCGGGTCTGGCGCCGTCCGAGCTCAAGCCCAGCAGCCGCCGCACCGGCGTCCCCGATCTGGACATGCTGGAACGGCCGTCCAAGCCCCGCAAGGGGGTGGCACTGGCGCCGCCTGCCCTCGAGGTGCTCGCGCTGCCCAAGCCGGCACCGGCGCCCACCAGTCTGCCAAAGCCGACGGCGACCTCGGGCCAAGCCGGCGCCGAGCTGGCAGGCGGTCGAGCGCGGTCGCCCGCCGCGACCATCGCCGCCGTCGCCTTCCTCGTGTGCTTCGTGCTATGCGTCGGATACCTGGTGTTCCGCCGGGTGAGCTACCGCTGGCACCACCGCCACTACCGCAAGATGGACTTCCTCGTCGATGGCATGTACAATCTGTGAGCGGCCTTGTCACCGAAGGGCGGCACCCTTGGATCCAAGATCTGCTTGGTGCTCGAGACACGCTACGCTCATCTACTGGTTACTGGCGGTTACGAGATGTACAAGAGATGGCGCATGCTTGTGTTGAAATTCGCTGCTTATTTTTGTACTTTTGTCAGTGTCCAATGTGCTGAAGATACCTGACTAGCTTCGGACGCTAAAGATATAAACCAGTCTGTGATATTTCCCTGTCATGGGCTTCACCACGGAAATATTGTCAAGGTAATAGCGTGGCTCTTGGCTCAATCGTGCCCAGGTAACGCCGAGAGACGTAATGTAAATTGTAGAAGTGATAGAGGAAGTATGGGGTGTGTGTCGGCCCATGCTTCTCGGGTATGTTTGAGCGACGACACCGCTTCCAGCAGGTGTGTGGGTCTGTTCTGGCACTGTTGCCAAACTGTCGACCATTGCTCGTATTTATCCGATTCCCTGGGGACCCTCGCCAGCTCACGCTGCGGGTTCACGCTGGCACGCTCCAGTCACATCCAGGATCTGCCTGTTTTGCTTGAGCCAGAGATCCACGCTCACGTATTCAAACGGGCGGCGGCAGCCGCCCCACCGGGGCTCCCGGAGCCAGGTATTCAAGTCGCTCGTACTCGTCCTAGCCTTGGGCTTCCCCTGCAGATTTGACACCGACACGGGCCCAACCAACTGCGAGGAAACGGCCATTGTTCTAAGTTGCCGTACCGGCCCAGTTCAGTCATGCTCGAATATTGCAGGGGTATGGCTGCTCCGTCCGGTTGAGTCCCTCGCTTGCTCTGTCGCTGCCTCCTACCGTAGCCCACCGGATAGGCCTGCTGCTGCAGCGGACATAGCTGACCACGCCTGGATGCGTCCTCACGCCATTTGTGTGCAGGTCGTGCTGCCAATGGTGGTGCAAGTAGTGCACGATCCCCGACCAATACAGCTGCCCACATTGGCCGTGTCTCCCAGTTCACACTGCTCGCGTTGCTGGTGCGTGGTACGTTCAGAAGCCATCATTTTGCTAATACCCATCCCCCACGGAAATTCAGACGTCATTAGCCGGTTGCTCACAATAAAACGCTGATCGGAAAAGTATGTTCATTCGAAATATCACAAGCAGTGCACGTACATGTCTGCAGAAGTCATGAGCCTGACTAGCGAACAACCATACGTCTAGTTCAAATGGTTCTGGTAAAAAGTGAAAATCGGATTCAGCCCTGTTGGTCATAATGCGAACCGAAATCGTATCCGAGTGATGGATCATTGGCAAGCAGTGTGTTCAACTACGCGGCAGCAACAGCTGAAAACGATATGTTTGTGCATTGCGCTTGCCTTGCAACAAGATGATGTTTGGAGAGTTTCCGCCTCCACACGTGGTCGAGGTGTTGCAAATCAACCAGCACGAATGCATGCACCAATTTACTCTGGAGTTAAATGGGGTGACTTAGCCACGAAAGTTTTATCTGAATGAGCTGAGGTAATCCCTGCGGCCATCTGAAGTTTTAGTGCCAAGCACCTTGGCCGTTTGAGTAGTGGTGGTCTGGTTTTGGAGGGCTCGCCCACTAATGGTCTTCCTTCTTGGCTTTGGTAATGTAGTTTTGTAATACAGAAAGTAAACGATACCACAACCACATTACTTATTGTGGGATTGAAAAGCACGCCCCAAACCATTTAATAACTGAACATGCCCGCTGTACGAAATAGACTGGAATGTATATATATAAAGTTTGTAAAAAAAAAAATTAACGAGATTGCCTAATAGCAAAGGTTTTCGAACGATAGCCTCACAAATGGCTCGCTTTGTGCAATATCCATCACTGCGCGTCGCTTCTGGTGCAACATCTCCGACTGGGCCTGAAACTGACACTACAGCGAGTACCGCACAATAGTGAGGAGCACGGCTGACCGGATAGATCTAGTGGCGGCGTGTGCACAACACTCCGCACAGTAGACCACCCCACTGGACATCGGCTCAACGCGCAAGTCTTAATCGAGAACAAGATGAAACTTGGCTGGAACATAACACATTCAAACAGTTGTGAAAGCATACATATGTTGCTGCACGCACGTACACAAACAAAGCAAAGCAAGACTATGTGCGCGTGCTCTAGCGGCTCCTTGAAAGCAGCGCCCTGCCCTCTGGATAATGGGCATAGCTCGCTGGGTAGACACCACTCCACGCATTGTTCACAACCTTGGAGAGTGGGCGCTGGCGGCGGCAGTACCAGCATGGCACCGCGCAAGGCACTGGTATAACTCAATCATCTCTGGTGACCCGCTAAAACCCACAAAGACCAAGGCGCGATACGCACCCCGGACTTCCATGGCTATCGTCCCGGCTTCGGAGCGAGTTTCACGGCCGAATCAGCCCTCGCCCCGACTCCGCCCGCCCCTCACATCCGCTCTGCCCGCGGGCAACCCCGACCTTGTCCACCCCGCCCAGATGGACCATGACCCCGCCCGCCCCTCACATCCGCTCTGCCCGCGGGCAACCCCGACCTTGTCCACCCCGCCCAGATGGACCATGGCTCCGCCCGCCCCTCACATCCGCTCTGCCCGCGGGCAACCCCGACCTTGTCCACCCCGCCCAGATGGACCATGGCTCCGTCGAGTAGACTGGCACATATCGAATGATCTGCAGTGTCAATGGACTATCGGAGAAGACTGAACTCGTCTTCACCTGGTTCACGATCTTCACTAAAACTCATCGAGTTGTTTGTTGATCAAGGCCTTGGCGATCGGTTACAGCAGCAAAACAGGCCTTTCGGCAAGCATGTAGCTATACTTTTTTAGCGCCACAAGGGCAGTTCAGAGTATGGGGAACTCCGACTCTGATGTGAAAGGCTGACGGCAGACGGGGCATGTGGAAAACGAGACGCTCTCTTGTTGCCAGCGCCGAATACACTGGAACAGAACCGGAGGTCACAAACGTACCCAAAAGTCGCATTGGTACCAAACGCAGTCACATCGGTACCCAACACAGTCACAGCAGCGCCCAACACAGTCACACCAGTACCAAACTCACATCACTACCAAACAGTCACAGCAGTACCCAACACAGTCACACCAGTACCAAACTCACACCACTATCAAACAGTCACACCAGTACCAAAGACAGTCACACCAGTACCAAAGGCAGTCACACCAGTACCAAAGACAGTCACACCAGTACCAAACACAGTTGCACCGGTATCCAACAGCCACACAACCAGTACCAAAAGCAACCACGCCGGTACACAACACAGTCACACCAGTACCAAACTCACACCACTATCAAACAGTCACACCAGTACCAAAGGCAGTCACACCAGTACCAAAGACAGTCACACCAGTACCAAACACAGTTGCACCGGTATCCAACAGCCACACAACCAGTACCAAAAGCAACCACGCCGGTACACAACACAGTCACACCAGTAGCAAACAGTCACACCAGCACCCAACAGTCACACTGGCACCCAACAGTCACACTGGTACCCAGTCACACCAATACCTAACACAGTCACACCAGTACCCAACAGTCACAACAGTACCAAACACAGTCACAGCAGTACCAAACACAGTCACAGCAGTACCAAACACAGTCACACCGGTACCAAACTGTCATACCAGTAACAAACAGTTATACTGGTACCCGTACTTAACACAGCGCGGGCGTCACCAATCATTTTTGATAGGGGGACGAGATGGTTGTTTGGTATATCTTTCATGCAACACCATGGGTGTAATTATAAATTTCACGAAGTTTGGGGGTAACGCGTCCATCCGTTCCTCCCCCACCCACCTCCTCTGTGGCCACGCACATGCAACACAGCCATACCGACACTAAACAGGTTACATTAGTATTAGTATCACCGTTTGTATATAATACGCAGTGACAAATCGATACCAAAAGGTCACGACAGAACTCAATCGGCCCGCCAGCGCCCAACAGTTCACATCAGTATCCAACAGCCACACCGGCAAAAACAACCACAACAGCTTCCAGAAGTAACACCGACACTCAGCCCACTCAGCTCGTTACACTGACGCCCGGTGCGGTCATATTTGCACCAGTGTTGGTTGGTTGGTTATTGGTTTTACGACACGTCGACCGTTGAGTCATGTAGCGTCGCCAATCTCTCACGCCGATTGGTCGCGGGCGAAGAGTAGCGACAGGCGAGACTCGAACCCACAACCTTTCGATTGTGAGACGAGCATCTTACCCCTAGACCACTCGTCCCCATTTGCACCAGTGTGCAGTCACATTGACACCCAAGGTAAGGGAGCAGCATGAGAACCGGCTGGAATCTGAGGCAGATGGGAGACGTCGCATACCAGGTCGTGGAAGCGGTGGCCGCACGGTAGCTCCCGCGACGAGGTTGCCGAGCACGGCTCCCGACATATGACGCACTCCTCCTTGGAAGGTGCTTTGTGCAGGTGGTGCGTCGGTGGCGCTACGGCACGTTCGGCGCTGCCGTTGGCTGAGGTGGAGATCGACGTTATTAGATCTCCGTCCTTGGCAATCTTCTGCCCACACCCAACACTTCGCAACAAAGTGCGTTCCGAAATCTGCACCACGTTCCAAGACCCTACTGTCACGTTCCGGCACCGTACATCGCGGCACCGCACAGGTGGGTCACGTCCCGCCACGCACAGCCCTGCCCTGCCCCAGGCGAATGTGTTCGTGCTGCTTCGAGGACTGAGGAAGGACTGGCCGGGACTACCGTGGCAAGAAAGAAGAGCGGATCACTAGTTGTTGAGATGAGTTTATATCAGTAGAGGATCAGCTTGTTGTTTTCATTGGTGTGTGCTGTGTAAGTTACGTTAGGCAGTTTCATTTGCTTTTTGATTCATTTGTTTTCTTATGCTAATTTAATTATTTCAGTGTTAAATATTGTTTGCTATATTTCTCTTAACTCCTTGCAAGAGCTGTTGTGACATTCAAGTTGTTGGAGGGGTCTCGGCTGAATCAGTTGAAGCAGTTTAAATTTAATCAGGTTGAATCGGGATTGAACCAGTAATTGAGGTGCGCCACATTTTGCAGAGGTTTCGAGGATCTATTTATAAGATCTCTTAGGCCCAAGCAGGTTTAAGTAGAATAGGAAAAATACAAAAACAAACAAAATATAAAAAGGAAGGAGGTAACTGCGGGAAGTGTCAGTGTCGAAGAGTCATTGTTGACTTCAGTAAGCAAGTGGAGGTGGAGTAACTTAAGGAATTAATAGTGGGACTCATTGTAGGTAATGTTGCAGTGGGTCAGGTGCAGGATGTCGACAGCGGTAGCTGAGGTGGTAGTAATGGAGCTCGGGATAGAAGTAGAGAGGAAACAGGAAGGCCTGTCAGACAGGAAAGGCTCGGGATAGTAGCAGAGAGTGTAGGGTAACAGGACGTAGGAATAATAGGTTAGTTTTGAAGGTGAACCCGAGTAAGGAGCTAAAAAGAAGGTTTTGAGGCTCTCAGGGAACAGGGAAGTAATGTCAGTGGGGACGGAATGTGAGTGAGGCGGTGTCTATGGCTAGCGAGAGGGAGGTCTAGTGATAGAGGACTCAAGGGTCAGGTACATCTATCGTGCCTTTTGTAGTAAGAACCCAGCCAAACGGACTCGAGTCTGTTTCTCAGGGGCCAAAGTCAAAGATATTGGGGATGGGCTGGGGAGAGGGTATGCAGGGAAGTAGTGAGGGAGCAATGGCCTTTGTACACGTTGGTGTTAATGATGTTGGTAGAGGTAGAACAGAGGAAACGGTACAATAGTACAGGGCTCAAGATAGTTTAGTTCCAAGTTGGAGGGTAGGTATGATATTGGTAGGATATTCATCCTTCAAAGGTTGGGAGCAAGCGACGGGTGGTACTCTAGGGCCTTAGACAATAATAATAAGAGTATGCAAGCTTCGTGCAGAGGGGATAAAGTTAAGTGGGGTGACACTTGGGAGGAAAGGTAACGCTTGGGATGGGGTGACGCCTTTTAGCTCGACTTCTTCATCTTTGTGCACAACATTGAGGTAGGACTAAGAAATAGGGTGTTTGGTTATTGGTTTTACGACACGTCGACCGTTGAGTCATGTAGCGTCGCCAATCTCTCACGCCGATTGGTCGCGGGCGAAGAGTAGCGACAGGTGAGACTCGAACCCACAACCTTTCGATTGTGAGACGAGCATCTTACCCCTAGACCACTCGTCCCCAAGAAATAGGGTGTTTAAATTCGCTGACGACGTCAAACTGAAGTACTACCTGGGCGGCTGATGAGCTAGAGAACGGCACACCATCGTCATTGCAAGCGGCATACGATAACGTCGCATAGTTATTATGCCTAAAGAAAAACGCGAAGTTATGCTTCATCAGTTGTATAGGGCGAGACTGACACATGAAGATCACAGAAAGTTTGTCCGATATCGTCAGAAGCTCCTCAGAAGAGGAATGTAGGGGCTGTCTCAAGAGGCACAGGACAGTAATTATACGTCGAATGGAGAGGCTGCAAACATCGGAGAGCCTGAAGTACAGTGAAAAAAAACCCAGCCCAGACACATCGAATCAGGATACTATCAGCTAAATGACGCAAAAGCAATACATTTCAGGAGTGGTAAAGATGTGCACAGCAAGGACACTTCGCGTCTTAGTGTGGTGCCCGACACATCGCATAAAGCCAACAACAGCAGCTACAAGAGCAATTTCAGCCGGCTCATGGACACACAGTCAGCACATCAACAGGGGTGGAACTAGCCAACCCAACCTAGGCAGCGGGGCATCCAGTGCTTCCGTTGCGCAGGCAGGTGAGATTTCAGGAATCGGTGCCCGCCTTAGCTGAACCTGCTACAGGTCCTCGTCCAGTGGTAAGGAAAGTGAAAAGTTAAAATCACAGACACCTGGGATAGTTGTCAGGATAAAACTGAATGGTGTAGATGTATCACCTACTGCTGATACAGGGAGTTCAATGAGTTTGGTCAGTGAAGAACTTGCTGCAGATCTGGGATTTGAGCTGATGCTTACGGAAGTGTTCTGTTGCAGTTTACGAAACCAGTGTGGATGCAGTCAGGATTACGAGGATGAAATTGGTCCTTTCAGGTGTTGACTTTCAGCCGGACTTTAGGAGCGAGGGACCTAAGTGATTTTGCTCTTCTGGGAATAGACATCTTACACCTTACGGGGGAAATTGTAGATTGTGAAACTGGACAACTGGTGGTGGGTGAATGCCCCGTCTCGCCGGTGCGTATCTCGTCTCATCGGCGTGTGCCCGTCTTACCGGCACGTATCCCGTCTTACCGGCACGTATCCAATCTCATCAGCACGTATCCCGTCATTCCGGCGCGTGTCCCGTCTCATCAGCACGTATCCCGTCTTACCGGCACGTATCCCATCTCATCAGCACGTATCCCGTCATTCCGGCACGTGTCCCTTCTCATCAGCACGTATCCTGTCTTTCCAGCGCGTGTCCTGTCTCATCGGTACGAATTCCGTCTCGCCGGCGCCTGTCTCTCGTCTCACCGGTGCGCTTGCCGGCCATGATGAGGGCGACCACGTCGCTGACTATCTGCGGCTGGCCAACGCCGCGCAGAGTGCCGCCGCGCTGGCTCCGGTAGACGGCCAGCTGCTTACGCACCACGTCCGCCGGCTCGCCACACCGCAGCTGGATCTCCTCCACCAGACTGCTGAACGGCGTGGCCGCCGGCTGCGGCGGCGGTGTCACCGTCACAACGGACACAGTCAAACAGTCACACAGACACACAGACACATTCAGAGCCACAAATAGGCAGACCCATATACACACAGACACAGATAGACATAGACATACGTGTGCACAGACATGCACATACACAGATATACACGTACATACACATACACAGATATACACGTACATACCCAGACACATATATACAAACACACACGGATATACAGCCAGACATACACAGATACAGATACAGATACACCCAGACATACACAGACGCACAAATCTAGACACACAGACATTGATGCACACACACACAGACATACAGACATACAGACATACACAGATATACAGACAGACACAGATATACAGACAGATACAGACATACCTAGACATACAGACATACACATATACAGACATATACATATACAGACACACACAAAAACATACACAGACATTCACAGATACAAACACAGACACAGACCCAAACATACACATATACATAGAAACACAGACACAAACACATACAAATATGTACACAAATACAGACGTATTTGTACAGGCACAGACACAAGCACACTCACCATGCATGGTCACACACAGAGAATATCGTCACACACGGTGGGCATCATCACACACAGCGGTGATGTTTACACACATGTCGACATGGTTAACCTTGATGCCTCTTACTAGACACCAAACTGATTTAGATATGTATCCTCGTCACCCTCTCGCGCAAAATGGCTAAGGGCAGTCGGGGACGCGCGCAGCAGCGAATCTCGAGCACACAATCTTTTGGATAAGAAACTGACCCTTTAACCACCAAACCACCGACTCCCCGGGCATCACCACATGCACAGCGACAAGGTGGCATTGCCAGATAGCATGGGCCATCCGGACACAAGCAAGACAGGAGCTGGAGAACATGGGAGGGGGTGGGGGTGGGGGGTAGTCACTGACCTGGGACATAACGGTGTGACATTAGCCAGAGGAGTGATTGGACAGCCACTGGTCTGGGGTGACAATAGTCATGGTCTGTGATTCTACGGTGCGGTCACTGACCTCGGGAGATGGCAACACGGCAGCTGGCCTGATAAATGGTAGGACGATCACTGGTTCGGAAGGTGCCAGGATAGCCAATGACCTGAGAGGTAATGGAACGGTCGCTAGTCAAAGTGGTAGGACACTCAATGGCTTAGGAGTTGGCAGGGCGCTTACTGGCCTGGGAGGTGGTAAGACAGTCACCCACCAATGACAGGAGGACTACAACCGACATGAGAGGCGGCCTGACTGTTGGTGACCAGAGAGGTGGCAGGACGGCACCTGACCTGAGCCGTGGCAGGACGGCACCTGACCTGAGCCGTGGCAGGACGGCACCTGACCTGAGCCGTGGCAGGACGGCATCTGACCTGAACCGTGGCAGGATGGTATCTTACCAGAGCCGTGGCAGAACGGCACCTAACAATAGGTGGCAGAATCGCACCTAACCGGAGGTGGCAGGACGGCACCTGACCTGAGCCGTGGGGGGTTTAGGGGCGCGTCGACTGCAGTGGTCATGCAGCTACCTGAGCCGTGACAGGACGGCACCTGACCTGAGGTGGCAGGACGGCATCTGACCTGAGGTGGCAGGACGGCATCTGACCTGAGCCGTGGCGGCAGCCGACAGTTGCATGGCGGCCGGCGTGGGAAGAGGACGCGGACTGCTGGTACGTGATCTGACGGCCTGGGCTGCCAGCACGGCTCCAGACCACTGCCGGACCATCAAGTCACGTCACATCGTCACATCACGCTACACTATCACACGTTGCGCCGTCACGTTACGCTTCAACGTCATGACGCTACACCACCACGTCACGTTACACCGGTACGTCACTCCACAACATTACGTCATATTACACCATCACGTCGCGCCACGTCACGCAATCATGCCACGATGCGCCGTCACACCACGTTACACCAGTCACGTCACACAACCACGCCACGTTGCACCGCTACGTCGTGCTTCTTCGCATCAGCGGTGGTGCCCCAGCAGGGGCGCAATGCCGTGGCCGCTGCGGCCGTCGGAAGGTCTGTCGGAAGGACTCGGCCCACGCGCCGCAATAACTGCATCACTGTTTTCGCGTCGTCTTGCGGTATATCACGAAGGCTGGGGGCCGGCCCTTCCCACGGCCGCTGGCGTAGCTGTATGTAGGCCGGACAGTCACACAGCAGCCTGGTGGAAACACGAAACACCCACAACACACTTCCTCATAGACCATCCAAAACACACATACACCGACGCAGAAATACACCAACTCTTCTTCCAATTCACAGCACGACATGCAAATTACAACATCATATACACCGACGGCTCGAAATCACATACACAGCAGACGGGCACAGCGGCGGTGCTGTACCCCCCAATGCAGCACCGCCGCGGGTTATCCTTCGTGCCCGTCTGCACGACACGGCATCAACCTACACAGCAGAATTATACGCAATCTTTTCGGCTTACTCCACCATTTATAACACCAAAATTGAACACAACATCATAGCCACTGACGCCAAATCCGCATTACAAAGCATCACACCATACACCAAACACAAACACCCCCTCATCCCGAAAATACTCAACATACACCAAAAACTCAACGCAAGACAAAGACCACTTCTTCTATGGATACCAAGTCACACAAACATACACGGCAATGAACACGCAGACACGGAAGCAAACATAGCCACAACACTACCACAAACCATCCCATGCCCACTCTCACAATCTGACTACTACCCCACAATACAACAGGCACTTAACAAACACATACAACAAACATGGGACACAGCACTAACACAACTTCATGAAATACACCCCATATACAAACCTTGGCACACTATCAACCAACGCACCAGACTCAAGGAACACACTCTAACATGATTACGACTCGGACACACAGCACTTACACACTCCTACCTCTTACTACAACGCCCACGACCACAATGCACAACATGTCAACGAACACTCACTATCAAACACATACTCATCTACTGCACTAAATACAACAACGAAAGGCAACACATCACAGACTACTGCAGCACACGCAACATTCCACTAAACATCACTACACTTCTCAACGACGACTATCCAACATTACACGAACTTCTCTTCCACTTTCTTTCTACGACACGCCTAATCGATCAACTGTGAAAAAATAAACGGGGAAAAGACTGAATCCCTGGGGGAAAAGAAAAGAAAAGAAAACAAACAAACAAACAAACAAACAAACAAACAAACAAACAAACAAACAAACAAACAAACAAACAAACAAACAAAAACAAACAAACACACAAACAAACAGATAACTACAAAAAAAAACAAACGTGTTCTTGCAATGTTAATATAAGGCGATGACCCGACCCCAACCCACCCACTACACCCCATACCCCAATATAGCACCGTCCGGACTGACAAGCTTCTTTCGACCACTCCATCTTCGGCTCTCAAACGTCTCTTCTCTGCCATCTCTACCCCTTCAAGCTCCCAGATCAACTCAACTCTTCAAGACGACTCCGACTCTACTCGAACATCACTCTACCAGTAATCTATCCACCCTGTATCTAATCCTCCTACCATTCTACCACTCACACACAGGAAACAGCCGACATCACCTACAGGTGGCAGGCTGGCCAAACACAACAACACACACACACACGTCCTCATTAGGCAGATGGGGGAGGGGCTTTCTCGCCGCGGACGCTGAACCGCAGACTTGGCGCCATGCCTCGCGTCCTCGGTGTTTCAGTCCGGGGGTGAGAGTCGATTCCAGTAGTTGGTGAACTGGGTCGTTCGATGGCAAGAGGATCAGGCGGCTTGCTCCGACGGCTGTCGGTTACTTCGCCCTGACTGTTAGCGCGAACAGTGCGGCCTCAGTCAGCAGGATTTCTGTTCGAGTGAACTTGATGCAGCCCGTAATGATCCTGGTGCATCAATTTTGTCCAGCCCCGATGTTGGCTCGGGAGGAGGGCGGTGCCTGGGTGAAATGATTGCGGCTCCGTAGTCGAATACCGTCCGTAGTCGGATGCAGCCGATATATCCAACCCTCAATGTGTCCTGATGGGTGCCGCAGGATTTTTCTGCCAGCGCTTGGGGGCACTGTCGCCATTTGACCTTCTTGTCCTTCAGGGATCCAACATGGTTTGCGAAGGTCAGCTGACAGTCGAGTTGTGAGCCGAGAAACACCGGGCTAGGATTGTATTGCAGCGGCGCGCCGCAGAAAGTAGCAACCGGCAGCACATTGCCGCTGCATTCGTTCGGGTTCAGAGTGAAGGTTGTCAGGCAACACTTCCCTCGGCTGGGTTCTACCTCCTTGCCAATCTTCGATCGCGTAAAGCGCCGGTTGCAGGCTCTCTCCAGACTTCCAGCGTGCGACCCGTAGTCAGCATGGCGACGTCCTCGGCATACATGGAGCGGGTCACTTGTTCATTGATGCCTTTTGTCTACGTTGTTGATGTGCATCAGCCACAGTAGCAGGGCTGTAACCAATCTCTGCGGCAACCCGTCCCGATATACCCGCCAACCCGATAGGGTGGATCCCCAGCGGGCTCGCGCCCTTCTGTCACTGCGGAAGCGCTTGAGCTAGAGGACTACGTGAGCGAGTACATCCAGTCTCCAATCTTTGTCAGAATGCCTTTCTTCGGGGACGAGTGGTCTAGGGGTAAGATGCTCGTCTCACAATCGAAAGATTGTGGGTTCGAATCTCACCTGTCGCTACTCTTCGCCCGCGACCAATCGGCGTGGGAGATTGGCGACGCTATATGACTCAACGGTCGACGTGTCGTAAAAAACCAATAACCAATAGAATGCCTTTCTTCCAGACCCTGTCATATGCCTTCGCGAAATCAATCAGGCTCATTACTGCGAACTTGGGCCTGCTCGTCTCCATGGCGTCGAAAACGGTCTGGGTTATCTTGGCCAATTAGTCCACCGTGGATCATCTCCGACGGAAGCCAGCCTGGCTCACATTTAGCAGGTGGTGTGACTCAGGCCGGTGTTGGAGCCGGTTCTGAATGAGGCGTTTCATGACCTTGCTTACGCAGCTCAAGAGAGATATGGGTCGGCAGGAGATTATCAGCTTTGGATCTTTTCCCTTATTGGGGATAGCCACGATCTCGGCCCGTCTCCAAGCAGGTGGAACCTCTGCTATCTACCAGGTCTTGTTCAGCAACTTGAGTAGTTGCACTTGCGTCCTGGTCGCAGGTTTTCAACTTTCCGCGAGGTCTTCGGGCCCTGGTCTCGCCGCGAGTAGCACCGCTTCCTCCTCCGACCGACCGGAAGGTGCGATGCTAGGCATCGTTGATGCTCGTGAGAACATGTCGGTCGATTCCCGAGACGGCCATATTGCCGGCGGGTCCGCCTGGGGCAGCGGAGTCGGACGCGTCTTTAGGGGCGCGTCTTGCTTCTAGTTTACTGTTGTGGTCCGTGGCCTTGTTCTTGTGAATTCGGGATACCTGGTCGTATATCTGGCAGAATAGCTCCCTTCTCGCGGTCCGTTACGGCCAGTCGTTGAGGTGGCTGTTGACATCTTTGCGGTCGCTCGATGGCGACCGCTGGCTTATAGGTGGGCTTCTTGTCTACTAGGTGCTTCATCATGCTCCACATGTCATAGTCTGGTTGTTGGTTATTGGTTTTGCGACACATCGACCGTTGAGTCATATAGCGTCGCCAATCTCTCACGCCGATTGGTCGCGGGCGAAGAGTAGCGACAGGTGAGATTCGAACCCACAATCTTTCGATTGCGAGACGAGCATCTTACCCCTTGTCATCGTCTGGGCTCATGCGCATAATCTCTCCGCGAAAGGAAGCCCTCTTCTCCTCGATAACCGTAGCGGTTGCTGCTCGCGCCTCTCGATAGATTGCCACGTCCGCACGTCCGCTTCGCCAGGCCCGTACTCTCGCAAGGGCTGCTTAGTGGCGGTCCACCGCTGCTTGACATTTTTCATCCCAGAGCAGTATACGCTGCCTGGTGCTGTCGCCGAACGAGATGTTTGTTTTTGCCGCTTTGATGTTAGCGGGCCGATCGTTAAGTTCGTTGTTGGAAAGTTGTTCCGTTAAGTCTTCCTACCGTTCAATGATGAGTTCCGAGTCGACCTATACCCGGCCCAATCGGCTTTCCAGAAGTTGAAGCGTCCGCGCTGTTGTTTCCTGGCGCCCTGCGCTTCGGTCCGTGTGTCCAGGACAACTGGCAGGTGATCCGAGCCCATACCTTTTGCGGTTTTCCAGGAGACGAATCCGAGGAGATGTCGTTGGAGACGAAGGTAACGTCTGGGAGCGATCTCCGGCCAGAGCTCGGGTTCAGTCGCGTCGGGCTGCCATCGTTCGTGACAACCAGGGTGATGTGGGGAGCCAGTCATCGATTTCTCCTCGCGCTGGGAGGTATCCCACAGCCTACTGTGCGCATTGATGTCGCCGCCGACGACAGTGCGCGCTCCAGTTCGCAGCCCTTCCCATTCGTAGGTTTTCAACTTTCCGCGAGATCTTCGGCCACTGGTCTCGCCGGGAGTGCCACCGCTTCCTCCTCTCAGACCGACCTCGTGAGACCTCAGACCGAGGTGGGATACGAGTCATCGCTGGTGCTCGTGAGAACATGTCGGTCGATGCCCGGGGCGGCAATACTGCGGGCGGGTGCGCCTGGGGTAGCGAAGTCGGACACGGGTTACCAGGGAGCGGCGCCACCATCGACGAGCCTGCGGGAAGCGGCGCTCTGGAGCATCTCGGACAGGCCCATCTTTCTGTCTTGGAATAGTCGCTGGATATCCTTGGACTTGAGTCCCGCGCAACGTCCATGGGTCCAACGCAGGTAGACAGCACACTGCACTGAGCTGACTCCAACACTACTACCGCAGACACCTCACGGATACTTTGAGCCTAGGCCCGGAATGACTTCGATGTCTCCGGCTCTCACCAGTATCAGGGCGAGGTAGGCCGTATCACCTCGCTTCTCTACCAAAATCCCTGTTTCGGGGCACGAGTGTTGGGGTGTGCTGGTGTATGTCCTCTGATGACCAGATGTCTGGTCATGAGAGGTTATCCAGCCTGCGTGATGCAGTTGATAGCCGCACGTATGCGAGTCCAGGACATTTGGCTCTGTAGGTGGTACTTGCAAACACCGCCCCACGTGAAGGGGTCCCGATGATGACGTTACGTCATCCTACACCATCACGTCACGCTACACTGGCACGTGTTACACCATCACATGCCGCGGCATCGAGCCACTTTACCACCTCACACCATCACGTCACGCTGCACCGTCACAACACCAAACACCATCATGTTGCGTTTCACTGTCACATGCTACAGCGTTACGTCTTCCTACAATTCCACACGTGAAGTTACACCGCTACGTCACGTTTCACCAACACGTCATGCTACACCGATACGCCACGATACACCGACATGTCATACTACACCGTCACGCCAAGCTACCTTACAGCATGTAGTCACAGTCATCCTAGATCGCGGTATGGGGACGCATTACAAGTGTATGCAGCAGTACCATATGTTCATGTGCAATATAATACCAATAGCCCGGCATAGCACCGTCGGACCAGGCACATAGCCCCATTCCACGTCACATAGTCACACGCTACTCCAAGCCAGCTCAAAATTACATCAATGACATTACAACGTTGCATGCGTACATCACACTGTGAAGAGAAGGTTAGACAAAACGAGACATGGAAAGCCAATCCGATGGTCACTCGCATGGTGTAAGGCTAGAATAAACACCAGCTTCTGCATGGCCACATGGAAAGGAGAGCACGGTCGACACGGACGGTCTCCTAACGAAATGGTTGCGGGTTCGACGCTCGCTGGCCGCACAAAACACCACCGGTTATCTGCAACTTAGCGCGAGAGCGCCGACGCTGTGTAGCAAGCCGTCTGAATCACCTTCCAATATTGTTTCAGCAAGGACATCAGACACTCACCGTCGGGTCGGCGCTAGTTCGCACCACGGAGGCTGTACGCGGAGCTCTGCCCGGCGCACTGCTCGGGGCCCGGCCCACGGCAGCGGAGGCAGACGCCGCGTCCTTGGCGGCGGCGGCGGCGGCGGCGGAAGATGATGACGAAAGCACGGAGTCTGCCGGTCGGAGAGGTTTGCATGTCAAGCTGCCGGCGCCGAGGCCGCTCACTCGCCATCTCGCTGCTGACGACCATGAGTGACAACACACGCGCTGAGTGGAGCTGTGCATACAGACGCCTACGCTCCCTGAGTTTGGAATTCAAAATGATAATACAACGGAAGAAGATGTCAGTGCGCCGGCTACCCATGATTTCCACACGGGTAGAAACTGATATATTACATTTACATAGACGAGTCTGAATGTAGCAGTAGAGTGTCTGATGAGTTCCGTTGTGGATGGCTAAAGACAAAAAGGCAATTTAGAGAAACGCGCGGTTACACTGCCAACTCACCATCTTGTGAACTCGCAAGGATGCTGTCAATGTCCGGAATATCAGGCAATTTCAGCGATTGTAAGTCTATGCTCTTCTTCGCCTTGATAGCCTTGCAGGCTGCTTTTATCGTTTCCTGCAAATAAAGACACCTTTTCAAGAAGTCCTGCAGTGCAATGGGTACGATGTAGCTACCGATTGCATGAACTGTATTCAAATAGGCGTGTGCACATCCATCGTCACCAGGAGAAACTCCAGTCATCAGTGAACATCAACTGCTACCAGTGAACATCAACAGTCACCAGTGAACGTCAATGGGCATCATATAACACACCCTCCGCAGAGGACACGTCAGCCACCAGCGGACACGACCAGCGCAGTCACCCTACCACTAGAGGACACATCAGTCGCCGATGAACGCCGCACACCACCAACGGACACGACCAGCGCAGTCACCCCACCACTAGAGGACACATCAGTCGCCGATGAACGCCGCACACCACCAGTGGACAATGGCCGTTTCTAGGCGACACAGTCCGCCTGGTGTACGATACAGCGCTTGCTGGCTTGCGCACAACCGAACGCCTGAACGGCGGACTGAGCCGGGTGTGGCCGGAGCTGAGTCGAAACACAGAGCAAGTGTGGCCGGGCTGAGTCGAGACAGAGCCGGGTGTGGTCGGAGCTGAGCAGAGACACCGAACCGGATGTGGCCAGGCTGAACCGAGACACAGCGTCGGGTGGGGCCGGACCTGAGCGGAGACACAGCGTCGGGTGTGGCCGGAGCTGGGCCGAGACACAGCGCCGGGTGTGGCCGGAGCTGGGCCGAGACACAGCCGGGTGTGGCCGGAGCTGAGCCGAGACACAGCGCCGGGTGTGGCCGGAGCTGGGCCGAGACACAGCGCCGGGTGTGGCCGAAGCTGGGCCGAGACACAGCGCCGGGTGTGGCCGGAGCTGGGCCGAGACACAGCCGGGTGTGGCCGGAGCTGGGCCGAGACACAGCGCCGGGTGTGGCCGGAGCTGGGCCGAGACACAGCCGGGTGTGGCCGGAGCTGAGCCGAGACACAGCGCCGGGTGTGGCCGGAGCTGGGCCGAGACACAGCCGGGTGTGGCCGGAGCTGAGCCGAGACACAGCGCCGGGTGTGGCCGGAGCTGGGCCGAGACACAGCCGGGTGTGGCCGGAGCTGGGCCGAGACACAGCGCCGGGTGTGCCCGGAGCTGGGCCGAGACACAGCGCCGGTGTGCCCGGAGCTGGGCCGAGACACAGCCGGGTGTGGCCGGACCTGAGCGGAGACACAGCGCCGGGTGTGGCCGGAGCTGGGCCGAGACACAGCCGGGTGTGGCCGGACCTGAGCGGAGACACAGCGTCGGGTGTGGCCGGAGCTGGGCCGAGACACAGCGCCGGGTGTGGCCGGAGCTGAGCCGAGACACAGCGCCGGGTGTGGCCGGAGCTGAGCCGAGACACAGCGCCGGGTGTGGCCGGAGCTGGGCCGAGACACAGCCGGGTGTGGCCGGACCTGAGCGGAGACACAGCGCCGGGTGTGGCCGGAGCTGAGCCGAGACACAGCGCCGGGTGTGGCCGAGGCTGAGCAGAGACACAGATCCGTCCGATCTGAGCGTGCCCGCTCGGCAGCTCACCTTAAAGGTAGCGCGCTCCTGCTCAATGGCGGCGACGGCGTCCTCCAGGCGCCGCACGGTGGTCTGCGCCAGCAGGGGGTCGTTGCGCGTCTCGGCGAGTCGGGGCGCCGCACTGACGCCGTCCGAGCAGCGTCTGAAGCCCGCTGCACGTCACTGAACAGTATACGGACAGGCGGGGGCGGACGGCAGCAGCGCGTCACTGCACAGTATACGGGCAGGCGGGGGCGGACGGCAGCAGCGCGTCACCGCACAGTATACGGACAGGCGGGGGCGGACGGCAGCAGCGCGTCACTGCACAGTATACGGACAGGCGGGGGCGGACGGCAGCAGCGCGTCACTGCACAGTATACGGACAGGCGGGGGCGGACGGCAGCAGCGCGTCACTGCACAGTATACGGGCAGGCGGGGGCGGACGGCAGCAGCGCGTCACTGCACAGTATACGGACAGGCGGGGGCGGACGGCAGCAGCGCGTCACTGCACAGTATGCGGACAGGCGGGGGCGGACGGCAGCGGCACGTCACCGCACAGTATACGGGCAGGCGGGGGCAGGCGGGGGCAGGCGGGAGCGGACGGCAGCACCGTATACCGACGCACGCCAGCACAGACGGCAGTGGCACATCGCAAGGGCGCAATATGGCCATAGTTGTCGACGCGCCCTAAAGCCTAAATAACTAACCAGCTAACATCGCAAAGGCGAATATTTTGTCATGGAACTCGATATAAAATATATCGATAGCTAAAAGCGTAAAATCTCGCGAAACCCGTATAGCATACTTTCTTTGTTTAGGGTGGTCAGTAGCAGAACGATCTTGAACCAAAGGGCTGACGTGAACAAAATCAATGGCGGTAATTGTTTGCAAGGAATCTTTCATAGATGGCGGGAGTGCACCAGTACAGTTTTCGCCATCGAGCAGCTGAGGGGCCGGACACAAAGTATCCCCGCAGACAGAAAGCTCAGTTAATTATGATTAGGTTATTTGGCACGGAACTGACCGGAGTGGGTGGTTAAATCTACTCTTCTTTTGTTGAATATTTGGGATAACTTCAAAACGTATTGAGATATCCCCACGAAATGTACAATAGCTGTTATTTGATAAGTTATACGCCTTTTGCCAAGAACAAAAAGTATGCGGCCATGACAGATCAGTCGCGCGCAACGTCAGAGTGGCGTCACGTTTGGCGATAAAAACACGCATCGGTACACACGAAGTACATATAAACAGAATGAATGAAGATATTTAATGTCTTACACGGGAAACGAGAGACAATTAGTTGATAATTAGCATGTTATTGTTGTTTTCCTTCTCTACTATTTCACTTCGGAATGTCGACATGCTAAAGTAAAAAATATTGATAAAAGTAATATCGAAATGTGTATCTTGGATGCAGAATGCCCAACAAAATAAAGCACTGTCATAGAAACGACTGCAAAGAATGCCTGTACAAACCTTTAAGCAATTATCTACAAAATGACTCATTGGCGGCTTAAAATGAAGCGCATTGCATAACACGCTGGCGGGGCGGCACGGCGGCCTCAGTGTATAACACGCCGGCGGGGCGGCACGGCGGCCTCAGTGTATAACATGCCGGCGGGGCGGCTCGGCGGCCGCAGTGTATAACACGCCGGCGGGGCGGCTCGGCGGCCTCGGTGTATAACCTGCCGGCGGGGCGGCTCGGCGGCCTCAGTGTATAACACGCCGGCGGGGCGGCTCGGCGGCCGCAGTGTATAACACGCCGGCGGGGCGGCTCGGCGGCCTCAGTGTATAACACGCCGGCGGGGCGGCTCGGCGGCCTCAGTGTATAACACGCCGGCGGGGCGGCTCGGCGGCCTCGGTGTATAACACGCCGGCGGGGCGGCTCGGCGGCCTCAGTGTATAACACGCCGGCGGGGCGGCTCGGCGGCCTCAGTGTATAACACGCCGGCGGGGCGGCTCGGCGGCCGCAGTGTATAACACGCCGGCGGGGCGGCTCGGCGGCCGCAGTGTATAACACGCCGGCGGAGCGGCTCGGCAGCCGCAGGACGGCCTTAATGAACACTTAAAACACATTATCCTGTTATCTGAAATCGCGTACGTCACGGCGCTGTAGACCCCCTTTTGAAATTGTTTTATTGGCCCAGCCGTTCTTTAGATAAGCAGGGGGCATTATATACCTACCTCCTCCCTCCTCCCTCCTCCCCCTCCTCCCTCCTCCCTCCTCCCTCCTCCCTCCTCCCTCCTCCCCCTCCCTCCTCCCTCCTCCCTCCTCCCTCCTCCCTCCTCCCTCCTCCCTCCTCCCTCCTCCCCTCCCTCCTCCCTCCTCGCTCCTCGCTCCTCGCTCCTCGCTCCTCCCTCCTCCCTCCTCCCTCCTCCCTCCTCCCTCCCCCACCCACCTCCCTCAGTCAATCGTGTGCGGCTGAGGAGCTCGGTCGAAGCCGGGTTAAAGGCGTACCGGCTGCGTATGAGAAGCAAAAGACGACAGGGTAGGCACTCAAGAGAAGACGGACGGTGCCGTCTGAAGCAAAGGTTCATAAGTTGAAGCCAATTTGATGACTATCCCGGCCGTGGACGCAACTCACGGCCGTGGACGCAAGGGCCCGGAACCGACGGAGGAAGCTTTCTACGCCTACACAGGGCCTGCATCGGCCTGGCCAGTGGTCGGCTCACCCGACGTGTCACCACAGTGGACATATTTCACGCCGCCCACCTGGCTGCCGCATCCAGCCGGGCCTCGCCGGCCGAGCTCAGAAGGCTGACGTAGCGGGCGCGTGTGGTGCGCTCCGAGTGGCGGCTCTCCTCCAGTGCCGTCTGCGCCTGCAGGCGCTCCTGCCTCTGCTGCTCCGCCTGCCGCTGCGCCTCGGCCAGCTCCGCCTGCAGTGCCGACTGGCTGAACGAGCAGGCCTTCATCGAGAACGGGCGACGGCGACAGGTGTCAGAACAGCATAAATACACAGCAGACGCACGCCGACACACACAGAAGCAGCACAGGCTGCAGCTCGCATACCACATCACCGCACACTGCAGCTGGGCACACTACAGCACCGAGACTACAGCTGGACATGCTATTACATAAGGACCACGGACTGCAGCCCGTATGCTACATCATCACACACTGCAGCTAGGCACACTACAGCACCGAGACTACAGTTGGACATACTACATAAGGACCACGGACTAGAGACCGTTGGTTGGTTGGTTATTGGTTGGTTATTGGCTTTCACGACACGTCGACCGTTGAGTCATATAACGTCGCCAATCTCTCACGCCGATTGGTCGCGGGCGAAGAGTAGCGACAGGTGAGACTCGAACCCACAATCTTTCGATTGTGAGACGAGCATCTTACCCCTAGACCACTCGTCTCCGACTAGAGACCGTATACTACGTCATCGCACACTGCAGTTGAGCACACTACAGCACCGAGACTACAGCTGGACATACTACATAAGGACCACGGACTAGAGACCGTATACTTCATCATCGCATGCTGCAGTTGAGCACACTACAGCACCGAGACTGCAGCTGGACACGCTATTACATAAGGACTACGGACTGCAGACCGCATACTACATCATCACACACTGCAGCTGAGCACACTACAGCACCGAGACTACAGCTGAACATACTACATAAGGACCACGGACCGCAGTTGCTTGACCTAGGTCAACCTACCTAGACCCATTTGGGGTGTCCAGTAGATACGTCTCATTGTCTATGAATACAAACGATGAGGTGCACAAAAAGTCAAAACGTGCATGTGTGATTTCATTTTCGCTAACTAATTCAGTTTCATCTCATCTTACCAGACCTAGGTCAACCGTACCTGGAGTGTCAGTTCATTATTTGAGTTGCATTTTTATGAAATCATCATGAAGGAATATTTATAGAGGTCCGAGTCCCATCTCGCTCCCTTCGCTGTACAGCCTTTGCGTCTGCACATGTTTTTTCTTCCATAAAGTGTACAGGACTAGTGTGTTGGTCACATAGTCGAACTCAATCCAAAATTTCGCCACGATCTGACAAGACAAATGAAGGAAATCAAAGCAATACAATCAGATGAGATGGAAGCATATAATGACTTGTAGCCTAAGGCCTTAGCCAGTTTGTGCCGATATTAACCGGTCATGTCAGTTCTAACCAGCACAGCAGCAGGGCTAACACCAGACGTGGCCGGCCTGGTTGGTTATTGGTTTTACGACACGTCGACCGTTGAGTCATATAGCGTCGCCAATCCCTCACGCCGATTGGTCGCGGGCGAAGAGTAGCGACAGGTGAGACTCGAACCCACAATCTTTCGATTGTGAGACGAGCATCTTACCCCTAGACCACTCGCCCCCGTGGCCGGCCTGGCTATAACGACACAATCAGCGGTGGGCCGCGGCGGGCCCGCTCGACCTCAAGTGGTGTGTAGAGCCCATCGGCGTACCTGTTCCGAAACATGCTTCATCTGCTGCTCATGTAGGCTGGCACGCTGTGCGGCGTCGTCCAGCTGCCTCTGCAGCGTGGCCAGCTGACCGGCATGGAAGGCGACGCGCTGCTCCGACTCGGCCAGATCATGCATCATCACCTCCAGCTGCTCCTCGTGTTCCACGTTCTGCTGCATATGCAGCTGGAGGCTAGCTTCCAGCTCCTGTCGAGCAGCGACCCAGCCGTTTTTGTCTTCGTCGTGCTGCTTGTGCGCGGCGCTCAGCTGCTCCTGACTCTCAGTCAGCCGTTGCCATGCGCTCGCCGCCTGTTGCTGCGACTCGGCCAACGCCCGCCTCGCCTCGCTCAGCTGCTCCCGACTCTCAGTCAGCTGCTTCTGGGCTTCAGTCAAGCCCTGCTCAGCTTCGGCGGCGTTCTTCTGCAGTTCAGTCAGCTGTTCGCGAGTTTCGGCCAGCTGGCGCTGGGTCTCAGTCGGCGCCGGCACCTTCTGTTGGCCGTCAGTCGTCTCGCTGTCGGCCTCGCCCGTTGGAGCGGCACCGCCACAAGCTCGCATGAGCTGACGCACAGTCCTCTCCAGCCGCAGCTTCGATATCCGCGACAACGACAAATCCTTGATCAGCGTCATCTGCCAGATCAGGTCCAGATCAGACCATGTCACGTTGGCCAGTCCAGCTATGCTGCGGCTGACCGGGTCGGATCACACGAATTGATACTAGGCCGGGTTGGTTCAATCAGCTTACGTTAGACACACACTGAAGCAGAGGCGAAGCCGCTGAAGTACGGTCGGGATCTGGCCAACCAGATCCGTGCACCGACTGAATAACGGGATGAAAGCGTGGAGGAGACAAACTACGGACGACCTAACAATGCAATAACACAATATAATTATGTATGCCAGATGGCGGTGTATCACTACAATTCGTGGATATTATTATTTCAAGACTACACGAAATAAGTACCATTTCAAAGGCTCACCTTCTCTGTCAATAGTTTGTCGACTTGGAGCTGCAGTTTCTTCAGATCTGAGGCCCGTTCGTCCGGCAGGAGTCCGGAGGATGGGTCAGTCACACTGGAAGAGTTCTGCGGTACCGGGCACAAACGTCACAGTACAAGACATGGGCGTCACATCATTGGACACAGGCGTCACAGCATCGAACGCATAAGTCACAGTAGCGGACACAGACGCCACAGTAGTGGACACATGCGTAACAGCACCAGGCACAGGCGTCACAGGCGCTACAGTACCGGACACATGCATCACTTCGCCGAACACATCCCGTGAAAGTACCGGACACAAGCGTTACATCACCAGACACAATCGTCACAGTACCAGATACATGCGTCACAGTACCAAATACAGGCGTAACATGACCTAGCGTCACGGAACACGACACAGATGTCACAGTATCGGACACAGGCGTTACAATAGCGGACAAAGACGTCACATTACTGGGCACAGGCGTCACAGTAGTGGAGGCAAGCGTTACAGTACAGAATAGAGGATGTCACAGGAGCAGCACATTGGCGGGAGGACATACATCAGATGGGATGCACATCAAGGAAGGGGATACATCGGGGAAGAGGCCACGCCTCAGTGGAGGGGCGGTCACAACAAAATGCCATAGGAAAGTTCAGATAAGGATATCACGGACACAAATACGCATGCAAGCATTGGGGAAAGCGACGTAATATGCAGAGTCCAGCACGGACAAGACTGAAGCAGGCGGACCCAGGGTCGTACGCTGACAGAGCATATCCCCATACACACCAGTCCAGTCCGGGAGGAGGGACGGGTGCGGTCAGGGACTGGCGGGTACCGCACCTCTGTCTTCTTGTCGCTGAGGTCGAGATCGGCCGCCCAGGCGCCGTCGCCGTAACCGCCGTCACCAGCGCACACGTCGAGCTCCGAGCACGAGGCGAACCCGTCGCTGTCCTCGTTGGCCGGCGGGTCGGCGTCGCCGCTGCACAGTCGCTCCGCGCTCGGCCCGACCTCGCCCCCGGTCAGCTCGCCCGTGTTGGGGTCGGGGTCGGGGTCCGCGCTCGGCCCGACCTCGCCCCCGGTCAGCTCGCCCGTGTTGGTCGGGGGGGCGCTCGGCCCGACCTCGCCCCCGGTCAGCTCGCCCGTGTTGGGGTCGGGGTCGGGGTCCGCGCTCGGCCCGACCTCGCCCCCGGTCAGCTCGCCCGTGTTGGGGTCGGGGTCGGGGTCCGCGCTCGGCCCGACCTCACCCCCGGTCAACTCGCCCGTGTTGGGGTCGGGATCGGGGTCCGCGCTCGGCCCGACCTCACCCCCGGTCAACTCGCCCGTGTTGGGGTCGGGGTCGGGGTCTGCGCTCGGCCCGACCTCGCCCCCGGTCAGCTCGCCCGTGTTAGGGTCGAGGTCGGGGTCCGCACTCGGCCCGACCTCACCCCCGGTCAGCTCGCCCGTGTTGGGGTCGGGGTCGGGGTCCGCGCCACGGCCGACCTCATCCTCGATCAGTTCGCCAGTGTTGGGGTCGTCGTCCGCGCCACGCCCGACCTCATCTTCGATCAGCTCGCCCGTGTTGGAGTCGAACTGGAACGGCTCGAACGACTCGGACGAGCCGGTAGTTGCGCTGCCCGATGTCGTCGTGTCCTCCGCCTCCATCGCCTCAGAGTCCGGCTCGCCGCCTGCCTCTGCCTGCGCCTGCTCCGGCCGCGCCGCCGGGCCGGCCAACTCTGCGGGCTCGGTCACGGCCGGCAGCAGCTCCGCGACGGCCGAGCCCACCATCGCCTCGGCCAGGCCCACGTCCAACTCGCAGCACAGCCGTCCGTCCAGCTGGTAGAAGCGCGGCACGCTGCAGTCACAGGCGCCGTCAGATCTCGGCACCGGATAGCGTGCCTCTGTAGTCACGGGGAACAGCGACGATGTCGGAGACAGCGATGGGACGGGGACGGGGATGAGGAGCGAGAACGGTGGACGCGAACATGAGTGGGGAGAGCCATGGGGACCGGGAGCACTGCTGGCAGAGGCGAGTTGGCCAGGCTGACGAGCCACATCACGTGCTATCGTGATCGACAGGGAGATACTGAAATCGAGAGGGGCAAACCACTTGAGAATCATGACCGATCCGCACTTTCCACATGAATAGTGACGGGCTGCGGTGACGACAAAAATAAGATTTTCAGAAAGATTTCTGAACTTGGAATATTAAATTGCAATACAAAATTCAGAACATGAAGTGCATTTTGTGAGACAATGGTCATTGCATATACAATCAATAAACAGAAGTGACCTGTCACACTGTTGGCAAACGCTCAGGGTACATTGTTGTAAAATGATGCAACATAAGTGAGTTATTATTCCTGGTATATTATTGTCCGGTGCTTAACACCAGCACATGGCGTCCATAGGGACACTGGACGAGCTCCGGCAATTGCTAGAGGCGCAATGAAGCCGAATATTCGTGTGAATCAGACAAAGACGCTAGAGCGCTTCAAAAGCGCAAAACAGAGTCCCTGCGGAAATGCGTTCAGCTATTCATAAATTTTGGAGTGCACACCACCAACTTACACATGAAAGGAACGATTCCTCATAAAATTCGCAAATAAGTTGCACATACGTCCTGGAATAAAATAAATATTAAAACGTTCGTACGGTTGGCATGATGCCGCCCTCTATCACATTTCTTCTCCATGCCGAATAAAAATGCGAACATGCGTTGTTCATAAATAAACACTGCGTCGGAAACACATTGAACATTGACAATAATTGAGTTCGTCTGGAGATGCCAAGTAAGTCGAGCGCTTTATCATTGTTCTTCAATAACCGACACGCCCGATGCAAGGGAGATTGGCCCTGACTACTATATTTCGACGATTTCGCCTCTTCGAGTACGTGACATTCAGACACAACAACAATCCATCTATCACAACACTATCGACGGTGTCGATATAGGGTGCACATCAGGATAATAGATGTCCTCCTGCAGAGCGCCGACCTCCACGGCCGCTAGAGCGGGCGCCAGACCGTTCCTCATCCTCGAGCGGTAGCGCCGTGTTATGGACGAGCAGGTAGCTGTTGTGGTCGCGCCGGGCAAGGCCAGGCCCAGCACGTACAGGGTGTCGTGTTTTGTGCTTATCGGCAGAATGCTTGAGTTGCGCTCCTTCACTCGTCATCGTTGTATTCCCTCGAGTAGAGGATATCTTTGGCGAGCATCCTGTGCGTTTTCGGCTATCTGCGACAGCGTCTAGATATTGATATAGAGCTCATCAAAGTGATGAATGAGTGATATGTAGTGAAGTGTGACGTGGTTCAACGGATCTGCCCTCCGTCGTAATCGGAATTACGACGGCCTGGAGCCAGCTATCAGCGTAATCACCACCAGTCCACACGAGCTGAAATGAATTTCAAATCGCACGAAGTGGACGATGACTTAAATGCTTCCGCATGTCATTATAAATAAGATCGGAACCAGGCGCAATACCTTGGAGAGTTGTCAAAGCTTCTCGAAGTTCCTTGAGAGTAAAAGCATCGTTATAAGCTAGATAAGAGGAAGTGAACAAAGAACACGGCTTGCGCTTTTCGCGTCCCCAATGCCGTAGAAATATGGCTCGGTCTTGGCAGCCCTCAAGCCATTCTGGTATGAGTTTCGAAAAACTTGTGCGACTTCAAAGGGGTCTGTAGCTTGTCCGTTGGAACCTAAAACAGGCACTGGCGTGGTCTGGCTCCGATCATTAAGTGGATGGATGCGACACGGCACGACTCCGGCAGTACACTTAATAATGCTGTTTATATAGCTTTGCCAGGAGCACTTGTAGTCTTGGATAATTCGCTTTTGCTTTCGCCTTACCTTGTTTATAATTGATGAGATTGCTGTCGTGTATGCATTATTGAAACATCCGAAGACCTTTTGCGTTGCTTTGTAGCAATCTTGGCCATACCTCCAAGTGTGCATATGATACGTTGTTAGGAACGTTATAAATTAAGGTGAAAATCCTCTCTTGTTGGGGGAGGAGGAGGGAGGAAATGGCCCTTGACCTGACATGTAAGATCGAATAGCGATACAGAACATGCGAGAAAAAAAAATCCGAGTATTAACGACAAAATCCGATCGCAAGAAGCATTCCCATATTTTCTATGCAACGCTAATTTTAGAAGTACTGGGTGGTACATTTTTCCCAGGTGAGCAACCCGCACACGTGAGCATAGCGGTCGCGCTCCTGGACAACCTACATCCTAGCGAGTCAGTTCAACATGAACGATGCCGGCGTCATCACGGAAACCATCGCCTCGGTTAGCGAGAGCTCGGTACGGCCCCAACACGGATATATATCGGACGAACTATCATCCCATGGACATCACGGGCAGCACCAGTGTGGGATACTGAGGTACCCACCGGAGCAGAAAGCCTTCGAGACCACCGTGCTCGGCGATCAGCTGCTGACAGTGGCCCGACAGCTGACTGGTCATCGTCAGAAGGCCAGAGTCAGTCGAAGCCGTCGGACCGCACTCCTTCAGGTAGTCGTAGAGGAACCTGAGGATCACACCGGTCACGGTGCTGCTACAGGACCCAAGGACCACATACGTCAGAGACGTGGCGACAGAAACCCGCCGACGACGCTAAGAAGAGGTGGTGGTGGTGCAGCATCCAGACGATCCCGCCACAAAATGACGGGTACGCAATGACACAGAACATTCTTAACCTTCGTCCCTCAAAATCAGATAATACGTGCGAACAAAACAATGCGATTGCAGGCATGCGACCTCCACTGCCCACCCAATTGCCCAGCAGCGGTGGACGTTTGTGGCGGCGGCGGTGACTCACTGGTAGGCGCTCTCTGTCATAGCATGCTCCTCCTCACTGGCGGACTCGACGCGCGGCACAGTCGCCGGCCGTACAGACTGCCAACGGATCGTGTCGTCAGGATCCAAGTCAGGGTAGTCACACAACACCGGGAGCGGTCCCACATCGGGACACACCACATAGTCTACCGGGAGAGGTCCCACGTCAGGGTACACCACATAGTCCACCCTGAGGGTCCCAAGTCAGGGTAGTCATACACTACAAGGAATGGCCCCACGTCAGGATACACCACATAGTCCACCGGAAGAGGTCCCACGTCAGGGTAAACCACATACGCCACCAGGAGGGTCCCACGTCACGGTAGTCATACACCACCGGGAGCAGTCCCACGCTAGGATATACCACATAGTCTACCGGCAGAGGTCATACATGAGGGTAGTCATAGACCACCGGGAGAGGACCCGCGTCAGGATACACCACATAGTCCACCAGGAGAGGTCCCACGTCACGGTAGGCATAAACAACCAGGAGAGATCCCACGTCAGGGTAGTCATACACCAGCGGGAGAGGATCCGCGTCAGGGTAGTCATACACCACCGGGAGAGGATCCACGTTAGAGTAGTCATACACAACCGGGAGCGGTCTCACGTCAGGGTACACCACATAGTCCATCAGGAGAGGTCCCACGTGAAGGTAGTCGTACACCACCAGGAGAGGTCCCACGTGAGGGTAGTCATACACCACGGGGAGCGGTCCCACGTGAGGGTACACCATATACACCACTAGGAGAGGTCCCTCGTCAGGAGAGTCATACATCAGCGAGAGAGGATCCTCGTCATGGTAGTCATACAGCAGCGGGAGAGGACCCACGTCAGGGTAGTCATACACCAGCCGGACAGGACCCACATCACGGCACACCACATACTCCACGAGGAGAGGTTCCACGTCACGATATTCATACACCACCGGGAACGGTCGCACATCAGGGAAGTCCTACACTAAAACCATGAATAGTCTAATATATGTGCAATCTAAGCTAAAAAAAAAACATAAAACCTCCAAGCCGCATTGTGGGTGAATGGCAAATGAAGGAACGCTATATGATTGCATGCGCTACTTTTTATGTTGGATGATGTTGATAAAAAAAACTCAACATGGCTGTATTTAGCAAAAAGAAACACAATATTGTGCACGTTACACGTCAATATTGTTGTCTAAGCAGCATCAGAATAAAGGCAAGACGCCCAGTACTCCAACATGTCTTTTTTGTAAATACACTGTGAATTAACTTTATTGATTTTATAAAAATAAAAAAACAATGAAAGGAATCCATGTCTTGCGCGACCCATAACCTTACCAAGTAATGAAATATGTGCCGGGTGATAGTAAGTTCAGTCAATACATTAGCAGGAACTGGAAACGGAGCTTGCAGCTTGCTGCAGAAAAAGTACTTTCCATCAAACTATGTGAAAGAAGCCGTGATATCTGTCCGCTGCTTTACATGTTGACAACATTTCAATATTTTAATACAATACTTGCCAGGCATGTGCGCCAGTGTGCGTGATTAGTTTGTATTTTTCTTCTCTTTTTCCTACCACAAACGATCGTTTACAAGGCCGAAAACCTCCGCAACTAGCAACCTAGGTTTGCGAGAAAAAAACCTTGGGATTGGAGTTGGTATTCCTGGCGATTTCCGGGTTTCATTTTGATGTTACCCCGGGTTGCTGAAATATGGAGTTGTCTGCTTTACAATTTCTGTTTACAAAAAAGGAGTGTACTGAACTCGATGCAGTATTTGCATCAGTGCAGGAAAACGTTACGGTGATCATCTACCTACACCACCTACACCTTGGCGGAACAGGTGTTTCCAAGCAAAGGCATCTGAAGTCCAGCGGACTACCTAACATAACGCCTGTTGAAGTGTGCTATTTCTTGTTGAAAATCCTGTCCAACTAGGTCACCTGGTTGCAGAACCATTAGCAACGAAACAACCGAGCTGAGTTGTTCAAGTTGGAAAGATCCCGCTACTTACGCAAAATTGGCCCGGCCTTCCACACGACTTGCAACATCACATATTCAAAACACACAGATGAGGCAGCGGGTGGTCGTCCGACAAAGGCAGGCAGACAGGCAGACAGGCAGACAGACAGACACCACAGCCACCTTACCGTGCCGGGGGTGAGGGTGCGACTGTATACAGAACCAGCCATCGCAGCCACCTTACCGTACCGGGAATAGCAGCGCGACTGTACACAGAACCAGCAACCACAGCCACCGTACCGTGTCAGGAATGAGAGCGCGAGTGCTGAATTGTAGTATACGCAGCTCATCCAAGCTTTGCAGGCGCCCGGCCAGGTCGACCCTTAAATATAAAATTTCACCTCCATAAAAAGAAAGATAGCGTCACAACAGCAGGACAAAGATCTTCACAGCAAAATAACGGAACTGATCACAACAGGATGACAAGTCGACAAGACACGGCGACAGAGGTTACCACAGCATGACAGATTACCATAAAATATAAATCACGTATTGTCACAACAGGATAGTCACTTAGTCACTAGCCTTAGTCACTTAGCAGACAATCACCGCACAAGATTAAAATGAAGTGTCAACAATCCTCACTGCAGGTGGCGCTACAGCGAATAGACTAACAGAAAGTGTCAGCCAACCTCATCGCAGGTGGCGTTACAGCAAACAGGCAAGGGACGGAAGCCGACTGCTCAAATTTGGCAGGAACTGGGATCATCCCGGGAAAAGAGGGGGGGGGGGGGTTAAGCGTTGCCACCATGCTGACACTACCGCAGCCCAGAGTTGCAAAAACATCCTTGCTCTGGATTTTTGTCGTCCAAAACAATATCCTTTCCAAGGCATTATCATTCGCTTTTGTCTAAAGGTAGGTTGAATGGCACTGTTTCATAATGAAACGGTGCAGTTATTACTCCATGATAAAATTGCCAGCTTTAGTCGTTGGAATATCGAACTTGCCATTCCTATAATAGAAAACGGCATAGTCCTGGAAGAAAGATAATGCTACACCTCATTTTCTTAACTTGCTCTGTTCCACGTGTTATTCATGATTTCACTATTCGCCAATTACAAACAAAATTAGGTACATCAAAGCTCCGAAGCACAAAAACGTTCAGAAAGGTACAAAAAGAACACAGCACTGCTCTCTACGAATTTCAAGCACTAAGCTATGTTCTCCGGATCCAGCAATTAAACAAGAAGACAACCGTGCCCCAGTCGCAATGCCAGTGGTCTGGAAGAGCCGCCCAGCTGTCAGGCACGTGCGCGTCGTCACGACGGCGGCGCCACCCACTCGTCAGTAGCGTAGATCACGTTAACCGGGGGGCCGGTGTAGACCGTCTCGTCGACAACAGGCTGCTCCCAGAACTGCAAATCCGCCTGACGACGACGCTGAGACGAGCCCTTCTTCTTCTTCTTGGCTTTCTTTGCCGCAGGTACCTGAGCCGAGATCGCATCAGGTCAGATTAGGATGGTGGACGTAGTAATCCAAGTGAAAAATTCGTTTGGGGTAGTTCAGAGTTAGCATAAAAATACACAAAACTCACCTCACTCGTAAGTTTCATGTCAAAAAGCCCCATGTGAAGAAATAATCCACGGTAAGGGGATGTGTTGTAAGTGAAAGAAATAATATTGCATACTGGCAATATGCCCCATGGAACATATATTTTTTAGTGTTATCAAATTTGACAACCACCTTGCACAAAAATGCAGTATCCAGAAATGACAGCAGCATTTCTCATTCAATTCGCTGTGAATTGGCGAAAGTCAGTGTTTATGTATGTTTCTTTTTTCCCAGTTTTTCTGTACATCCTTCATTTCGGTCGGCTGCATGATCAATGCAGTCGATGCGCCCCTAAACCCCTCATTTCGGTCAAAAGTCGCGGGAGGTGAAGTCACTATGGCGTAAATCACGTTCGACCCACAATGAACAAGACTTTTGGCCATAAGCTGTAGAATTGCTATCCAAACAGGTACTGAACTTTCAAGTTGATACCGCTGCGCGTTTTATAGTTATTAAGAAAAATACCCGGGGGGGGTCCGCAACCCTTCCCCCAGTGGGAAGAGGGTTAGGCAGCATACGTTCTCTAATCAGTACTATTTTCAGTTGTGAAGCAAACTGTCCGTTGTTACATAAGCTTAAATTAACCATTAATTGATTGAACTTTTGCCCAGCACAAGTCTTCACAGCATTGGAGAATCGCTAGGTACAATTGTGGAGCAGCAAGTAGTGACTATATAAATGAGGTTGGTGGCAGAAAGCGAAATAAGGCTTTCAACGTAGGAGAAATTAGGATGAGACGAAGACGAAAACAAAAGTTGTATTCTACTTTCAGAGGCGAAGAGACCAAACAAAATTGAACGAACTATACAACAGGCCAACAATGACATAGGAATAACGATTGACTTACTCTTCTGTTGGTTGGTTATTTGTTTTACGACACGTCGACCGTTGCGTCATATAGCGTCGCCAATCTCTCACGTAGATTGGTCGCGGGCGAAGAGTAGCGACAGGTGAGATTCGAACCCACAATCTTTCGATTGCGAGACGAGCATCTTACCCCTAGACCACTCGTCCCCGACTTACTCTTCTGTGGGAAGCAGTGTTTCCAATGCCTCATTTACTTGCCTTGCTACCCGTGATTATTTGATGGATAACTAAAGTGCTGGGCACTTCGAAACCTCTAAAGGTACTATCATGAAAGTGTCTTGGTGGGATTTATTCATGATGCAATTTCAGCTCATCTAGAGAACACAACAAAGACATCAGCATACTTGTAGGCCCGCACATATCCTTCAAGGCACCATCACTAGTTGAGCTTCGATTGACGGTGCTTATACTGGCACATTAACATTGGAGAAAGAGGAAGTAAGCATCACTTCGGTTCCGATATCTCTCACAGGTCCACTCTTTCAGCTGAGTCTCCGCAGACGTGATGAAAAAAGCATCTACCTTAATAATATGTCAACACTATCATGAGCTTTTTTGCAACATTTTTGATCTACTGCAACATTTTTGATCGTGATGTCCGAAGCAAAATAACCACATCAAGACCATTATTAACACATAATTAAGAATATTATTACAGAAAACGCACCGGGTGAAGAGTGTGAGACCCAACGAAAAGTTCCAGAAAAAGAAAATTGGCAGACGGAACTTGGCTTCCGCGTGGAATGTCGCAATCGTTCATCATCACGGGCACAGCACAGTCGTCAGCGGCACTACCACACGTCTCGCACTTCACGTGAGCGACTCTATTTCACGTCTCACACGTCACATCTCGTCAGCGGCACTATCTTACGTCTCACACGTCACATCTCGTCAGCGGCACTATCTTACGTCTCACACGTCACATCTCGTCAGCGGCACTACTTCGCATCTCACACGTCACGTGACGTTAGAGCACGGCCGATTTTTTTTTAAAGATGGAGTTCTAAGAACAGAACAGAAATTGCAACAAAGGAGCAGAATGCATTTGGTGAAAGGTGTATTACAAAACTAAATTCGGATGTCAAAAAAGTTGACGTTGTTCTTTTCGATAACAGCCGCGAGAAAAAAAGCATGCACGATCGGTGCACATAGCAACAAAACAGAGGATTTTCTAGATGTAGATTATCTGGTACCGAAAGAAGGTGAGACAGCTTTTTCCCAGCTTTGCATCAGGGCCATCATCTCCCCAATCAAGCCAGAACTTATGACGCCGTGCACCTTGCCAACCCTGGCACGGTCATCTCGCGCAGGTCCAGCACTGTGCCGAGTCACCACCACCCGACTCGCCTCATCGACGTCTCGGCGCAGCACGGTCATCTCGCGCAGGTCCCGCACTGTGCCGAGTCACCACCACCCGACTCACCTCATCGACGTCTCGGCGTAGTACGGTCATCTCGCGCAGGTCCCGCACTGTGCCGAGTCACCACCACCCGACTCACCTCATCGACGTATCGGCGTAGTACGGTCATCTCGCGCAGGTCCCGCACTGTGCCGAGTCACCACCACCCGACTCACCTCATCGACGTATCGGCGTAGTACGGTCATCTCGCGCAGGTCCTGCACTGTGCCGAGTCACCACCACCCGACTCACCTCATCGACGTATCGGCGTAACACAGTCATCTCGCGCAGGTCCCGCACTGTGCCGAGTCACCACCACCCGACTCACCTCATCGACGTATCGGCGTAGTACGGTCATCTCGCGCAGGTCCCGCACTGTGCCGAGTCACCACCACCCGACTCACCTCATCGACGTATCGGCGTAACACGGTCATCTCGCGCAGGTCCCGCACTGTGCCGAGTCACCACCACCCGACTCACCTCATCGACGTCTCGGCGCAGTACGGTCATCTCGCGCTGGTCCCGCACCAGCGTTGGAAAAATGGCCATTTTTTGGACATTTGCCTGTCCAAAGAATTATACACTCCCAAAAAAATTCCACTCCTTGCATTGCCAAATATGAGATGAAGAGCTAATGCATAACAAGCAATCCCAGCTAGTTCTGCCAGCATCAAATGGTGATAATTGTGAACATAGTCTGAGTAACATGTTCTCTGTTCACATATATTCAGCATATTCATGTGAGCAGCATGCACCATGGGCTATATTGTGACCTATGGCTAGTAGTAATAATGAGATCCACTGTAGTTCTAGTAATCATCTTGTATAACCATTTGGGCCCTTGACACAACTTGGCCACATCATTGGGATTAATGTACATTTGTTATTTCAGGTGATCATCAGAGCTACAGAAACATTCAAAGAGAATGCAAGGAGCAGAACAGAAGATAAGATGCCCATGAGATTTGAAGAATGACAACTTACCAGCATACAGAATGGAGGCCAAAGTTGTGATTCCCATGCGGCCTTAACAACATTGAATATGTTTAATAAAATGGTGCAAGTCACGTGTGTACAATGTCATTGTGATGTCTGGCACATGTGAATAAATAAACATCCATGCCTTCATTTGTACATTTTCCATTCATGAAAAATGCTCTGACCAAAAGAAAAGTGCTCAGAAGAATAAAAGGCCAGAACCAGAAAGCAAACTAGAGTAGTCCATATACAAATGTGATTAAAGAGACATGAAGGGAATACATTTATTTATACCTTGGTAGGTGCAAGCCATGCTTGGCCACTTGTTTTTTTTTTTAGAAAGTGGGAGGGCAAAAAACATGATACCTACTCAGTGTGGGATGGAGACTGAAGTGATCATTTGCAGAGAAACTGAGTGGTCGCATCGCCTTAATCACGTTAAAATACATCGTATTCCAAAAATTCACAGAATCAAATCAAAAACCAAAACATAAAAAAGAATAGAAAATCAAAGGAAAAAGTAGTGCCTAGGTGCCTACCTACCCAATCCGTGCAATATATCCGTACATCCGTGCAATGTATCCATAGGTAAAGCATCATGCTTTGATCATGACTGACCCTTACAAACCAACGGCAATGAGAGGCATTCAATTTCAACAAGTCAATCGAGCCTAATTGCTTACGTCTGCCGACACTACACCACAGCAGTTAGTACTCTCACTCCCTGCCTCCCGGTACATTAATTATCCAAATGCCTATATCCCAACACGAAGGCACCGCACAAGTTACATTTACCACAAGATCTCTGGGCTTCCAAACTCAAAGCACGAAGTAATCCCTTCTCAAATAAAGGACGCCTCCATGCGTCCCACGGCTACTAAAGGGAAACTACTCTCCCCGACTCGGCTTAGAAATGTACAAGCTCTTGGACGGGGGAGAATCATGACTCTACAGCTGCCACTCTTTCGGGAGCTTTTTAAACCGCTGCGAAGAAAGACAATGAATACTTTAATTTGTAATGCTTCCTGAAAGATTGGGATGTGCTGCATCAACTGACGAACTATAAAATGTTTATTTATCAAATTTGAATCAATCTATGCCATATACACAAAAGATATTAACTGAAATTTGCGTGTGAAAATTGTCCACAACTGTCCAAAACGTTCTCCAAACCTGCTAAGACTTTGTGACAAAATAGACAACCAAACAACCAGAAATTTCAGTGTCTTTCATTTTTACGGCATGCATTGGTTCAGAACGCCACGTATTTGTGACACAAATACTGTTTATGCCACTCGGACACGGAGAATCTCCCAGACCGCCCCCAAAAAAAAAAAATGACTGAATTTAATCCGATTAGCCTACATATATTTGTTTCGCAATAAGAATTGACAACGAGTATTATTTCTTTAATTTTTTTCCTGGATTGGTTTTATCACATTTCAATTTTGAGCCTTTTTGTAGGTCATAGTTCCTCACCGTGATGTACTAATTGCTCCATAGTTTACGGCGCCCTCTGCCCTTGATCGTGTTCCGCCGCAATTCCGCCGTGTGTGGTATTTCCGGTGTTTCAGTCTCGTGAGGTGAGGTCGTTTCCGATTGTTTGTTTTGTCCGGTTGCGAATTGCAAGAAAATCGGGTGCTAGGTACTGGTGTGACAGTTGGGGTAGTGACCGTGTTGTGTTCCCTGTGAGCATTGTAAATTCCAGTTATTCTCGTTAGTCTGCCTGGCAGTGATACTTTATCCGTAAAATAGGGCGGTATATACCACTTTCTGAACACTGAATTCACATCCTTCCCAACTGAGAATCGACTTTGTACTTCATGGTGAGTAGTTATGAAGTCTTCATATATATTTTTAATACTATCTTGTTGATAAGTATCATGTGGGCAAACATATTTTCGGCAGATTCTGGTTTTCCAGCTAGGTTAGTTTATATTTATATTATGCTACGTTATTGTTATCTGCCATTCTTACACTGCATATTGTTACTGCATATACTGGAGAACGCTTCCATGTTCTGCTTATGGTCAAGAGTTCAAAAATTACATATGAATAGATAAATAAATTTAAAAAAATTAAAACCTAACGCAACCTAGATTAAGAACGTAGCATAATATATAACATATGTTATATCATAACATAATCTGACTTAACCTAACCAGAAAACCAGTATCATCAAAACAAATTCTTCGGCTAGCACATATATATGAAAAATAAAATAATACAGCAATGCAAGGAACTTCCGGCCTTGGCTGTGTACATGTCGGGTTGCGAGTATTCATTCTCAGAAATAAATGTTGAATTAAGTCGGAAACATAAGGTTTTTGATGTCGAAGAGCATTAAATCAAGTGCATGAAGTGTTCAATGTCTTCTTCTTCTTTTATTTATTTTTATATTATGTATAATATGTAATTATGTATCATAGTAAAATTATGTATCATATGAAATTGAACTCGACCGTAAGCAGAACACGGCCAACTTTCACGTCCTCATTTCCGGTCACACTGTATGTATCTGCATAGGCAAGTTTAGTAATAATACCTACTTAACTTCCAAGGATGCAGGGCCTATTTTAACATGTTAACTGGGGTGGAAGCTTCCACCCTAGTCGCCCAGATTTCCACCCCAGTCGTCGAGACTTTCCACCCCAATGAGGGCCCATGCTGAAGGATCTTTCTGAGAACCTGGCTGCCTCAGAAGTCGTTGGAACCATCAGAAACCTACATTTTTTTGTACTTGATCCGTACAATCAATGAGCCATGCAACTCACTGTGATATTTTTTATCACTTTGATGTATTAAAGCACAGTACCTACACCATTGTGTATGCACTTACACTCGCAACGCTGTAGATACCCGTAAGTTTTGCACGGTACCACGCCGAGCCTCGCCGAGCATGGTATTCTATTACAAAATCCTTCGCGAGGAGGTGCGTAATAAAAACAAGCGCATGCCTCTCAAATTCATCCGTGCGGCGTGCCGCTTTGTGTTGCTGGTGCCGCCAGAGAGGTGTCGGTGGCTGCTAGTTGCTACGTTTGCTGTGGAATCAAATACAGCAGCGAAAGTAGTGTGTGGAAGTTTCCATTGAAATTATTTCACTTACAAGTTACATAAAGACTGCATATACAAGTACTAACAATGGAAGGATCGGGGCCCGTTAAAAAGAAACGTAAGACATCAGGGGCGCAGGTCCAAAAACAGTGGGAGTCGGCAGCCCGGTCTTGTTCTACTCCATCAATCCTTCAATTTTTCGAGTAAGTACCAGTCGACGATGCCCTGGGTCTAGCAAATAAGTTCACAGTCCAGTTCTGCGGGGGAGGGGATCCAAGAGAATTCTCAACATTCGGGACAAATTCACCCTGTGGCGCCTGAAAGCTACCGGTAACATTGGGCAAGTGCCTAAGTATTTCGTTCATGAAATGACGATACTGACACAAAATTAAAATCATTTCCTTCACTGCACTGAAATACAAAGCAAATGTCATGGATTTCTCACATTTCGTTGATCGCTAATTGACTCGTTTGTAGGCCTACATCCTCCGGCTCCCAGCAGCCGTCAGCCTCTGCACGTCCTGCTGGTGACGGCTCCCAGCAGCCGTCAGCCTCTGTCCGTCCTGCTGGTGCCGGCTCCCAGCAGCCGTCAGCCTCTGCCCGTCCTGCTGGTGACGGCTCCCAGCAGCCGTCAGCCTCTGCCCGTCCTGCTGGTGACGGCTCCACGCCCGCTCTCAGTCACTGTACTGGTAAGTACACACCTATATACCATATAACTGTACCGTTGCGGCGCTCTTAAACCAAAAGCATAATCATCATAAGCAAGGGTGTCGCCACGAGGCGGAAACAGGTGAGGGGGAGGTGAAGGACTTTTTAAGTCAATTCTTTCTATGCAACGCCCATAGGCGTAATGCTTAAAATCCGAAAACCTGGGAGGGGCCGGGGGGGCTGTGGCTACGCCCATGCATACAACAATGTTATCGGTAGTCGGTTCCATATCATAACAATAAGTAACACTAAGATAAATGTTTAATGTGAGTGGATGCTGTTTGCCGCCTGATAGCCTGACATGGGCACCTACATATTTTGTTCTTCAAAGTATTCAAAATACGAAAATAATTCATTGCGGACTTGTGCTGACCTGCTGATTGTAGGTGCGACATATAAGGTCAATGGTTTTCGTATCTTAGGTACCTACCTACTTATAGCACAAAAATGCCCAACATACCTATTTATAACGTAAATTATCCTCCATAAATTAAGAGTTTGGCTAGTTCCGCAAAAACTGTCATTGATCTATCTCCTGCAGGATCGAACTGGTACAAAGGGTACAAACTCGACCTGCAATGGCTGATATCCAACTGCAAGTCACTGCGAAGGGAGAGCAGAAGGGGACCAAACGGCGGTAAAAACAGGGCCTACATCGTTTGTGAGGTTTGTCAGAGCCAGCAGGATGCGGCAAACAAAGCGTCTGCCAACGGAGTCGTCGGTGCGGCCTCAGGCATGCTTGCAGAAGGTGTGGAGAAACTCCGCCGTGTTGTGGACCACCTTCTTGGTCGTCCTCACCACGCAGCTGCTGAGGCTCAGAAGCTGGAAGAGATGTGGAACAGACAAACCGACAAACACCCGTGGCTCAGCATCATCAAGCGGCACAAGTCAACCACCATAGAGACCCTCATTAAGCTGGCTGTAGACGTGTACAGCGATTCCATGATCGAGACTCCGTCGGCGTGGTCATGGCCGTGTCGTTCGCTGGCCACAATGCACAGTAGTCGGCTCCTGTCCGCCATGTCAGACCATGGGTGGGAGTGGGAGTTCACACCCACAACTCCCTCTGGAACAGAGCTACACTACCTCTATCCAGCCGTGTACCGGGATATGCTAGTCAGTTGCAGCTGTGGAGGCAGAAAAGCTAGCAGACACCATCAACGCAGGCATCTGTTTCAGTATCCGGGTGGATGGAAGCGTGGATCGGATGCAGCTGGACACCAAGTTCGTCACGGCCCGCACAGTCTTAGAGAGCGGCAGGCTCACCTCTCTCTTTCTAGGCGTAGTCGAGTCTGAGAGCGGGGGTGCAGAGGGCTTGCTGGAAGCCACTACGCTCGCCCTGAACCATGCCAAGGCGGACACCGAAAAGCTGGTCGGCATAACGACAGATGGGGAAGCCGCCAACACTGGCCGGTCCAGTGGCCTCTGGAAACGCCTGGAAGACCATGTCAAGCACAAGCTGCTGGTGATGTGGTGTGTCTGCCACCGCTGCGATCTGGCTGTTGAGAGCACTGAAAACTCTGTCCCGGAGCTTCGGCTGTGGAAGTCTGACTTGCTGAGCGTGGCCACATACTTTCGCTCATCGAAGTCCAGGACGAAGATGCTAAAGAAAGCGGGAGCAAAGTATGCATTTCCAGCATACTTCGAGGTGCGGTTCGCTGAGCATTTTCTCAGTCTGTCAACGCCGTGCTGGCAAACCTTCCAGCGTGTCGAGAAGTTTGGAGAAATCGCTGCCTCGCAAGAGAAGAAAGCCAAGTCGAAGGCACGAGGGTACCTGGCGAAGTGGGAGGACGGAGGGAGATCCCACTACCTGACTGCGGTCATGGCGGACGCGATGACGTCAGTCCGCCATCTGCAGAAGCGCCTTCAGCAGGACAGCCTGACAATCCCCGAAGTCTTGGAAGCACGTGATGGAACGAAAAACTATCTGGAGCTGATGGAGGCCGCTCCCGTGCCAGGTGGCAAAGAGGAGGCTCTCTTGGCGTCTACCGCGGGAGAAGCCGGGACCAGCCAGACCGACGGGGAAGACAAAGGTCATCGGAACGTAAAAAACAAGTACGTGACAACCTCGAACCGATCGATAGCAGCAGTTCGCACAGAGATCGTGGCAGCAACCAAAAACTTCCTGTGTGAGCGACTCAACATTGACCAAGAGGAACAAGTAAAAGTGCTGATGACGCTCCTCACAGCCGAGTCCGTGACGGAGTTTATAAAGGAAGGTCGAGGCCTGGTGTCGATGCTGTTCGGAGAAGAAGCTGTGGCCGAATTCGCAGTCGCTGTGCCTGACAACTGGCGACGCATGTGTGGCGCTCGTGATGGCTGTGTGTCGAACGGGGCAAAGCTGCAAGCTATGGTGGCTACCAGCTCCGGTGTCTGCCAGAAACTCCTGGCTGCATTCATGTGTCTCACCCCTCACAGCATGGGAACTGAACGAGCCGTATCACACTATAACCAGATAAAGTCAAGTCATCGTCTCAACACTATGATGGACACAGTTATCGGCCGTATGCTTGTGTCAATGAATCGAACAGGAGTTGGCCGCTATGACCCGAGACCTGCCGTCGCTCACTTCCTGCAGAAGAAAGAACGCCGTTGGGGAAACCCGACGCCTGAAGTGTACATGAAGCAGGAGTTCGCAAAGGGCTTCTATCGCTCTGGGGCCGTGTGAAGTAGAGCTGCAGAGATGTGTGCTTGCCACCGCTCCGATCGGCTTGCTGTTCGGCATCCGATCGGCATTGTGTCGATTCATATACTTTTCAGTGGGCCCTCGCCTCCCCCTCCCGGACAGTCCTCCCGAGTCGTCTCCCTTCCGGTCAGCCCCAGAGCCGTTTTTTTTAATTTTTATTATAAAATATCAAAATAAAAATAAATATCAAATTTTGGTAGATCGAAAATAAAGTGGCCTAAATCCGTGGAAAAAAATTGAAAATGGGGGTAGGTTGGGTTCAGCTGGGGCCGCAAGTGCGTTCCCCAACCTCAGACTTGTGGCGGACCACATATGTTCCACCCCAGTGAAATTCTCTTAAAATAGGCCCTGCAAGGATGTGTTGGTTCTCTAGTTTATGCAGTAACAATATGCAGTGTAAGAATGGCAGATAACATTGCATAATATAAAATATATTATATCATAATATAATCTAACCTAACCTAGCCGGAAAACCACAATCATCCCAAACAAATTTTTCGGCCATGACGTCATCAGATATATTAAAGGAAAAATAATACAGCATCTCAAGGAACTTCCGGCCTTGGCTGCGGATGCGTGGGGTTGCGAGCATTCATTCTCGGAAATAAATGTTTAATTAAGGCAGAAACATAAGGTTTTTGATGTCAGAGTATTCAATCTAGTGCATGAAGTGTTTAATTTTTTTCTTTATCACGTCTGTGACACACCAGGTATGGATAATTATGAGATGTGCAATATTTTCAGAGTGAAGATTATGATTGTGTATTTGTTTGCCAACTGAAAAGTAATCATGTGCAGAGAAAATGAGTGGTCGCAACATCATTTTCACCTTAAAATACTTGATATTCGAGATAAAAATTACAAAGACAAAAGATCAGTGCAACTATGAGCCACAAGGGCCCTTCTTGGTTGCACTTTGAACACTGAACCAGTTGCCCACCAAATCTGTCTATCAACTCTCCTCAATATTTTTTTTTAATTATATCTTTAAAGGTAAGTTAGATTGTTTTTGTATCATATTTGTTTGTTAACATTTATTTTATGCTGTTGCCTGACTCAAGGCATCTTGGCATTATTTTGCTCACAATCAAAAAGTAAGCATTTGCAATGCAAGAAATAAGTGGTCTCATCTTAGTCACCTTCATAAGCATGGTATTCTGAAGAAAAAAAAACACCTTTTAAGACATTTACCATTGAGGGGGCTTTCCAAACCCTAGGAACCTGCAACAAGTAGCCTTACTGCTGCTGCTTCTGTATGGCAAACCAGTAAATGTATGGTGTTTACCAAATGCAAAAATGAACCAACTATCCATATTCAAACAGTTCCTTTCATTTAAAATCCTCTAACCACTCACAAAGAGCAACTTTAGAACAATTATTTCATAGTAGTGTGCTGTATTCTGAGCATGCACATGTGGTTGTGCAGGATTAATTCACTGTAGCTGTTGTGGTACAGGTTATTAGTAGCCACTAAAAAATACCTGTGCAATTTCAAAACAAAATTGTAGGACACTTCCTCCTTGTTTTCTTAAACCAATAGCTTGTACACATGAAAATGGTGCCTGTGGCCTTTGCTAGCTGTACACAAAGAATCACAAGAACTATGCAATCAGACCTTTGTATTTCAATAGAGACCATTCCATTGTTCACGAATACCACAATCGTGTTATTTACACTGAATGTGATGCAGGAGACATCCAAAGGTAGGTGTTCGGGAAATGGAACTTGTTTGGTTACCCTCCCCTGCTTCCCCTATCTAGGAGAAGAGCCCTACTGCTGCTTCTATATGGTCAAACCTGAACCAGTCAAAACTTGTTTTTACATTATAATATATTTTGGTTAGATTAGTTCAGTTTGTTAGTTTCGATTAAGTTAGGTTTTCCTATTTAATTATCATATTGTTTGAATTAGTAGTTATTGCTTGTAAATTTCAAGAAGTACAATGAGATTATATTACTTTAGGTTACATTAAATTCAAATAGGTTACGCTAGGCTTTCCGATTTCATTACTATGCCATTCAAATTTCAAGCTCCTGTATGTTAAAGTAATATATTCTGGTGGAAAATGGCAGCAGCACATGTCTGCCACATTTTTGTTGTGATGTTAGTGAGCAAGGTTGTTTGTGTGATATATGAGGAAAAGGCTGAAAGAAGTGTTTTTGGTGTGAAGGAGTGTTTAATTTCCCATTAATTATATCTGAGAAATGCCAGAATCGTGTTCATAAACATGATATATCATATTTGATGTTAATGACTGGTGTGTAACCAATGCAGTTGTGCCCCTAAACCCAAGTGGCAGTCTAACTAGGCACTGTCCGCTGTCACTGGCACTGTCCACAGACTGACTGAAGTTTGCAGTGGTTGAAGGTTGACGACATTAAGTTTGGAAGGTTGACTGTTCAGACTTCATGAGTCAGTAATCTGCTGAAATGGTAAGTACTCACATATATTATGTTACTGCTCATAGCTCTTCCATGCAGTTCAAAATCCACAGTGTTCACTGCATTTTGTGATAATACCATTGAATTGATTGAACCAAGATGCTCAAATTACCACTCAAGTGAATGCTCAAATTACCCAGTAATAAGTGTATTTGTCCATGTTACTTGACTGGTTTTGCCAGTCCAGTGAATGTATAGTGATATCCAAACTATGTCATCATATGTTAGTTTTCCCATTGGGACTGTAGATGGTGAAATCAGAACCCACTGTGCAGAACCCATGTTGGTATGTGAATTGTGATGGTTTTCTTGAATTTCATGAATAGAGAATTCATTCATTTTCAGTCAAGTCATTATGTCTTTTGCATTTGGATGTGGTGGGTTTTTGAACAAGAATGCTTCTGTGGTCCCTAAGAATGAAAGTAATTTTGCACGGATAGCAAGATATGATAGGATTTTTTTTCATTTTTGACTAAGCATGCACAGCCTTTACCATTGAAATGGGCATGGTGGCACTTTACCTCCAGATATATTGAGTCATGAAAATCATGACTATCAAATGAGTGTTTTATTATATATTAACATTTATAACTTGCCAAAAAACATTGCTCTGTGAGATGCATCACATAAATATGATCAGTTATTTTTTTTTTGTAAACTGATAAAAACAGACATGATGGGTTGTGACATTGCATGGCACAGCTGTTTGTGCATGTAAGCACTCTTTATCATGTTGGTGGACAGTTGTCTGTTGAGCACATCAGCAACATTGAGTTGCATTCCTCTATCCTTTCCCATTTCTGGGAAGATTTGTGATAATACTGTATCAAGCATTATTAATCTCTTAGATGGCACCACATGTTCTGTATGTATATCTGTGTTTATTAAATACTTTGTTTCTCTGATGTTATTTGGTTCATGCTCAAGAAGAACCTTGGGTTCTTTTAAAATGCATTCAACCGCTAGGTCATATTGTGTCACCAACCTCTCATGGCGATTGGTCGTGGGTGGACGTAGTAATGCTGCTGGTTGAGAGATTCGAACCCACAATCTTGTGATCAAGAGTCTGACACTACCAACTGGTCTACTGCAGCCCCCATTGTTGATGCTGAACATGTTTTTATGTTTATACTCCATATGTTTTGTTTTGTGAATTCTGTATGATTTGGATAATGTGAACATATTTTGCTCATATTTTTTTAAACCTGAAGAAGCCCAGCCAGTGTACCCCTGCACATAATTAGTACTTTATATTCCTGGATGTTAAGGGGAAAATTTTTGGGTAATCAAATATTGATGTTATCGTCTTCAAACCTGTGACAGAAACTTGTTAATGAGCACTGTATGACCAATGCAGTCGATGCACCCCTAAACCCAAATAACCAACCAGAAAGTTTGCAATTCTCAGTCTAACCTGAGTACCTTATTACTGAGCAGTTCATTGTCAAGCAGCAACATCCCACCCAACAGTTATGAAATTGAGAGGATGGTGTCTTTAATATCAACTATCCTGGAATGGCATATTTTTCGGCCCTTCAGTAGGAACAGTCTTGCCCTGCCCTGCCCAAAAGTACTGCCGTTGTAGCTGGAGTCGGCTAGGATCAACGTAGTTTGTGCGTAGGTTTATGTGGTGTCTCGTTGCTCCCGGCGGTCGTGCCGACAATTCGAATGCCTTATCTAATACCCTGTTCCCTGTCCGCAACAGGTTCTGGCTTCGGAGCTGGGTTCGCTGGTGGAGTAGCGTGCGTCTCTCCCGGCGACTGCCTGACTCGCATCCGAGCGCTGCTGAGCTGCCAAAGCACTATAACCAGCATCCTTCGGTGAGTGCGTATTATCTGGTGAATGCGTATTACGCTGATGCAATTTGTTGTGTAGCTGTGGCTGTGACTTGTTTGAGCTGATCTTGACTTGTAAGACCTGTTCATTCCCCCTGCAGGTTCTGATGCCGGAGCTCGTCATCTAGCAGGGCGTCGTTCGCCTTGTACGTTGCGCGCTGTCGTCGCTTCCCTCAGATCTGTGATTTGGTTGAAGCTAGATTTGATCCCCAGATCATATCTGGCTTTAGTACGTTGTGGCCCCTCTATTGTTTGATGCAGTGTTTGTGGCTTGATCAGTCTCGAACAGTCCAGTCCCACTCGAGACAATGTTGATCATTGCCTTCTAGATGAATACAAATTATCCCCCTTGTTCATTCATTGGAACCTACGCCTCCATGTCACGTTGTACATGGATGCAATTCAACTAACAAATACTGTGATAGAGACGAAAATTTCACTAACCCAAGCGGTGCATATGTTTTTCTTCCTTTGGACGGCAGGGCTGGGCTGGCATTCGCTGGCATTTTGTGCAATAAAGTGTGATATGGTCTTTATCAGATCTCAGACAGATGCAGATGACCTGAAGGTGTTTTTGAGCCGAGTGGTGCTGGGGTTCCAAATTAAAACATTTGTGGCTTAATCAGCCAGTCCTACTCCAGGCGGACACTACAGATACACTACAGAAGTGTCCGAGTGGTGATTCTTGATTGAGTGCCTTCTTGCATATGGATAATAGGTTGGAATTGTGCACTGCCTTTCACCTGTCACTATGATCTGGGGAAAACCGTGTACTCTTTCAATGCGTGAAAAAATGAACAGTGGTATATGACTTAGCCATGTTATTTATTCACTATATCGGAAAATGTATGCACTCCTTTGTTTATGAAAATTTATACACTCTATTATATGGCTTCTCGACGTTATACACTCCGATATTTTACCGAACCCAATAATTATACACTCCCAGTCTAAGACTCAGAAGTGAAAATCCAACACTGTCCCGCACTGTGTCGAGTCACCACCACTCGACTCACCTCATCGACGTATCGGCGTAACACGGTCATCTCGCGCAGGTCCCGCACTGTGCCGAGTCACCACCACTCGACTCACCGACGTCTCGGCGCAGTACGGTCATCTCGCGCAGGTCCCGCACTGTGCCGAGTCACCACCACCAGACTCACGTTATCGGCGTCTCGGCGCAGCACGGTCATCTCGCGCAGGTCGGGAGCCACGTCGGCAGTCGGTGGCGGCGCGGCCTGGTCGCGCGCGGTCGGCGGCGTCACCTCCGGGTCAACTGTTGGCTCTCGCTCGGATCTCTGCACCACGCACAAACATTGCGCTGAGTGGCATCCACTCACGCTACGTCACCAGCGGCTCACCTTCAGGCATGTGTAAAGTGCAAATGTGCCTAATTAAATTCAAACTGAACATGCAATATATTTTGGAAATGTGCAGTCTTCAATTGGTGATAGTTGTCGGTGACGAAACAAAAATTACCGCAAAACGTAACGTTGCATACGCATCTCAGTGATGCCCAGGCTCCAAACAGTGTTTCACGTAATGTTCTAAATGTACCAAACAGTGTTTCCCAATATCCAACGGGCACCCGAGCAGGCTGTTGCCGCTGGTGCCTCTGGTGACCATACGAGAGTCGCCATGCACGCCTACCTGTGCCTCAGCATCGGCCGGCCCCGTCACGCTGTCCCTGCGCCCGTCGTCCTGCTTCCGCCACTTTCCCACCTGATATTTCTTCTGCGCCTGCGCTGCCAGCTTCTTTTGTTGCCTGCGTGGAGTGGCCAGCCCATGAGAGTCGCAGACGGGCACACCACGGTGTGCATGAATAGCACGTGACTGGCGCAGATGACTAGCATATGGTGCGTAATGTGAATGCGTTTGGTTGACCGACAAGCTGTGGGCACGTACTCGTTAACAGTGGTAACATAGCAGGTATTTGAACTTTAATACTGAAGTGCATTGCAATAATTTCGACACAGGACGGGTCTGCAACTACTCCATTACATTTCGGGCGCTCCAGACCAGATGGACAAACAGCAAAATAAAAATAACCGCGAGAAAACGTAGTGAAAGATTAGGAAATTTTTGAATAATTAAATCATAAACCATTGATGGTAGAACAGTCATTCATATGAAGAATATAACTTCCGAACTCGGTTAATTGATAACGTTATTGAAAACATGCCGATAATTATTCCCTTAAGAGTAGCAATCAGTGATCAACTGATCGAATACAAATTCACAATAGTAGTTAGTTATTTGGGCTTTAGGGCGCATCGACCATGTTGATCATATAGCGGCCATAAGTCACAATAGTAAGAGCAATACTAAGATAATATAAAGGTAGCAAGATGTTGTTCATATTGATTACATTTGAAAATGATTCATTTATATATCAAGAGATTTGCTTACTAATCCCCAATCACTTATTTACACTTATTACGGGACGTCTTTGCTGAGCAGCGAATTAGTTAGAGGGAGGGCCGCTGCTTGAGCCAACTCCTTGAGATCTCGAAAACCAACCGGCCGACCTTTTCTGAAAACGGTCATCGATTTCTTGTCATCTGATTTACATCTCCGCAAAATAACTTCTGAATTGTCACATAGGATACCGGAGCAAAAAAAGATATGAATTGTTATATTGTCTTGGCCCCACTGCTTCTAATTTCCAAAACATCATATCTTGAACCATTCCACAGCCTACGGAACTATCCTTCAGCTGAAGTGAGAATACGTTGATTAACCCTCCCCGTCTTTCCGATCATATCCTCACACCCCCGTCTCGGGAGGTTGATACAACCCCCCTCTAATCTCCAAATTAAGCGTCGCACGAAAACGAAAGACGTGCCATCGCAAAGTGCTCGACGAGTAGGGCCAGGAACTACCCCCAGAAGTTTACCCGCCCACCCCCCAGTGACGTCACTAGGGGGCCCAGGTTTTCACGACTTACACCATGTTTTTTTGGCTCTGGGGAGTTCATTTTGGGGATTTGAAGAAAAAAAATATTTGGAATCAGAAAAGGAAGGCGAAATCGACCATCGCCCTAAAAATTTTCCCACCCAAAAATCAAAATTTTAACTTTTTGAAACTTCAAAATTTTGAGTTTTCCATGTTCTTTAATTTTTATTTTTCTAATGGATAGAGCGGACCGAAAAACGTTGTTCGAAGTCAACTTGCTCTCATAAAACATGCTTGATTTAGCAAAAATCTTCCACTTTAGCCCTAATGGGCAAATGTGCAAAACTCATAAGTAATCAAAAACTGAAGAACAAAAATCACAAATTCCTCTGGTGCGTTTTGTTTCGTCCCTAAAGATAAGCAAACGCTGAACGTTTCATTAAAATATCTTTATCCGTGAAAGCGTGACGACTGGTTGAACATTTTTGGAGGTGACCTCACTTGACCTTGACTAACTCGTTGACCCAAGACGACCTGACCTCAAAATTTTCACACAACATGCCAAATTGATGTGGGAAAAGGTATGCCAAATTTCGGCGCGCTGCCGTGCGCCGTTCTTTCACTATCCGCCGAAAACCTTATGGGGGTACATATCAATCCCCCCCCCCCTCCAGACGGCGTGGGTTAGGAAAATCAGGAGAGTCTAAGTCACATTATAACTCAGTTATAAATTATTCGTGAAATAGGGTGGAATATACCACTTTCTGAGCATTGAATTGACATCCCTCCCAACGGGGTATCGACATCGTGCTTCGTGATGAGTCGTTATGAAATCTACATATCCAATTTCTAACAGTCTCTTGTTGATAAGTATCATGCGTGCCGTGCACCGTTCTTTCACTATCCGCCGAAAAACGTATAGGGGTACATATCAACCCCCCCCCCCAGACGGCACGAGTTAAGAAAATCAGGAAAGTCTAAGTCACATTATAAATCAGTGATAAATTATTCGTGAAATAGGGTGGAATATACCACTTTCTGAGCATTGAATTGCCATCCCTCCCAACGGGGTATCGACATAGTGCTTCGTGATGAGTCGTTATGAAATCTACGTATCCAATTTCTAACAGTCTCTTGTTGATAAGTATCATACCGATACCCACCATAGCAGAGTGTGGTGCACGAACATCTGCTATCACAATTCCAGGTAAGATGATTACCTATGATGTTGTTTGTTATATTGATTGATTATTGGGGTTGTAGGGTGCGTCAAGCCCAGTGGGTTATATTGCACCCATTGTTTCTTATACAATATCAGATGATCAGGGTAGGTATTTTGTATCGTTATCGCTAAAACAGTTACCCCTAAATTAGGTATCTCAAAACAAAGGGAAAAGGTGCACATATGAGTAGGCTGTTCGATCAAAATTGTGTTTGAATTATTCGTAAATTATATTGAGTGGCATCGTTTATATGGCCAATTTCGACATCCTACGGTACTCGTTTGGACATTTCTCTCCTAACGATAAACCATAATTTTAACACTGCTATAACTATACATTATTTTAGAACGTCGTCATCACTTATGCTACCTCTAATTTTGCATTTAATGTTGTCCTAAAAATAAAAACCTCAAAAGGAAGCTACGTTCCTATAGCCTATCTTCGCACGGGCAGAATCAGCGAATCGAAACAGGGAGGAAATTCTATGAACATAATGGCGCGAAATATCCATAATATAGCACACAACATAATGAACACATCCACATGTGCTTTTGAACTGTTCAGGAAAGCCACCTTCTTCATAGAACTTCTGTGATGGTGGTTATTGGTTTTACGACACGTCGACCGTTGAGTCATGTAGCGTCACCAATCTCTCACGCCGATTGGTCGTGGGCGAAAAGTAGCGACAGGTGAGACTCGAACCCACAATCTTTCGATTGTGAGACGAGCAACTTACCCCTAGACTACTCGTCCCCAGAACTTCCGTGACAGAGGTAGGGAATACATATAATAAAGGAACATATAAGAGGGGACAAGAGATATAATAAGACCCATACAAGATGTTAGGACTTCCGCTTACATTTGCAGGCGACTGAATTCATACACTTCTATACGAAGCTTAGAAAATACACCTCGTCACTTTTAGCGATTCCTGGAATCGTCCTTAATGAGCAAACTGATCTCCAACAAGGAAGCACTGACATAAACGCTCATTAACCATCCTTGTCTCTGCAAAAGATAAAAATGGCGTGAATAAACATATTGCGTGTAAAGAAAGCATACGACCTTCAATATACCAGGAGGTTTTGAGTTGACATCAAAAGTAACGTTAAGGATTATACTTTATTAGAGTAATAAAGTATAATCCTTAACGTTACTTTTGATGTCAACTCAAAACCTCCTGGTATATTGAAGGTCGTATGCTTTCTTTACACGCAATGTCTAAAACCCAGGAGCATCTAAGAGCCATTCTTCTTTGTATTAATGAATAAACATACTTAGGAAAAAAAAGCATGCCTCCAGAACAACTCGCCTGGAGCCGTCTCTGATGAAAATATCGGTTTTGTACGTCCAGAACGTCTATCAAATAGCCTCCATATGCTTATGTAAGAGTAGACCTTTAATTTGAATAACTGCACGTACCTGCAAAACCAGATCCAGCACCCCCCCCCCCCCCCCCCCCCGCATCTCACCCGCTGTGCACCCGTCCCCGATACTAAACTTTCAGATACTTCGCACTAACAATAGGAAATCGTCCGGGGCCGCTCTCGACAAAAACATACTGTCGAAATTATCTAAGACCCTCCTGCATCTAACATAATCGGTCATTTAACTCCATAGTTCCTCAGTATCACAAATTGCATTAGCTTTGACAGTAAATCTTTCATCCAATTTTTTACCAATCCTGGACGCGTCCCCGGTAAGCGCAATTAATACAGCCTCTCAGTCATCTAGCTAATGGTACATCCACATTGGTTGCCAAGTTTCGTGAAAAAAGACCCGACAATTTGGAAGTTATAGGCGGCAGAAGCCCAGCATGTTAACATGCAACAAAAACAGAAAATGTTCCCAACATGCCTCCGCTAACTCGCTCCTGAAGCCGATACTGCGAAAAATCAAGATTAAAAACCACCACATGTAGCAAAGATCGAAAAATTCACCAAGCTGCAGGATAAATGCCCAAAGTGTTCAGGAGGTACAGACAAAAGCACGGGGGTACTTTGTGCCACCAGAATAGCGTGAGCTGAATTTCCTGGATACAATTATGAGTACCATAACATTGATTTAGAAAGGTCCTAATAAAACAGCTGATTCAAGTGACCAATTGTGTGTCCATAAAACGGTACCAATCGATATCCATACAGCGGCCATCAATAACGATAACTACAATCAACACGAAACCCGTCCGGACATAAAATAACAAAATATCATATTCTCTGTGTTTTGGACCAGTGGTGGAGCCAGGGTTCCGAGGCATGGTTGGATTTGTGTTTTGTGATCCTGGATGTGGAGAGAGAAACCTTATTTTTCTTCCAACCTGTGACATCCGAATCTCAACTTGCACTTTCCGGTGAATCTTAAGCATTTTATCACAGAAGAGTTCATTGTCACAACAGCACCATTCTGCCTCCAAATGAGACAAAGGAGAGGAAAATTTTCTGGAGAGGAAAATGGTTTGGATGCCATCAATCCAGGAACAACTAATTGTCCAACCCTGTCCCTAACTGTCATGCCTCACCCGCAAATTGTTGGAGACACTCCAGACACCCACAAGGGGCACAATTAATAAAAGGACATCTCGTCCAAAGTGGGAACTCCAATTCAATGGCGGCGCAGTGACAGAGTGGGAGAGGCATGGTGAGAGAAGTCCTCCTTCAACACAAGGCTGATTGGTGAACATTCCCTGATGTCACGCCCCACGCCCTCCGCTCATTGGCCGCAGCCGCACGCGGTGTGACTAGTTCTTCCAGGGCTTACCAACTTCCATTGCCAATGTAATGGCGATCCAAAAGATACCTTCCTTTAACACGACCTTCCACCTGCTAAATCCAGAGTCAATGAATGGCATGTACCACCATTTGACCAACGAGGAAATGATATCTCACGACCACAATAAGAACAGGTTTTTGAGCAGGATGGTGCTTGTCCTCTTCTGGTCTGAAGACCACAATTTATAACTGGGAATAGCTATGCCATTTGTATCACTACAAATGCAGATCGGCGTTTACAAGCTATGAAGCTACTGATCATTAAGCTGCGCAAAATGAAGTTGGCAGAGTGGTTATAGCGGAAATCCTGCAGATGACAAGTCATACAGACTCGCTGCGAATATAAGAGATCGCTTACCTTGGTAATAAAAACAGTGCGCTGCAAAATATAAGTAATGGCAATTAAATTAACAGTAAACTTTAAACTTTTATTAACATTAAATTTGTTTACATTAAGAAATATAAAATTAAGTGGCCACAACTATGTACACCGGAGGGGAGCATAACGCATGATAGCATAAAGTACGCAAGCATTGCTACAACAATGTGCGGAACGTCCCCATTATCAGGAAACAACGTAGTTTTCAGCAGATATTATATATTTCCCATATACCACCCTTCAGATCTGATGCGTCTCTTCCCTAGCAATGAGTGAACAATCCAGGTATGAGGCTCTGATGGACGACTTCAGATACCAAAAATTTCGCCTGAGGTTCAGAAGAGTAACTTACTTTGAGAGTTGCTTTTGTGGTTGTTTCTGCTGCTGTCGCTTAAGCTCGTCGCTGGAAATGTCATGCTTCTCCAACCCGTTGGAGCTGATGGTGACAATGTGGCAAATGTTGGCGCCGCAGTCGGGTGTGAAACACGGTGTGTTGAGTATGTCCTGCCAGAAAATGTCAGGTAGAGCCGGGTCACTGACACACAGTCGGGCTCGTGGGCGAGAAGTATCGGTATGAGCAGTTCGCCATCCCCCACATTGTGACTCTGTGATTGTGGTTTCATTGAGCACCACAGTTCCATAGTGTACCGAATACAAACAGCGGAATTGGATAAAAACGCGGAATTGGGTAAAAATAGTGGAATTTGGCGCTTATCGGGATTACGGACGTTGTGTGGAACACAGCCGCTGCATGAAGAACGTCCGATATGGGCGCTGCACGACCTATGCAGTCGATGCGCCCCCGAACTTCAATAACTAACTAAAGCCGTGAAAATCAGCTCTGACGTAGTCACACAGCACACCAACACACCATGAACAGCTTTGTTAACCGCAGGAAGCCGCATCAGCATCAAACCGCCGAAGCAATGCAAGATACCACCTATGCCGGAAAACCAAATATTTTACACCGCAGCAACACCAGGCAACAGCTTCTTCCGAACATCGATGCACTCATTTTGCCCATGCAAGCAACAATTTAGCGCCCGCCTTTACTGCGGTCTACACTAACCACACTCGCTTCTTGCGCTCAATGATTTGTCTTGATGAGATCGGTGGAGTACACTGTGATGTATGCTCCATCCTGTTATTTTCCCTGAAGCGTTACATTCCCACTACAAAACTCGAATTCAAAGAAAGAACTCTGTCCGTTGCCAAGCAAGTGCCAGCTTACCCTACCTGTTTGTTCCTTGCCCCTGCCGAGAACAACTCACCTTATCGGTGGTGCGTTGAGTCTCCGAGCCGAACTGCTCCTTCAGTTGACGCCAGCAGGCCATGTGAAACTCGAGATGACACTTGGCCAGGCACTGCACCTTCATGAAGCCGGCAAAGTCCACATCGCTGTCGGAAGGGGTCAGGTTACGTTTGATCAAGTCAAGTCGAGTCGGGTCAGGTCACGTCTGGTCGGCTACGTCACGTATGACAGGCTCAATTTACAGCGAGTAAATCCATCGGTAGTAATTCCAGTAGCCTGCTCTCCTGCAGTAGATTCGTGTGGTGTTTATACCAGCCTGTGGCAGATTGGTGCAGTATATTCTCCTACCTGTAGTAGATGCCGTGTCGAGTCTGCTGGCGCCGTTTGCCGGGCTCGGTGATGTCAGGCACGCTAATGTGACAGAGGCAGTTCTCGTAGCGACAGAGTGCGTCAGGTCGTGGTGCCGGCTGACACTGGCCGAGCAGCACGTTCACCTCGCCACACAGTGTGCCCTTCGAGGCGCGCTCCATGTCGGGGATGGTGGCTCCGGTGCCCGGGAACACGGTCATCTCACCGCGAACACCCTGCGCCAGGATGCTCGAGCACTTGCTCAACACGCCATGTGCCTGGTCGAACCTGCCACACAAGCACACAGCCACGCTCCACGTGAGTGATGCTTTTTCATCATCAACGCCGGCGTGGGGTTTGACAGCCAGTTCGCCCATGCAGCCTTCTCCCTCACGTTACTTTACGACGCGTTTGACTACCTAGCCAACGCACCATTCAACTATGCAATCTGAAGTCGGTTGATATGGCTACTTGGCAAACACGCTATCGGTTGCTCAACCCGTTCGTCGTGTCTTGTCTTGCACGCCACAAAGTAGCGCTACCACTGACTGGCTGTCATGGCGCATGCACCAATGGGACGATGCGTGCCACCACCCCAACGATCTCCCCGCACTCTTTATCTTCCCATTAATACCGCTGTCCATATATTGTCCGACATCTCTAAAAATACGGCATAAGAACGACACTCAGCCACCATACGATTTAATCAGTGTTACACACCGGCACAAAGACTGGTACGCGCCCGTCACTCGTCCAGAGACACGGGCGATTCTGCCCACCACACGGACATGGACACTGGCGTGTCAGCCACACGGACATGGACACTATGGTCTCATTTTTCGTTTTTTGTTTCAGATAGTCAATTTCCGGACATCATCCGATGTTCTTTTTCATCCTGAATTCAAATATAGCATTTCGGTCCACAAAACACAATCTTCTTTGCCTGCCCAGTGGCCTTGTTCATCAAGGTTCGTGAAATTTTCCACTTTTTACAATATCACTTCCATCGAGGGAGGCGTTCTTTCCTGGCCACATATCGTCGGTGCATTGGTGTTGCAAATATGTACCGCTTTTGGTGTCCATCACCGTCGTCGTTTTGCCACAGCACTGCGTTGTATGAAGCTATTTGATATAAGTTCATAAGCTGACTCATAGGCGGCAGCACCGTCACGCTGCAGTGAACAGAGCATCCGTCAATGTTCGACCCAGTTATGGAGGCACGGGGGTCAGATGTTGATGCGGGTAGATATTTTGAGATGCAGGATGAATGCATTCGCTGTGAGAAATGATAACTTAGGAGCGTAGAGATAATGCAACAGACAGTAATATATCTATATGTTTATAGTAATACCTATCTATCATTATCGACGCATTTGCGGTACTCGATGTTTTGAGCGACACAATACAAATTCCGACCATTAATAAACAGCTTAGTGCAATGCAACCATTAAAATATCTGCAATATGTCTGTCACCCTCTCCCTCCCCCATCCATTCTCGCCTCTCCCCCCCCCCCCCATCTTTCCCTTTCTCCCGCTTCTCCATCATCCTCTCATATCGACATATCGAGCATCGGCGATGTGGAGATTTACGCATTATCACACATGAATTACACATGGATTGCATTGCGAAGATTGCGAAAATTACACCTCATTATTACAGATTCAAAATCGCGTGACAAATCTTCAATTGCATCAGATTTTGCGCTTATACCCAGCTACCGTCGCTTGTCCATGGATTATGCTCATTCGCTGCCAGCTTGTTCATGACGTTGCCGTTTTGCCGCTGGGCGCCACAAACATTCCCCACCGACTCCGTTGTCAGCTTCACCTCACTCTCCCTCCCTCTCCCTCTCCGCCCGTCAGCAGCGCCCCTAACGCCGGATCTCGCCGAACAAGTGCAGCGCTCCAAACAATACATCCGACCTGGACTTGATATCGATAATCGATATAAATCGATCAATCGATATCGACTGCATCGACTCCGTCTCATACAGTCTTATGGAATGTACAAGATGGAGTGAGAGTGAATGACCGAGAGAGTGGGTGGGTGAGTGAGTGAGTGAGTGAGTGAGTGAGTGAGTGAGTGAGTGAGTGAGTGAGTGAGTGAGTGAGTGAGTGAGTGAGTGAGTGAGTGAGTGAGTGAGTGGGAGGGAGGGTAAGGGAGAGAGATGAGAGGGGAATAGCAGCGATATTAATGGTTGAATTGCAAGAAACCGTGAATCAAAGATGGAATTTGGACTGTTCCGCTCGAAACATGGAGCAGCCACAAATGTGTTGAGAATCCTACTGCATTTTCTTGCATTGTTTCTGTTTCTTCTCCTCACAAGTCATCATCCTTAACAGCGAATTTACTCACTCTGCATCTCGAAACATCTCCCTGCATCAGCATCTGAACCTCGTGCCTCTATAAACTCGGTCGATCGTTGCTGAATGATTTGTTCACCGCGACGCGACGGTACTGCCACCTATGAGCCAACTTATGAACTACCCATGAAGTTACTTCATACACCCGGGTGTTGTGGCAAAACGACAAGGACGATGGACTCCAAAATCGGTACATATCTGAGACACCAATGTACCGACATATCAGATAGGTGCGTAGGATGGAACACCGCCCTCGATGGAAGTCATAGAAAAAGTGTGAAATTTCGCAACTTTGATGACTTTAAAGCAGGTGGGCAGGCAAAGAAAATTTCATTTTTGGGACCAAAATGGCATATTTGAACTCAGCATGGAAAGCACATGAAATGATGTCCGGAAGTAAAAGGTCTGAAACAAACAAAAAAAAATACATAAAGGGGTCGCCCTAAATTGGATACTGACGTGTGTCAGCTAAACGCACAGGGCCACTAACGTGTGTCACCCATGCGAAAAGTATTTTGCCCGTACTCAGTCACTGGGGCCACCTGGCGGTATGCCTCCGAAACATTGCATGTTTTCAGCTGCATGCTTAGCTTCCAAGTACAAATGACGGCGTGCCCGTGGAGTACACCCAGCATTTCCCAGAGAAGGACTGAGTTAAGTAAGCCAGCACACGAGTTGGCCCTCCGACAGCTCACCTATTAAGTCTGAGGTAGACTTTCCCCAGCTGGTAGAAGGCGGCTGGCATCGGCCTGGCGCTGTCGATGAGCGTCAGGAGCTCATCCTCGGCCGACAGCAGCGCGTCTAGCGTCGCCACCTCGTGACACGCCATCGCGTAACAGTACCTGGCCACGGGGCACCCGTCACGTCACGTCACGTCACGTCACGGCAGGAACATCACGTGGCCACCGATCACACGCCGCGTCAGTGTCAGTACTGGCAGTCACGGAACACACGTCACGCCAGTAACAGCACCTGGGCATAGATCACTCGTCACGTCACGTCACGTCAGTAACCGTACATGGCTACGTACCACACGCAACATCAGCAACAGTACAGGAGTGCGGATCACTCGTCGCGTCACGCCACGGTATGTCACGTCAATATCCATACCGGGCCATGTAACACACGCCACGTCAGTGACAGCACATGGATCACCTGTCACATGGATCACCTGTCACCATCTGACCATGTGCCATACGCCACGTCAGTAACGGTACCTGTATATGGGGCACCCATCTCGCCACGGCAGTGACGGTACGTAGCCATAGAGCACGCGTCACGTCATCTAAGTAGCATTATCTGGCCATGAAGCACACGTCACGTCACGTCAGTAACAGGACCAATTTCCGCCGAAGTGCAGGGACCTCAGAAACAAGCAAAATCTAGTTCGACAATTTGGCAGGGTGCATTCGGATAGAAGTGCTCCTGGTGATTGCGGAAATAGTACCTCAAAGCGCTATATATTTGAATTTAAAAGCAATCCAATTCAGTCGAAACTAGCTACAACCGGCCAACATTCAGCTTATTTGGCCAATATATTGCATGCATCTCAAATTTTTATACACATTCCGGATTCTCGAATCAGCATAGGTGCCACGCTGTCACCGTTCCTCTCGTTTCTTCCTTTCCTTTCACAGACTTGCGCTCGGTTTATGCCGCATACAGCCGTTCGACACCAGTATGCAACGTTCGACGGCATTCTCCAACGGACTGACACCAGCTACGCAGTGGCCGTGCCTCCGGGCGCGCACGTCACGTCTCATGACGACGTAATCACATGGCCGGCGGCTGACAAGCTGATTGGCTGAAGGACTTAGTGAGTCGTGGCCGACATAGCCCTTAGCGATGCTGACGGGATCGGCACCGGCTGAATCCCGCCCCAAAACTTTTCCTTGAACGTAAAAGCGCACATTCACAAAATATATCGATGCAAGCGGCCAAAGACCAAACAAACAGACCAAGTTGATTATTAATCAAGAACTCAGGATTTGACCGGCTGAAAGAGGAGCTATTACGTTCTGGGGGTTTAGGGGCGCATCGACTGCAGTGGTCATGCAGCGCTATTACGGTCTGGAAGGCGTATCGATCAGGCCGGAGCTGGCTGCTCGGATGACCTTTTGTCGTATATACCCAGGAGTAGAATCGCGCGTGCTTCGCTCTTGCTCATCACAAACATGCCACATCAAATCCCAAACGCAAGACGCCTTCTCTTTTGATCAAAATTCCCTACCCAACTGCATCTTCAAAAATAATGTTCCGCCATCAACAAACTTGCTCAACATGCATCTTGGCATCCTTGATGCGGACTGACATGACGTGGGCCCGGGCTGACATGACGTGGGTCCGGACTGACATGACGTGGGCCCGGGCTGGCGTGACGTGGGTCCGGACTGACATGACGTGGGCCCGGGCTGGCGTGACGTGGGTCCGGACTGACGTGACGTGGGCCCGGGCTGACATGCCGTGGGTCCGGACTGACATGACGTGGGTCCGGACTGACATGCCGTGGGTCCGGACTGACGTGGGTCCGGACTGACATGCCGTGGGTCCGGGCTGACATGACGTGGGTCCGGACTGACATGCCGTGGGTCCGGGCTGACGTGACGTGGGTCCGGACTGACATGACGTGGGTCCGGACTGACATGACGTGGGTCCGGACTGACATGACGTGGGTCCGGACTGACATGACGTGGGTCCGGACTGACATGACGTGGGTCCGGACTGACATGACGTGGGTCCGGACTGACGTGACGTGGGCCCGGGCTGGCATGCCGTGGGTCCGGACTGACGTGACGTGGGTTCGGGCTGGCGTGACGTGGGTAGACTTGGACCGACTTGACTGATTCTGAGCTCACCCTGACCTGACTCAGGGTTGACCTGGTCCCAGTCCGCGCCGATCTGACCTGCTTCTGGGCTGACCTGAGCGATCCTAGTTCGGCGCCGGACAGATTCAGCTGGCGGTGTTTGGCGACCACTTGCAGCGCTCGCTTGTACTCGGCCATCGCCTCGCACGCGCCGCCGCCGCGTCTCAAAGCGGCCGAGCCGCGTCGCACCATTGCCGACACCTCCTGCCGCCCAGTGGTGAGAGGGTTAGCGTCACACCCGTACCATGGCCGATACCTGCCGCACAGTGGTTAGAGGGTCAGCGTCACACCTTCACCGTGACCGACACCTCCTGCCGCCCAGTGATGGCAGCGTTAGCGTTAAACCTGCACCGTGACCGACACCTCCTGCCGCCCAGTGATGACAGCGTTAGCGTTAAACCTGCACCGTGACCGACACCTCCTGCCGCCCAGTGATGGCAGCGTTAGCGTTAAACCTGCACCGTGACCGACACCTCCTGCCGCCCAGTGATGACAGCGTTAGCGTTAAACCTGCACCGTGACCGACACCTCCTGCCGCCCAGTGATGACAGCGTCAGCGTTACACCTGCACCGTGACCGACACCTCCTGCCGCCCAGTGATGGCAGCGTTAGCGTTAAACCTGCACCGTGACCGACACCTCCTGCCGCCCAGTGATGACAGCGTCAGCGTTACACCTGCACCGTGACCGACACCTCCTGCCGCCCAGTGATGACAGCGTCAGCGTTACACCTGCACCGTGACCGACACCCCCTGCCGCCCAGTGATGACAGCGTCAGCGTTACACCTGCACCGTGACCGACACCCCCTGCCGCCAAGTGATGACAGCGTCAGCGTTACACCTGCACCGTGACCGACACCCCCTGCCGCCAAGTGATGACAGCGTCAGCGTTACACCTGCACCGTGACCGACACCCCCTGCCGCACAGTGATGACAGCGTCAGCGTTACACCTGCACCGTGACCGACACCTCCTGGAATAGTCAGCGACAGTCAAAATGTTTCATGTCTGATGTCAAATATGTTTCATGTCTGATGTCATGCCTGATGCTCATGCCATCTCAAAATGTGTTTCATGTCAGTTTCATGTTTTAAAAAAAGCCCCATGTAAAGAAAAAAATCCACGGTAAGGGGATGTGTTGGAAGTGAACTAAATAATATTGCATATTGGCAATATGCCCTAAGGAACATATATTTTTAGCTTGATCAAATTTGACAACCACCTTACACAGAAATTACGAATCCAGAAATGGCAGCAACATTTTCCATTCAATTCGCTGTGCATTGCCGAAAGTGGGTTTTATCTGTTTCTAATTTTTCACCAGTTTTTTTCTGTACATCCTTCATTGCGGTCAAAAGTCGCGGGAGGTGAAGTCGTTATGACGTAAATCACGTTCGTCCCATAACGGGCAAGACTTTTCGCCACAAGCTATAGAATTGCTATCCAAACAGGTACTGAACTTTCAAGTTGATACCGCTGCGCGTTTTATAGTTATTAAGAAAAATACCTGGGGGGGGGGGAGGTTCCGCACCCCTTCCCCCAGTGGGAAGAGGGTTAGGCAGGATACGTTCTCTAATCAGCACTATTTTCAGTTGTGAAGCAAGCAAACTGTCAGTTATTACGTAAGCTTAAATTAGCCATTAATTGATTGAACTTTTGCCCAGCACAAGTCTTCACAGCATTGGAGAATCGCTAGGTACAATTGTAGAGCAGCAAGCAGTGACTATATAAATGAGGTTGGTGGCAGAAAGCGAAATAAGGCTTTCAACGTAGGATAAATTAGGATGAGACGAAGACGAAAACAAAAGTTGCATGCTACTTTCAGAGGCGAAGAGACCAAAAAAAATAAAACGAACTATACAAAAGGGCGAGCAATGTCAAAGGAATAACGACTGACTTACTCTTCTGTGGGAAGCAGTGTTTGCAATGTCTCATTTACTTGCCTGGCTACCCGTGATTATTTGATGGATAACTAAAGTGCTAGGCACTTCGAAACCTCTAAAGGTACTATCATGAAAGTGTATAGGTGGGATTTTTTTCATGATGCTTCAGCTCATCTAGAGAACACAACAAAGACATTAGCATACTTGTAGGCCCGCTCATTTCCTTCAAGGCACCATCACTAGTTGAGCTTCGATTGACGGTGCTTATACTGGCACATTAACATTGGAGAAAGAGGAAGTAAGCATCACTTCGGTTCCAATATCCCTCACAGGTCCACTCTTTCAGCTGAGTCTCCGCAGACGTGATGAAAAACATCTACCTTAATAATATGTCAACACTATCATGAGCTAAAGACTACTTGCAACATTTTTTTATCGTGATGTCCGAAGCAAAATAACCACTACAAGACTATTATTAACACATAATTAGGACTATTATTACAACCTGTCGCTACTCTTCGCCCACGACCAATCGGCGTGAGAGATTGGCGACGCTATATGACTCAACGGTCGACGTGTCGTAAAAACCAATAACCAACCGACTATTATTACAGAAAACGCACCGGGTGAAGAGTGTGAGACCCCAACGAAAAGTTACAGAAAAATAAAATTGGCAGACGGAACAGAGATTGGCTTCCGCGTGGAAAGTCGCAATCGTTCATCATCACGGGCACAGCACAGTCGTCAGCGGCACTACCACACGTCTCGCACTTCACGTGAGCGACACTATTTCACGTCTCACACGTCACATCTCGTCAGCGGCACTATCTTACGTCTCACACGTCACATCTCGTCAGCGGCACTCTGTTACGTCTCACGCGGTACATCTCGTCAGCGGCACTCTGTTACGTCTCACGCGTCACATCTCGTCAGCGGCACTGCCTCCCATCTCACACGACACGTGACGTTAGAGCATGGCCGATTTTGTTTTTAAAGATGGAGTTATAAGAACAGAGAACAGAAATTGCAGCGAAGGAGCAGAATGCATTTGGTGAAAGGTGTATTACAAAACTAAATTCGGATGTCAAAAAAGTTGACATGGTTCTTTTCGATCACAGCCGCGATAAAAAAGCATGCACGATCGGTGCACATAGCAACAAAACAGAGGATTTTCTAGGTGTAGGTTTATCTGGTATTGAAAGAAGGTGAGACCGCTTTTTCACAGCCTTGCATCAGGGCCATCATCTCTCACCTCATCGACGTCTCGGCGCAGTACGGTCATCTCGCGCAGGTCCGCACTGTGCCGAGTCACCACCACTCGACTCACCTCATCGACGTCTCGGCGTAACACGGTCATCTCGCGCAGGTCCCGCACTGTGCCACGTCGCAGGTCAGGAGCCACGTCGGCAATCGGTGGCGACGCGGCCTGATCGCGCGCGGTCGACGGCGTCACCTCTGGCTCAACTGTTGACTCTCTCTCGGATCTCTGCACCACGCACCACGCACCACGGCGACGTCACCTCGGAACTCTACACCACGTCTGGAATTGGCAGCGATCTGCCGGTGCTGGTAGCTGGCAACGTCGGAGCAGAGTTTGAGCTTCTCCGAAAGTCGACAGGAAGTGGAGGCGATTTAGACCGGGAAGTGGTAGAAATGGGTTGAACACGAGAATTCACATCTCGCTTCGGCACGGATGTGCAGGCGAGTCCGAAAGATCGTAGTAAGTCACTAAGTTGGGATAGAAATTGCGAGGCACGGGCAGGCTCTTGGTGGGTGGTGGCCGGTTGTGTGCTTTTTACTTTGCTGGCGTATGACACGTTGGGATGGGTATCCGCGTAGATTTCCCTTGCTTGCTGAAAAGATATGTTCCTAGTGCACTTCAGGGCTAGTATCTCCATTTCCTTTAAATTTACTGGACAGCCTTAATCAAAGGAAGTGTGGGGCACCTGTCCCTGGCCGCAATTAACACACCACAGGCATTTGTCGCTGGTGTGCTCTGACGTGCCACACCTACTACAGGCCGGGCGACCTCGACAATACTGTGTAGTGTGGCCGTATCTCTGTCAACGGAAACACCGCATGGGATTGGGAACAGAAGCGCGTACCTTCACCTTGACGTAGCTTACGTGTATTGTAGAGTGGAGGTCTGTAGAATTAAAAGTCAAGACAATATTGTTCGTTGCTTGTAGATCGCCTTCTCTCCTTACCTTCATCCTACGCGCTTCGATGACACCGAACTGTCAGATCGTCGACAATTTCAGAATCAGATACGTCCCTTAAATCAAAACAATTTATCACACCTTTTGACTGTTTTTTTTTTCCTATGAGGCTCAACTAAAATAGGTATACTGACATCCCTCATCCTGCCCTGGTCTCTCACATAGTAAGTAAATTATGTTTCCTCGAGGGTTCTCTTGGCGTCATCAACGCTCCGAAATTATACCTCGGTTCCTCCATCTCGTAGCTTTTCGCACCTGGCGACGTCTCCAAATTTGTCACATCCACGCTTTCGCTCAAAGGGCGAAAGAGCAAACTCCTTCCAGGGTCACTCGATTTCAGTATTAGTATTCGCGGCGATGTCACATTCTTACTCCGAGCTACGTTCCCGCTATGGGAAGCAGTGGTAATCACAACGGGACGGGAGAGAGACGTGCAGGGCGGTATGCCTCTGCAGGTGTTGGGTCAGTAGTCTGGTCCATGCATGAAGGACCAGGAGTGTTTTTAGTTTTTGGAAATGACATATGATGTATTGTATTTTTGACCCGCGGACGTCCCACCACACTGGGGGCCTACTGGAGGGAAGCCTGTGTGCCGCAAGCCGGAGGACATCAGACGCCCGCGGAGTTATACGGGGTAGGCGACGCCATCACCCGGCCGGGAGAGAGACTCACCACCCGACCGGGATCCAGCGCCGCCCACCCCTTGACCCCAGCCGGCCGGGCCGGCAGACACTGGGAAGAAACCCAGGCCCCCGACCCGAGGCGACCAGCCACTTTACCCGTATGGGGCCCTACGGGCCCGCCCGCCCCTTCGCGATATCGGGACCAAAGAGGCGTGTTGGTCCCCGTCGCAACTAGTACCGTGCGACGGGGACCTCAGCCTCCAGGACTCCGTCAACCCCGGGGGCGGGCCAAGGGGGCGCGACTACCTCGATAAAACTGAGCTGGAGGGCAGGACCGGGGAACTAGTCCTACCTGCTCATAGTAGGGAGAGTTAGTGTTGCAGGGCCAGGTGAAGGACATGGATGTTGAGATGAGATGGGCATTGGAATGAGAGCGTATGGATGGAAGGACGAGTGAGGCACTCTTAGTCTGTCCCCTCACCGGTAAGATGGGAGCCGGATCATTGGGGCACGCAATCTCCCCCCCCTCTCCCCACCACCACGGAAAGGTGGTGCCTCGTCGGGGGGATTTTTGAATTCTTGGAATTTCTTTTTCCAGCGCAATGTTCATGAATGTGGTCAACATGATGTGGCTACTCGTTTTCTCTGCAATGCATACTTTTCAGTTGGCCGGCAAAATAACACAAAAAATGGGCTTGGGGATGGGTAACATAGCTGAAAAATAATACAAAAAAGAGAAAAAGTGTAGCACAGCCTAACCTAACATGACATAACCTCTCATGGAAACAAATAATAATAAAAAGTGCACAAAATATAAGCAATTTTTATTCTTTAAAAATGTACTCGAAAAACCAAACCTAATGTAACATGGCTTAAACTTTCTTTAAGAAAAAATGTTCTTTAAAAAATGCAGGATAAAAAACCTAACCAAACCTGACATAGCGAAACCTAACCGCTTTGCTTCATGCACGTAAATGTGCAAAATTTGTCCCATGAATACATTAAAGCACAATAATGCCAGACTGCCATTACATTTTGCAACAAACTGCAGAAGCCCCAGCAGTAGTATACTTGTAATGCTTTTCTCAAGCTCAGTGAAATTCCGCAATATGCCTGACATTCCATGTACAAATTAAGCCAACAATCCTTGTCCTCCATCTAAAATCCATAGCAGTTCTAGCTAATGAATCACTCCAATTTTCTATTCGATAGTCATCCCTTTCCACAATATCTCCATAAACATCATAAAATATGGCAGCAGTTGCAGAGGGCATCTTGCTCACTTTGCATCATCGAAATACTGCTTGAAGATGCTGGATGACATTGGCCTACACTGTTGATCACTGATTATGCTGCTCTACAATTACCTACTTATTATTAATCACGTCAGCCTACACCTGCAGGTAGCTGATCATGTCTGCCTACACTGACTGATAATTGATTGCATGAACATGCACACATGCACACATGCACACATGCACACATGCACAATGCATATATCCCTGCAAGTAAGCTAATTAAAATTGCACAACATGCCTGGCATTCCATGTCAACCCTGTCCTTGCCTGGCATTCCATGTCCATGGCAAAGATCAACCTGAAAACAAGTGTACCTTGTCTAAAATCCATAGCATATAGCAAAATCATCCCTGCAATTTGTCATTTGATAGCAGTCCCCTTTTGTAATATCTCCATGGACAATATCAATATATTGCAGTAATTGGAGCAGGCATCTTACCCACTCTGTTCCATCACAATACTGCTTGAAGGTACGCTATGCCATCTGTCGAAACATCACAATAAACATGTGCATTTCAACTGCATCTCTATGTATTTGCCCATATATTTTACCAATCATGTGATGTGAAATGTGCAATATTCACAACTTAAAATATACTTGGCATGCTATTTATTGATCATTTAGCAAGTATCTGCATTGGGATGCAGCTTGCAGTTTACCCCACTATGGAATGCCAATGCCAGAACTAGGTATAAACAGCTCCTGTTTTGCTGAGCGGAAGCCATGGTGTTTGTTCAGCTAAGCCACACATAATTTATGTCATTGTCTTTTCCATTACTTTACTCATTTTACCCACAAACATAGTACAAGCTTTTCCTGTTTGTACGCACCGCACTGCGTCGGATTTGTAACAAAAATGTTAGTTGAGCTGTATTACCACTATAATAGATTACCTACCCTTCCAAGCTTCATATTTTCGACAATTGGTAACATTTCAGTATCACAAGCCCTCGCCTTAGTATCCATGACGCGAGTCGGTTGAAAAACTTCGCATGGAACAATCCAACGTATGGTTCCCCGTGTGTTTCAGACTTGGCCGCTTCGAGACCTCCACATATGTGACGTCATTGCTACGAGACGGTTTTTAAATCGATGGCAACCCCTAAGTGAAATGTATGCTGGAAATGCATATCCTGCGAGATAAAAAAAAATCAGTTTTGTCTCCTAAGTAATATTACCGTTTTTTTCAACAAAAAACCCACTATGTGAAACTTGTCCATTGTGGGATTATAGTCTGCGACATTATGATCTAGAGTCGAACGCCCTACCGCCTGAGCTACCGAGACCACAATAGCTTAAATTTGGAAAGCTTAGATCGATCTGCCTCGTTTGTATCACAAGCAATTAAGTGCCAGAGATAGGGAATAAAAAGATAGGCTTACCTTCCAATCATTGTGACAGGAACTGACCCCTTGACCCCGACCCCTTAATCCGCCATCTATGAGCGGCAGAAACCCGCCCATCCTTTCCGGGCTGCGTCACCTCACAAACTTGCAGCCAAAGCGATGCACGCCCGCACGATGGGCGAATTGGCGATTCTGAGACCTCAAATCTCATCCATGCTGCATCAGGCACGCAATGGTTAGCTTGCAGTACAGATATACCTGGGTATGGTTCCATAAAGACATAAAAGATCAGTGCAACTATGAGCCACAAGGGCCCTTCTTGGTTGCACTCTGTACACTGAACCAGTTTTCCACCAAATGCGCCGATCAACTCTCCCTGGAATACAGAAAAACAAGCCCCCTATTCTTATAATGATTGTCTATGCTGTTTTTAAAGATGTTCAATGTGTTGCTACTGACAATAGTTCCTGGCAGCTGGTTCCAGTGTTCTACTACCCTGTTGGTGAAGAAAGACTGTCTTAACCTTGTCCTGCTGTGATTAACTTTAATTTTGAATTGATGACCTCTAATTGCATCATTTCTGTTAAATTCAAACAGTTCCCTGAGATAACCCTGTTCCTGACCATGAACAAATTTAAAGACCTCGATGAGATCTCCTCTCAGCCTTCTATATCGAAGTGAAAACATATTCAGTTTCTTCAATCTTTCCTCATATACCAGGTTGCCTATGGCATTCACCATTTTCGTTGCCCTCTTTTGTACTCTCTCTAAAAGCCAACAATCTTTTTCATAACTAGGGGACCAAGCTTGAACACAGTATTCCAAATGTGGCCTGACATATGCACAGTAAAGCTTCCTGATGACCTCCTCACTTTTGTATGATACATTCCTATTTATTGCCCCAAGCATTCTTAGTGCCTTCTTCCTGGCTTCTTTGGTCTGTTCTGATGCCCCCAATTTTGTGTTCAAAATAACACCTAAGTCCTTCTCCCGTTGAGTCACAGATAGTACTTGGCCATCCATCAAGTACGGAGCCTTGATATGCTGCCTACCTACATGCATGATTTTGCACTTATCAAAATTAAATTTCATTTGCCATTTTTCGGACCACTTCACAAGCTCGTCTAAGTCTTTCTGCAGCAAGACCTGCTCATTGTGCCCTGTTATTGCCCTAATGACCTTCAAATCATCCGCAAATTTCAAAACCTTACTGCTTAGGCCACTTTCAATGTTATTTACAAACACAATGAACAATAGTGGTCCCAGTACTGACCCCTGGGGGACTCCACTAAGAACATTTTGCCATGATGACTTCGTACCATTTAGCATCACTCTCTGCTGTCTATCTGAAAGCCGCAACTCTATCCATTTTAGGATGTTACCTGCAATACCATGGACCTGAAGCTGCATCATTAACCGTTTATGAGGTACCTTGTCAAAGGCTTTGCTAAAGTCAAGATATGCTACATCAACCTGATTTCCCTTATCAAATTGTTCTGTAGCAAAATTTAAAAAAGTCCAAGAGATTTGTGAGACACGATCGCCCTTTTCTAAACCCATGTTGAGTATCTTGAATCAATCTGTTTCCTTCCAGAAAACTAACTATTATATCCTTGATAATTGATTCAAGTACCTTGCAGACTAGGGATGTGAGGCTTACTGGCCTATAGTTTTCAACTTTCCCTCTTTCTCCTTTCTTGAAAATAGGAACTACATTTTCCCTTTTCCAATCTGTTGGAATTTCATTTTGTGAAACTGATCTACAAAATATTATATTAAGTGGAATTGCCAGTTCCTTTTCAGCTTCCCCAAATATCCTAGCATAAATTCCATCAGGTCCTGCTGCCTTGTTTGGCTTTATTTTCCTGATATAATTCAAAACAACATCACTAACAATGAAATCAACATCATGAAACTGATCACCTGTCACTGAGCTGTGATTCACAGTTGGCAGATTAGTCACATCCTCCAATGTAAACACTGATTTAAACTGCTTGCTCAGTTCCTCAACCATCTCACCATCCTCACTCAACATAATCCCATTTACTTCCAGTGGACCAATGGTGCTTGAAACTTTACTTAGCTTGTAGAAACTAAAGAACTTTTTACTGTCCCCATTACAGTTCCTAGCCAAATCCAATTCTTTTGCTCGCTTTGCTGCTCTGGTTTTCTGCTTCACAGCGTCTCTAGCTTTTTGATACAACCTTAGATTTACTATATTTGAAGCTTCCTTAAATACTCTAAATGCATCTTTCTTAGCCTTAATTGCTTTTGTCAAATCTGGTGTAAGCCATGCTGGCTTTCCTACCCTTCTTTTGCGCCTTTGCTTTTGGGGGACATGTATAATCTGAATTTCCTTCAAGTAAGATTTGAACTTTTCCCACATTTCACAGGCATTTAAATCGGAGAATTCTTCTTCCCATTTTATGGCACTTAAAGCTGCTCTCATGCAGTCAAAGTCTGCCCTGTTAAAATTTGGAACCTTTGCCAAATTATCCTTAATTGTCCCTGCTACGTGTGCCTTGAATCTCGCTATGTTATGGTCACTTCTTCCCAGAGTTTCTCCTACAGTCAAGTCTTGAACTAAATCACTTAAATCCGAGAATACAAGGTCCAAGAATGAGCCCTGCCTAGTTGGTTCTGTTACAAACTGGTGTAAGAACAGGTCCTCTTCAAGGCATTTCCTAAACATTTTACATGCTGGGGAGCCAACACCAACATTTTCATATCCTTTTAGATTAAAGTCACCAAGAATAAGGCATTTCCTCTGAAAGTTTCTACTGATTTCCTGACAAATCACCTTATCACTATAGATATATATATATATATATATATATATATATATATATATATATATATATATATATATATATATATATATATATATATCACTATAGGTTCCACTATAGATACACGGTTACAATTAGCGTAGGAATCTCCAATGTGATAGAAGACCATCAATACATTATAGACATAAGGTTAATGAGTGTGCCCTATTGTGCCCCCGAGCACATTGGGCGCCATACGTCTAAAACATGGTGATGACCCTTCTTTTCGCCGAGAAGCCTTCGGAGGGGAGAGATATGATTTAGGAGTGTGAGAATGCTAAGCAGAATGTCTGAAAGGATCTCAATTATGATCACTATCCCTACGCTTTGTAACTCCTGCCACTTCTTGCATGCATCCTCTCAAGCATTAAATCAAGCATCTTCTCATTGTTGTTTTCTCTGTGCGTACGCCGATAGTAATGCTAGAGAAGAACATTGGATTCGTTAACACATTCAACTGCTAAGTCACATGGCGTGACTGAGCCATCGCAACGGCAGAGTAGCATATATATCTTATAATTTTGCCATACGGGTAATATGATGAAAAATACGATAAATATCACATGGAGACCATCACCACTAAAAACCAATACTTTCAATGCCCCTTCCCCCCCCCACACCCTAAAAAAAACGTTGAATACTATTTAGTGTTCACATCTAGGGTTATATATTTATGATTATGGAGCTAGATCAAGCACCTGTTCGCGAAACTAGTCAGGTTCTACAACGTTACGTGTCACGCTAACGAGCCAAAGCGCGTGATCCCACCCAAAATCTATAAAACTATCTATCTCACTGACGGGGCAGAGCACATGATCCCACCCAAGCTATATAACACTACCTATCGCACCGGCGTGATAGAGCACGTAACCGTACCCGACCTCAATAACACTGACGTTATTATTATATATATTTCACTGACGAGGCAGATCATATGACCCCACCGGAGATCCTCGCCCTCACCCTGCCCGCAGTAGCGGCCGGAGCCCGTCGGCCGATGTGACTCACGTCGAGCAACGCGAGCTTCCGGTTCAGCGCGCCGAGCATATCGTGCCTCGTCATGATGTGCAGAGGGCCGTATCATGTTGTGCCTGTGCCCAGCGATCGGCCCGCCCCTCCAGCCAGGCTAGTCCAGCAGCGAGCGCCGCATGTGACGGAACCGCCGCTGTTGTGACCATGTGACGGAACCACACCCACGTACCGCAGCCGCCGCCTCATCTGGTGCAGGGAGTCCCGCAGCCGCCGCCTCACCTGGTGCACGGCGTCCAGCAGCCGCCGCCTCACCTGGTGCAGGGCGTCCCGCAGCCGCCGCCTCACCTGGTGCACGGCGTCCAGCAGCCGCCGCCGCCTCACCCGGTACCCGGTACAGAGCGTCCAGCAGCCGCCGCCTCACCCGGTACAGGGCGTCCAGCAGCCGCCGCCTCACCTGGTACAGGGCGTCCAGCAGCCGCCGCCTCACCCGGTACAGGGCGTCCAGCAGCCGCCGCCTCACCCGGTACAGGGCGTCCAGCAGCCGCCGCCTCACCTGGTACCCGGTACAGTGCGTCCAGCAGCCGCCGCCTCACCCGGTACCCGGTACAGTGCGTCCAGCAGCCGCCGCCTCATCTGGTACAGGACGTTTTGCAGCCGCCGCCTCACCTGGTACAGGGCGTCCCGCAGCCGCCGCCTGACCTGGTGCAGGGCGTCCCGCAGCCGCCGCCTCACCTGATACAGGGCGTCCGGGTCTCCAGCTCTGGCGGCCGCCGCCGTCTGTTCGCTGATGTCGCCGACGGGAGCTTCGGCCAGGATGGTGGACCAGATCCTGCCGAAGCGGACGGCCGTCACGCACCACCAGCACAGCAGCGCCGCAGTCATGCACACGCTCACGCACACGACCGGGCCCGGCGCCCACCAGCGCAACTCCCAGTCGGCCGACGGCCATCGCGGCGTCCCGTGCAGACACGAGGGGCACATGTCGCTGCCTGCCAACGCCGCGTCACATACAGACCCAGCGGCATCTGGCAACTGGCGCGCGCCTCGCTCCGGTCAATTTAGATGACGGAGGCAGCTGGAGCCGGTAACTCCCCAGCGAGCTCCAGCCCCGCGCCGCCCCGGAACAATGGACAGGCTCGGAGCATCGTGTCCACTCATGTTTATAAGACTAACTATACAGGAATAGCATACAGTGATAGCGCAACCAGAGGGGAGCTAAGGGACTATACCCCCGTTGTGCCTGAGGGGCCGCATTTGGGAGCGCGAAGCGTACCAAAATTTAGCTTTGTTTACCCGTTCGGGACCAGTAACGATTGGGGCCCCTTGAGAGGGGATGGGCTCCCAAAAGTTGCATCGGTATTCGGAAAAATGCGCCGGGATATCGAGAGAAAAAATCGCGCTGCCCCTCCCCCACACACAAAAAAAAATCCCATTGGAACCATAAAAAAAATCGGCCAGTGGACAAAATAAAAAGAGCGAAGCCTCGAAAGCTTGAGCCGGGCCAGAAAATCGCACACCGGGACCCCACAAAATCGTGCTTTGAGACCAGAATTCACGTCGGACCCCACAAATTTCAGTCGGGGGCCCGAATAAATACAGCGGGGCTCGGCAAAAATCGCGCTGGGGTCCCAAAATCTCCCGTCGGGGACCCCCAAAAAAATCAGGTGGAGGATCCCAAACATTCCGGTCAGGGGCCCAAATAAAGACAGCGGGACCCCCGAAAACTCGCGCCGAGGTCCGAAAATCTAACCAGGGGCCCCAAATGGCGCTACGGTTAAAAGTTTGCGTCGGGGTCTAAAAAAAATGGCGTCGCGGACTCGAAATAAACAGCGGGGCTCCGAGAATTCGCACAGATGCCCACAAATCGCGCAAAGGGCCTTCCAAAATCGCGCTTGGGTCATACAATTCCCGTCGTGGCTCCAACTAAGTACAGCTGCTTCCCGAGAACACCAGTCGGGGACCAAAATATATTGCCGGGCTCCTAAATATCGCGGTGGGTGCTCATAAAACGGTGGCGAAACCCAAAAAAATCGTGACGATGACCCCAAATCAATACAGCGTCCCTCTTTGACCTGAGCTAGGTTAATAACCTTACATGACATGAGGATGAGTTTCACATCAGACGCAAAAAGATGAAGGAAAATGTACTGAAATCTTCGTGCCGTGGCGGGCCGCCATTGTTTCTCTATCGAGGAAAAATATCATGGAGGCCTAAAAATACCCCCATGACGGGCGGGTTAACCCTGAACAGCATCCACCATTTCGCTAGCTTCTACGGGCATGGGGGTTCCGAGTGATACAATACCCATCCCCTGCCGACTCCATGCCGGGTATGCTAGAGAAACGCCAACCAGCGTGTAGTGACGAGATCTCGTCATTGACGTCAAATTTCAACTCATGGGGTCATTGGCTGAACTCCGGGGTGAAGTCAAATCTAAAATATTTTTGGAGAAGTGATTAATTTCGCAATTTTGAATCCAAAGTTACTGGTGGGTCGCACACCAAATGCCTACCAATGTATTCCTTAGTCATTTTAGTGACGTATCGCTCGTGTCGCATCTTGCCACATGAGGAAGGTTCCAGTCAAAGTCTTGACCCCACTTTCACAATTTACGAACTTTTGCTCGGTTTCTAGTTTTTACTTCTCCGGGGTAAAAATCGACGGTGAATTCGAATCCAGCACTAAAAATTACCAGTCTGATTCCAAGCCAGAACATTGTCATCCGAGGTCACCTTAGGTCAGTGTCCTCTGATAACCTTAGAAAGGCTATCAACAAGGTCAGTGTCATCGTGTTAGGATAAACCCCAAGCGATCCAAAGACCAAACATTGTTCACTCAAGGTTATAAATTTCCAGAAACAGCGAAAAGCAGAGGTTTTGCCTAGAAATGGCCGGAGGTTCCTTCATTCATTGAGTGATAGCTCCGTGACTAGACGTAGCCTCCAAAAATCGCCAAAAAGCGAGGCGAGGATGCCCCACGTAAACCCCCCACCGATCTGCAGAGCAAGCTTAAAACAAGTTATTATCGAAAAGCCTTAGGAGCGGTTGTATGTCCGCACCTTTTCGCGAAGATCTGTCCTCTGTCATTGAAAGTTGAGCTGTACAACACTCAAAACGTTTGCCCTATCCGACGTATGTAATATAACCACGGAACGGCATAGCAGACTGTAACCATATAGAACATCCTTTAGAATAGAACAAATCAAGCTATTTTAACATTTGTTTTAGGTATCACTAAATGAACATCATTGTTTTCCATCAATGTTTACCCTGGCCAAGAAGTGAATCTTTTAAATGCGATGTCTGGGCATAGAGAAGTCGCTTCTGCTGCCGTACATGGCAGGCAACACTATATTTGGAAAGGGGCGTACGCGTTTACAATCAATACTATGAATTCTTGCTGTAGCCATTGTATTATTGCTGGGAATCCCAAAAGTATATCAATGCAGTGAAGCATACAAGTGACACCCATGCATGATAGGTACGGTGGGGAATATGGACTAAAACGTGATTACCTCTGATCGCTCTCTTTCGTGTTTCAGTTCCATGGTCTGCGTCTGCCAAAAAGATACATCTTTGGCTGTTGGTAGTATTGCGCCCTTGGTAGTAGAAACCTGCATGGCCGGCTCCGCCGTGCGGGACGTGAGACGTTTACTCCACACTTCTAATCAAATTTAACATTACATCTATAGCGATGCATGGAAAGAGGGAGAGAAAATACATCTCGTTCATAAGAGGTAGGTGTGGAGGAATCAAAAGGGTAGGTGTGGAGGCTTCCACTTATTTGCTCCATCGCTAACATACCACATGGTCATAGCCATAATGTAATCTTTAAACATAGGACCAATGAGCATCAACTGGAAAAAATGGCCCCTTCAGCTATTTCTTCAATGCCAATAATGCACTGGTACCTACATCGATGTTCTCGTCCCCACAGGAATCAGTCGGTGGAACCAATAGTAACCTAGAATCAAGGGCCGATAACAGGAGCGAAAATTTGTCACATAAAAGAACTTGAAAAGGGGGCGGCGCGAAGAAGAAAAATAACGGTCGAAGTTCACGAACTTTTACATTTTGGTGTAGGCTGGGACCCGAAAAATATATTAGACCACCCATCACATTATCCTAGTTGCGCCCCTGTATACAATCAACAGGAGCCCAGACTGTATTCGACAGGATATGCAGGCAGCCAGTATCAGATATTGTACCCAACGAGTTCCACATGCAACCAGAGACAGTGGTGTTACTGGACTCTGCGCATCAGCAGCGAGAACGCTGCGGTGAAATTCATCTCACAACACTAGGACACGGCGCCATCGAAATACAGATATATCACTATCCGAGGGTAGAGGTACTATGCTAAAAAGAAGGTGCGAATGTGACACAAGGTGGATATGGTATCATCCAGGGTGTAGACCACGCCATTCGAATGTCAAATGCCAGATGGAAGCCGAGTGGCATTGTACTCCTACACGCATCCAGCAGAAAAGCATCGTGTTCAGCTGTTGAAGGGCAACTGTACCAAGATATCTGAAAATACTGTCGGTCTGCTCTTCCCTCAAGCTTTGAACATGGATGAAAAGCACGAGTCTCAGAGAGAATCTCAACGTAATAATTCACAATATTACAAACTTACTACACATGGTATTAAATGACATAATCTTTGCGTCCATGCAATGAAACGCTATCTGAGGCGTTAGGCGAGAAAGGATAACTTTGTCAGTATGTTAGCTAAACAAACTACTCAAGCCATGCTGGAGAAGCACGAAGACAAATTAAGCTTCACTGATAACACGCATTTCCTTCAGATGTACTGCATGCAGCCCTATTATTAGTATTATTACCAATAGCAAACGTGAGACGTTATTTAAGAAGAAAAAGGCGATGAATCTCCAGTCCAATTGTAGCCCCGGAAGGCTCAGCTGATCCAAGCGTTTTCGATTTGTGTGTGCGAACGGCAACATCTCTACGTAGATGCGGGCGTGGAACATCTCGTTACTGCCTTTTCACAGAAACGCGCTGAGTGTGAAATTGTGATTGCTAGCCTATCCGCCTACCGCCCGCCGGCCATGTCGTCCGACCCGCCACACCACCTACCGACGAGGGGACGCTAGCGATCCCGGCATTATCCCGCACCGCTGAGCCGAAAACCGGGCACAGCCAACGTTACCTCCGCAAGGCCACCCGTCGAGGTGAAAAACGCCCAACAACCCTTGCAGACCCAGAACACAGGGACCTCACCTCATTTGACCTCACTCACCACAGATATATCTGACTCTGACGTCTCCCTGACATCAACAGTGTTCGAGGGATGTTATGAGAGGGACAGGGTACGGTACCTGAAACGGGCCCGCCAGTCACACCATCTACCCTGCGCGGCAGCGTCCGCCTGGGCCACCGTCAAAATAGCGATGGAGCCAGTCGTGACCTTGTAAACCCTCCCACAAGGCGCACACTTGTGGAGGATGTGTGGACCTCCGGTGCAGACGATTATAACAAACTATGAATATCTTACAGTGTATCGATCTCTCCCTAACTTCTTCACACATAGAATCTCCCTTATCCTACTGGTATATTTCCATTTACAAGCCAAAATAACTCTTGTGAATCAAAGCGCCTTACCGAACCCACCACCTCATGTCTTGGAGAATACACTCGACTTACTGGAACCGATTCAACGACGCCATTACTCAACGGCTGCAAATACAACCTATACCCAATATCAATTCTCTCTTATATTCCAGCAGTATTATAGCAGACGGTTGGCCCCCTGGGAGCTCCTCCAACACGACTACAAAAGGCCCAGGCATTCACGTGGACAATTCTGTATTATAATATTCACATGCACTAATACACCTCACAGAACAATCGATTGATTGATTATTAGGGTTTTAGGGTGCGTCATCCCCCCAATTGGGTTATTTTGCACCTATAACAAGATTAATTTAGCTTTTCACGTCCGGAGAGCAATACATCTATGACACTAATTCATTTTCTACCCAGGTGTGTATATTACTTGTAAACCTACCTCCGCAAGGAAACAAAAAAAACTGCTCTATTTTGGACAAATCTATAATTCTCGCCGAGTAAGTCCACTTGCCTCAGAGTCATGTCCGAAATGGCGCCTGCGTTCTTCCGTGTTGTTCGGGCATGATACCAACACATGTCGCACAGTCAGTGCTGCATCACACCTCATACATTTCGGCCTTTCATCCCCGCACAATAAGTACCTATGTGTAGATAGCGTGTGTCCAATTCTAAGGCGACAGAGGGACACCTCGTCCCTTCTACTACGGCTGAAGGACGAGGGCCACAACGTTAAGAGTGGCTTAATTTCTTTCAATTTGTTGGAATCCACTTGGCCCCATCTGTCCTGCCACAGTGTGAGAAGAAATTATGAAATAATTGGGTAGTGGTCACAAGCAACGCGCCTCAGGTGGAAACACGCGACTACATGGTACTTGTGCTGCACGCCTTGCAACCTGATCAGCCAGCTCATTACCACGGATTCCGACATGTGCTGGAATCCAGCAAAGTGTTACTTGTTTTCCCAAACGATGTAGCGAAATAAGTTGATAGAAAATGTCACGCATAATAACATGTTGGTTAAAACTATGCAATGATAAAAACTGCTCAAAGAATCGGTCAGAATGATATGAAAATCCTCGTCGTCGACCTCGATGTATGCAAGGGTTTTGCTAATGGCCATCAACTCGGCTGTAAAGACAGTAGCATGTGAAGGCAGGGGGAAGGATCTCGTGATGGATCCTCTCACGAAAGCCCTATCCACCCCGGTGTCGATCTTCGAGCCATCTGTGTATGTGATAATGAATCCACGGTATGCTGAGGAAATGTGTTCTAATGAACATGATAGTAGCTCCTCTTTGGTAGTATCCCTTTTTATATCGGCAGTGAAGACGATGTCGATGAAGGGGAGATCAGCTCCCACAGGGGAGTTGTTATTCGTTCGCACTGTCTAATTCCTTGCAGTCGAATTATCGTCTGTCTCAAGAGTGTCCTCATCCTCACACAGTAAGCTGTTCCCCCTCTCACGTGGTCACGAAGGATGGCATGCATATCACGATAAAAAAAACAGCCTGATAAGATGGATATGTCGGAAACTGACGCATTTTGCATGCGTAGCGAAGTCCCAGCATTTCTCGTCTCATGCTCAATGGTGTCTCATGGGCATCTGCCAGTATTCTGACCGTGGGAGAAGTGCGAAATGCTCCGGTAATTATTCACAACGCAGCGTGGTGTATTGGGTCTAGAATTCGTTTTGTGGTGGCATACGCACCGTCATATATAAAGCATGCATAGTCGAGTTTGGATCGAATCAGACTGCGGTAGAGCAGGTGTAGAGTCCTTCTATCAGCCCCATACGACGTTCGAGAAACACACTTCATTATATTCATGGTTTTAAAATACTTGTCTCGGAGCGTCTTTATGTGTTCTCTGTATGAAAGACGATTGCCAAATTGCACACCAAGAAAGCGAGCCGTTGGTACACAACGCCGGATTGTGTCGATTTAAAACGGTCACAAGGTCAAGCACCGAGGTTTTTACACCCCGGTAGTTCCATTGTAAAATGGCCGTAAAAGAGCCATCTAAAACGTGTTAAAACGATAAAGTGACTAACTTGATAGTCACTGTTGTGTGGAGGATCCCGAGGAGGACCTTGGCCTCGCCCTAGGGTTTCCTCCATCAGCCGGAGACACTTGTCATGGTGGAGCTCGCTTCCTGCCTCTAGGAGGTGACGGTATGCCAAAGCATCGTCCCCACGTGGTGGGATGGGTGGTGGGATATGAAGAGTTTCAGCTGGAGCTGCGGAGCCTCCAGGTGCCAGTGTGCACATAGTTGCCTGGGTGGTTGGGGCTCTCGGCCGTACGTTCGGAGACAACCTACGGCTGGCACGCCCCACCGGTCCCAGGTTCGGGGCTCCTTGGCGAACACTAGTGGTCGGGATTCGTGGCACTGATGGGGGCGTTACGGGTATGCGTCGCGATGGTGCTCCGTGGTGCGATGGTGGTGGAGAGGTAGGGGGAGGGGGGAGGGGAGGGGGAGTGAAGGGGGAGGGGGAGTGGAGGGGGAGGGGGAGGGGGAGGGGAGGAGCAGAAATTGATGGTGATGTGGGGGTAGGATGGGATACTTTGGATATGGAAGCAGAAGGTATGGTGGATGATGTGTAGGGGGGTTGGCGAGTTTTTTGGACCGTTGTACCAAGGTCCACCTGCCTCCTTCCTGCCGTGTCTCCGTCCCCGAGAGTTCCTCTGAGGGCTGTGGGGATGCTAGAGTGGCGTTTCTTTCGCCTTCTCTGACCTAGATGGTCGAACTATGGGTGGCGCATCCGTTGTCTTCGCCCTCGCGGAAGGAGGTGTGCCAAACGAGCTCAGCAAGGCGCCGAGCTGTGTAAGCAGCTGGGTAGCGCTGGTGACTTGCTGATGCGCATAGCTCGTCAGGGTACTTCTAGTCTTTTCTGCGTATGATACATTCGGGTGACTCTCCTCATATGCATCTAGGGCCTGTCGGAAAGTGATATTTCTGGTGCATTTCAGTGGCAAAATCTCTTTCTCCTTCACGTAGGTTGGGCATGACTTGTCAGAGGTTTTGTGGGGCACCTGACCCCGACCACAATTCACACACCATGACTCATTTGAGTCACACTTGTCAACAGTGTGGCCTTCCGACCCACACCGGCCACACGCAGGGCGTCCTCGGCAGTACTGGATCGTGTGGCCGTAACGCTGATATCTGTAGCACCTCATCAGGTTGGGAATGAAAACGCGGACTTTTATTCGAATATACCCTACTGATACTGTGGCTGGTAGATCAGTGCTGCTGAACGTTATAATAATGTTATTTGTCGGATGTAGCTCCTTCTCCTTTCTTACCTTCATTCTCCGCGCGTCCACAACACCGTACTCAGCCAATCCATCAACAATCTCAGCCTCAGACATAGCCCTCAGATCAAAACAGTTGATGACTCCTTTGCAGAAGTTTTTAGTATTATGAGGTTCAACTTTAACCGGTAGGGTAATGTCTCTTGTTCCGTTCGGGGTGCGTATGCTGTAAGTGAATTTATCTAGCTCCAGGGCTCTCCTCGCATCTCTCCATTACGAAATTCGACCTCGATGCCTCCATCACGCAACTTGTCACATCGCATTATACATCCCAAACGGTCGCATCTTGGCTTGCGCTGAAAGGGGGAGAGCGTTGATAATTTTTTTTTTCTGGGTCGGTTGATTTAAAAACCAAGATACGAGGACTCGAGATGCTTAATGACGAGGCGGTACTCGCGTGCCCAGTGTCGAATTTGTGTACGCTCATTGTCCTCATGAGCCCTGTGCGACAGGGTTACGTTTGGGCCTGGTCTTCGAACAGGGGGACGAGGGGTTTGGTCCTCATATGAGGGGCCAGGGAACGTTTTTTTTTGTTAGAAGTATCCATAAACGTGTGTTGGCTTCTGCCCCTCGTGGCGCCCCACCACATCGGGGCCCAACTGGGGGGACGCCTGAGTATCGCGAACGGAAGGACGCCAGGCGCCCGAGGAGCTATGCATGGGTGTTGCCTACATGCATATGCCTAACAGAACAATCACAAGTTATCACAGCGATTATTCACCACTCGTGCAACACCAGTCCTCCAGAACAGAACGGTTCGCTAGATAACCTTAAATACCCCCACCCCACCCCATCCCACGATTCATCCCATGATATATAAAACATACCACTCATATTTTAATTACAGCTGCCGAACGTTTGAGCTTATGTCTCCAAAAGATGGTTCACCGCCCTTAACAACTGAAATATCCCTCGGACCAGTTCTGCTGGCTGTCCTACACACCTAATAGCTGCTGAATGGACCTAAGACATTTCACGGAAGGGCGTACCCGATCGTCAATGTATAGGCAATACCGTTTCTCGAAAGAAAGAAAAATGACAGTGAAGCAACCTTCTCGGGAAGGTCCGGTGAAACAAAGAGAACGTGAGTGTGGGCGCTTCCGCAGCTCATTAACAGCCGTCATCAGCGGCATACCGCTCACTTTTAATTCCAAGTTGGATACGCTTGGCTCCGATCTATCCTCTGAAGCAGCAGACATCCGCAATTCACCAGAGGAAAACATTATGTAAAGCCACCGATGTAACACCAAGTTGTTTCCCACGAAGCAGCTGGAAATTATACCAAGGTTATCTTCTCCAAGAACTAAATGACAGATTTTAATTGCATTGGCTTTCAGATCATGCAAGTCATCCAACAGTCTCTGCAGAACATGTTGCGAACTAAAAAACGCAACATCCTTACTTTGGAAGAGTGATCCAAGAAAAATACTATCTGATCTATATATAGCATGTCATGGAACATTTGTTGTTGTTATTGGGGTTTAGGGGCGTATCAACTGCCTAGGTTATACAGCGCCCTCATGGAACATTTAAAATACTAAAATAAAGTCCTCCTAACTTGCAGCTTGCTACCTTCTTCCCAAGAGGATCTACCACTCCAAATTCATCATGGTAGAATACCAGACTGACACACCAGATTGTACATCGAAGCGACAGCTTCCGCCAGAGAAGTCTTGTCTCTTATGATAGTTTGTTCTCTCTTCAAGATATGCTGAAGAACACTGCCATTGATTCGAAGGTTGCTACTTTATTAATTATTCACGGAACAGGGGCGGTCCGCCGATTATACACCTAGGGTAGTGCCTCGCCTGAGTAGAGCTGGAAAGTATTTATATATATATATATATATTATTATTTTGGAACACAACGATTTTGTAATCCACTGGAAAATAGCACAAAAAATGGATAGCTGAAAAACTGGAAACAAATATGCATGGGTGACTAGTAATTATCATGAAAATGCAAGTTCACAGTTACATCTTAAGTCCAAAACAGCTCTATCATTGGTCTGCAAAGGCAAGTCTCTGGCAGATATCACCATATAATGCGCTTTTGCTTCATAACAAGCGCAGGTTATGCGGCCTTTTTGGAATGCAGTCCATTGTACTCTCAATGGAACCCGCTATGTGGAGATCACATTCGAGCTACATCGGGTAATGTTTCATACCAAAAGTTCCCATTGGTTCGTGAAATTAAGGGAACGTGCGCATTGTGGGGCAGAAGCAAGTTACCTGTCTACCTACTTAGGTAGGTACGAAAGGTGAAAAATTATAGAACCAAAAGCCAAACGAAGAAGTCAGTTCAGGACCAGTGGGCTCTTACTGGGCTTTGATGTGATGCTCAGTCAACTCTGCAATTGCATTAGTGTATCCAGGAGGGACATCTCAGCTGCCCTTACAGCCTGATTTTCAACAAAATTTATCTTCAATCTCAAATTATTATGCACAATCTAGTAGCATTTGATGAGGCAGTGTTGCTTAGGTACCTTTTAAGCTTTTCAAATCCAAGGAATTTGAAAAGTTGTGAGAATTAGTTTTTGCTTCGCCCTACCAAACGACTGAAAACTAGCTTCCTGGATCTGCACAATGTATGCAATTTGGGTAAAGATGTAAAAGCAGCCCCTACGCCACTTCTTGGTAAAAAAAAATCGTGGTTTTCTGGTGCCTTCTGATGTCATCTGAATGAATTTGATATTAATTTAATTGGGAAATTAAAACTTCTTTTTTAATATTAGCACTTCAAGTTGTCATTATATCTAAATAAGCAGCCATTTCCCCACGAAAAGAACAGCACGATCATTCAAATAGCATTGTAAACAACACCAGAACACACACGTGTTGCGCGTACAGCCAGTTATGTTGTGTTGGTTGTTTGCCAGACTGGTTGATGTTTGATTGTAGACGGAATGCAAATATCACTAATTATTTCAGAAACCGCACTACTTTGGGTTAATATATCACCGCGCGAGTTGAGACTCTGCATCATTACATCTGGTTGGTGAGATCACGTGTATGCACCAATACATGGTTGCTTATTGAGACTTTGGGGCGTACCGACCATGGGCTGTGATTACGCAAGCGAATTTCGTTTCAAAAAGCGAGTTGTGACCGGCTACAATCACGTAAGAACACTGTCCGGACAATTTGTTCTGCTACAAATGTGTGAGCAATGGCTAACCCCATTTTTGCGTTTTCCCATGCAACTGTGACTGTTCATTCACTCATACATTCCATTATCAGAGCAAATATTCACATCGGTGGCTTTCCGTGTTCACTTGATAATAAAGGAGAGCACAATCTCACGAGAAAGAAAAACACATGCAAGTCAAGTAGCCATATCAGTTCGTTGCGAGGGCATGTACGTACATTTTACCCAACACAATGCGTGCCCCGTCTCGGCAATAAATCGCCAACCGCTTTGTACTAAAAACAGCACCAGGACTTTCGGACACGCGACAATCGCGAATATTCTACGGACAGCCCCATGTACACCACACTGCCTCCTGCCCATCTCCGGACGTATTCTGGGCACACCAAAGATGTGTGCGTGTCGTGTCGCATGGCTACATTGGGGCTTCACCTGTACTTCGATACCACTCCAGGCTGTCCCGATCTAGCAACACGTCACACCGCACATACTCCGTAGCATGTCGTCAAAGCTGATGCGTTCAGCCACTTCAAATCTCTGGGGACTCCTGACGCACCGTCCTACTTTTGCGGCCACTGGTGACTCGACGACGGCAGGAAGTACTTTCTGCACTCCGCTTTGCCAAGTGGTATCGCAAGTTTCGCATCGTTATGGCGATGCGATAGCGAGGCGATGATGCGGCTGACAACGTTACCGTCTGCTGCATTGAGTATCGCGGTGGTGAGTGGCACACATGATTCAATGCAACAAGAATGTCACCTCAGTGCTCATCGATAAGATGGTATCAACATGGTGCATGGGTCATGCTAATTCATGACTAGGCCTGAATGTGTGACGTGTTGTAAATCACGTGTGATATCCTGACCAAATCTAATGAAACCGCCGGTACATCGCTCAGTACACCTCAGCTCCAAGCACGATCAGCTGATTTTTGGCGGCATTAACTTCATGGTGTTCGAACAGAACCATGTATACGGTGTTGACAGTGAACTTTCTACTGCCGCTATCATACTATGACTTCACTGTGGCATGCTATCGTGCTACAATGACGTGGAGCACGGATTCCTTTGGCCGGACAAACGCTGAGGTGGCGGCACAATTCGAGCACGCGCCCGCCACGCCTAACAACGACCAGCGGATGGCGAAGGACCGATGAGGGGCACTGGTCAGCCTGAGCAAAGCTACCATTCTGGTCTTAATTGTAGGTCACGTTGCAGTAGTCATGTGGTATTTTGCACTGTTCAGACCTGTTGGACAAGCATGAATCAACAAATGAGCATATAAAATTATTTGCATGATCAGGTTGTCTGATAATGTCTATTACGTTAAGATTAATCGCCGGCTTTTAGCAATGCAGTTGGCTCGCCACAAATATCTCATCTCACGACAGTAGTTGTATGGAAACGGGTCGAACCGGGACAACTGCTCAAAATAAAACACTTTTGGTCGCAGTAAGCTATCTCCAGGCCTCAATTACCAGCAGCATTTAACTTGTAAAACATCTTATGCATACATCTGAGGTATCAGAAGATCACGCAGAAGACACCATGACTCGACCAACAGCGACCGCGCCACACCTCGTGAAACAGTGGGTCAGCTGTCAGCCCTGGCTGACGATTATGTCGGCTGCGCGGCCAACCATCCTACTCTGCAGGCAGTTTCGAAGATACTCGCCATTTTTTACACGCAATCCAAGCATCAACACATGCGCACAGTGCCCAGGTGTAGATAGCTGAGAACGGGCCGCCGTGATAATAAATAGTGCCACGGCGCTTCCGGGTAATGGATGACACTGAGCTTCAATTTTAGCATGTCGTTCAAAGCACCCCACATGACATTTTGTTCGAACAACAGTTTTATATCTTTCAAAAGCTCTTCGAAAGGCGTATCAGCTGATATGCGACACATACCAAAATACCAACAAAAGTGGCAACATGATACGAATAAAAAGTAACTCATGGTGACAGATAGCGGCTATATTTTAAAAGGCAAAACCTCATATGTATACATACATCCAACATACGCATGTGTTCATTCGCTGTAAAAAGTGAGTGCAACACCTCATATGTGGGTAAGCAGCTGTCACATACGGGTCTTCACCACCGCGATTGTCCAATGCAAAACATAATATGGAATCAGGTGCATGCCACATGAGGTATTGTCACCGTGATCGAGGTTGCTGGGGTTTCATTCATGTCACACATTCGTTGTTTGCCACTTTTTGGCGGAAGGTAATAGCATTGGTCAGTAAAGGCACTTATAGACATTAGTTTTATTGACAGCTGCATCGATCTCTTGCTTTGGAAACGCACGTCACATGTGTTTGGAGGTTTTTTAAAGATAAATAATGCACGGGCATTGTTGGCATGATGAACGGTGGAGTGGGACAATCACATCTCAAGTGAAAAAAAAACTATTGATGACTATCGCAGTGGTCTATTATAGTGGTGAAGCTCACAACTCATTACTGTCTTTGGTCACCGCCGCCGAAATAAGAACACCTGCACCCGGTAATATGAACACAGCGACGCCCCCAGCCATCACTGTCACCCCAGCGTCGGCTCCGGCCGGCGACTTCACCCTGGCGGTGCTTGCGGCCGGCGACTTCACCCCAGCGTCAGCTCCGGCCGGCGACTTAACCCCAGCGTCAGCTCCGGCCGGCGACTTAACCCCAGCGTAAGCTCCGGCTGGCGACTTCACCCCGGCAGTGCATCTGGCCAGCGACGCGACCATGGAAATTCACCCGGCGAGTGGCGAGACCCTGGCGGTCCATCGGACTAGTCGCTTGGCCTAGAGGGTGCCTCCAGATGATTGTGTGACTGAAGGTGTGCATCCAGCCCGGGATGCTATTGGAGCGAGACTGACACCACTGCAGGCTGCTCCTCAGCAATCCTTCTTGGGTGGCAGCCTGGATGAAAACCCAATAAGCTATAGCGAAATTCGTGTCACGCAAAGAAATGTGGAACCCTACCCTTGCCCGGCCTAGCAGAGATTGATTGATTATTAGGGTTTTAGGGTGCCTCAACCCCAATTGGGTTATTTTGCACCCATAACAAGATTAATTTAGCTATTCACGTCCGGAGAGCAATCAATCTACGGCACTAATTCATTTTCTACCCAGGTGTGTCTATTACTTGAAAACCAACCTCCGCAAGGAAACAGAAAACTGCTCCATTTTGGACAAATCGATAATTATCGCCGAGTAAGTCCACCAGCCTCAGATTGTTAAAGTCATGTCCGAAATGGCGCCTGCGTTCTTCCGTGTAGTTCGGGCAGGATACCAACACATGGCGCACAGTTAGTGCTGCATCACACCACATACATTTGGGCCTTTCATCCCCGCACAATAAGTACCTATGTGTAGATAGCGTGTGTCCAATTATAAGGCGACAGAGGGACACCTCGTCCCTTCTACTATGGCTGAAGGATGAGGGCCACAACGCTAAGAGTGGCTTAATTTCTTTCAATTTGTTGGAATCCACTTGGCCCTATATGTCCTGCCACCGTCTGAGAAGAAATGATGAAATGATTGGGTAGTGGTCACAAGCAGGAAGTGGGAGCACGCGACTACATGGTGCTTGTGCTGCACGCCTTGCAGCCCGTGGTGGTGGATTGGAGTTCAGGGGCGCGTCGACATCCAGGGTTATTTTGCGCCGCCTTGCAGCCTGATCAGCCAGCTCATTACCACGGATTTCGACATGTGCTGGAATGCAGCAAAGTGTTACTTGTTTTCCCATACGATGTAGCGAAGTAAGTTGATAGAAAATGTCACGTATAATGGCATGTTGTTGGTTAAAACTACGCAATGACAAAAGACTGCTCAAAGAATCGGTCAAAATGGTAAGAAAATCCTCGTTGTCGACCTCGATGCATGCAAGGGCTTTGCTAATGGCCATCAACTCGGCTGTGAAGACAGTAGCATGTGAAGGCGGAGGGAAGGATCTCGTGATGGATCCTCTCACGAAAGCGCTACCCACGCCGGTGTCGATCTTCGAGCAATCTGTGTATGTGATAATGAAGCCACGGTATGCTGAGGAAATGTGTTCTAATGAACATGATAGTAGCTCCTCTTTGGTAGTATCCCTTTTTATATCGGCAGTGAAGACGATGTCGATGAAGGGGAGATCAGCTCCCACGGGGGAGTTGTTATTCGTTCGCACCGTCTAATTCCTTGCAGTCGAATTATCGTCTGTCTCAGGAGTGTCCTCATCCTCACACAGTAAGCTGTTCCCCCTCTCACGTGGTCACGAAGGATGGCATGCATATCACGAGATAAAAAAACCGCCTCATAAGATGGTTGTGTCGGAAACTGACGCATTTTGCATGCGTAGCGAAGTCCCAGCATTTCTCGTCTCATGCTCAATGGTGGCTCATGGGCATCTGTCAGTATGCTGACCGTGGGAGACGTGCGAAATGCTCCGGAAATTATTCGCAACGTAGCGTGGTGTATTGGGTCTAGAATTAGTTTTGTGGTGGCACACGCACCGTCATATATAAAACATGCATAGTCGAGTTTGGATCGAATCAGACTGCGGTGGAGCAGGTGTAGAGTCCTTCTATCAGCCCCATACGACGTTCGAGAAACACACTTCAATATATTCATGGTTTTAAAACACTTGTCTCGGCGCTTCTTTATGTGTTCTCTGTATGAAAGACGATTGCCAAATTACACACCAAGAAAGCGAGCCGTTGGTACACAGGGAACGTCTTGCCCGTAAAGTCTTAACGTCATGTTCGGGCAGCGGCGACGACGACGGCAGAAATGAACCGCTTTTCAGTCTTTGCAATAGAAAATCTGAAGCCATTCAGGCGTCCCCACTTTTCCAGGTGAGAAATTGCAAGTTGCAGCTGTCGCTCCATAAGAGGGGTTGACGAGCTGCACGTCCAGATAGTAAAATTGTCAGTGAAAAGTGATCGTCTGATTGATGAAGGTAGTGAGCCGCCGATGTCATTTATTATAAGCGAAACCAGGGACGTGCTCAAGACGCTGCCTTGAGGAACTCCCTCAACTTGGTGCAACCAACTCGAAAACTGGTTGCCGACGCGCACACAAAACTTTCGATTTGTCATTAAGTTTGTAAAAACGTACCCAGGGATCCACGGATTCCATACTGATGAATCTTCCGCAGAATGCCGTATCTCCAAGCAGTGTCAAAAGCGCTCTCAATATCGAAAAACACGGCTCCCAAGTGTCTATGTTTCTCAAAACCTGTTCGAACTTCAGTGTCAAGCCGTAAAACATGGTCTATCGTACTGCGGTTTTTTCGAAAGCCGCACTGGTCGTCGGATAGACGTTCTGGTTCTCCAAGAACCACGTGAGTCGGAGGCTAACCATTTTCTCCATTAACTTACTCAATGATGACGTCAGTGATATTGGGCGATAATCAGTGGGTTGGTTGGTTATTGGTTTTACGACACGTCGACCGTTGAGTCATGTAGCGTCGCCAATCTCTCACGCCGATTGGTCGCGGGCGAAGAGTAGCGACAGGTGAGACGATAATCAGTGGGGTCATCACCACTTTTATCGGGCTTTAACAATGGTATTATGATTGCTTTCCGCCAGGCTGGTGGAAAGTATCCCCTGTCTCTGTAGATTGAAAATCGTATTAAGTGTATATTTTGCGCACGTTGGTAGATGCTTCAACATTTCGTTGTGCACTTTATCTGGTCCTTCGGACACGCTCTTCAATCCACTAATTACAGAGATCAGTTCGGCTTCAGTTAACGGTAAATTGTAGACACGTTGTTCTAATGTAATACAACTGGTCTCGTTCCTCTGACACCGGGCACGGTCTTGCAGGAGCGTTGGATCAGTAGGTTCACTGCGCTTTGCAATGGCATGTGCAATACGATTGGCTACACCGCCCGGATCCGTTATTATATTTCTTCGAACGCTAAGAACTGAAGTGGGACAGAGGAGAAATTTCCCGAAATCCTTTTAATACAGGACCACACTTCGGATGCCGATGCATTTCGGCTCGTCTGCCTGTGTATGCTCGCCAGGATGTGCGCTTCGCCACACGTATGGTGCGTCGGGCTAGTGCCCGGGCCTGTTTGAACTATAGCGTGTTGGCCATATTGCCATTCTTACTTATTTTTTAATGGCTCGCTTGCGAGCGCGGATAGCCTTTCCACATTCCTCAGTCCACCAGGGGACTGGAATGCGGCGTGGGGTTTCAGAGGTACGTGGAATGCACATATCAGCGCACTGGAGTATCCGTGATGTAAAATCCTCCACACTAGTACAGTGATTCTCAATGTCAGACGTAAAAGCTGTCTGTGTCTCAGTTTCAAAACGAGCCCAGTCTGCTTTCCTCAAATCCCAGCGTGGTGGCCGTGTTCCCAAAACAACGCCTCCCCGAAACTTTAGCCAAACCGGATAGTGGTCACATCCGAGGCAATCGTCGTCAACTGACCATTCGAACTGATGCGTCAGTTGGGGGCTGGCTAGGTTTAGGTCTAACGCTGACGTCCGGCCCGATGGCAGAGTAAGATGTGTATGTGCGCCTGTGTTTAAAACGCATATCGGCTCCTGTATGATTAAATCCACCAGTATTCGGCCCCGTGTTGATGTCTGAGCATCTCCAAGCGGTGTGGTGAGCGTTAAAATCACCCAGAAGTAGCAATGGTGGTGGAAACTCAGCAAGTAGATATTCCAGCTCCACCGCAGGAAACGTGGCTCCAGGAGGCAGATACAGGGAGCAAAGACTAATGTGGGTGTCGCGAAGCGTTACCTGCGCTGCGGTTGCCTGAAGAGTGGTTCGAAGAGGCAGCTCGCGTGCTGGTGCACTGTGGTGGACAGCAAGCAAGACACCTCCATGCGAGTTATTTTCAGGGCGAATATCGCTGCGGAACACTGTGTAGCCTTTAACCTTGACGGTGTCCTTTGGTGTGAGCTTACTCTCCTGAAGGCAAATGGCTACCGGATTGTGTCGATTTAAAACGGTCACTAGGTCAAGCATCGAGGTTCTTAGACCTCGGCAGTTCCATTGTAAAATGGCCGTAAAAAGATCCAACTAAAACATGTTAAAACGATACAATGACTCAATAGTCACTGTTGTGTGGAGGATCCCGAGGAGGACCTTGGCCTCGTCCTAGGGTTTCCTCCATCAGCCGGAGATACTTGCCATGATGGAGCTCGCTTCCTGCCTCTAGGGGGTGACGGGTATGCTAAAGCATCGTCCCCACGTGATGGGATGGGTGGTGGGATATGAAGAGTTTCACCTGGAGCTGCGGAGCCTCCAGGTGCCAATGTGGACATAGTTACCTGGGTGGTCGGCGCTCTCGGCCGTATGTTCGGAGACGAGCTACGGCTGGTACGCCCTACCGGTCCCAGGTTCGGGGCTCCTTGGCGAACACTGGTGGTCGGGATTCGTGGCACTGATGGGGGCGTGACGGGTATGCGTCACGACGGTGCTCCGTGGAGCGATGGAGGTGGAGGGGGAAGTGGAGGGGGAGGAGCAGGAATTGATGGTGATGTGGGGGTAGGATGGGTTACTTTGGATGTGGAAGTAGAGGGTGTGGTGGATGTGTCGGGGGGCTTGGCGATTTTTTTGGACCGTTGTACCAAGGTCCACTTTCCTCCTTCCTGCCGTGTCTCCGTCCCCGAGAGTTCCTCTCAGGGCTGTGGGGATGCTAGGGGTCCCCTTTCTTTCGCCTGCTCTGACCTAGATGGTCGAACTATGGGTGGCGCATCCGTTGTCTTCGCCCTCGCGGAAGGAGGTGTGCAAGTAAAACCAAACGAGCTCAGCAAGTTGTATAAGCAGCTGGGTAGCGCTGGTGGCTTGCTGATGTGCATAGCTCGCCAAGGTACTTCTAGTCCTTTCTGCGTATGATACTTTCGGGTGACTCTCCTCATATGCCTCTCGGGCCTGTCGAAAAGTGATAATTCTGGTGCATTTCAGTGACAAAATCTCTTTCTCCTTCACGTAGGCTAGGCATGACTTGTCAGAGGTTTTGTGGGGCACCTGACCCCGACCACAATTCACACACCACGACTCATTTGAGTCACACTTGTCAAAAGTGTGGCCTTCCGACCCACACCGGCCACATGCAGGGCGTCCTCGGCAGTACTGGGTCGTGTGGCCGTAACGCCGACATCTGTAACACCTCATTGGGCTGTGAATTAAAACGCGGACTTTTATTCGAATATACCCTACTGATACTGTGGCTGGTGGATCAGTGCTGCTGAACGTTATAATAATGTTATTTGTTGGATGTAGCTCCTTCTCCTGTTCTACCTTTATTCTCCGCGCGTCCACAACACCGTACTCAGCCAATCCATCAACAATCTCAGCCTCAGACACATCCTCAGATCGAAGCAGTTGATGACTCCTTTGCAGAAGTTTTTAGTATTATGAGGTTCAACTTTAACTCATAGTCATAGTCATAGTCGTATATTGAGTTCTCCATATTCATGGCTTTTCAGCACTCGCGTCAATACATGCTTCAATGATAAAAGAGAAACTCGAATTATGAAAAACACTAAATAACGCAAAACGTCAATGGAAAAAGATAAAATGATAACACATGCCATCAAATACGCCCCTGAGCTTCAACCCTATTATTCCACGTGCTGACCGCCCGATACAGAAAGCTGCGCCTCGCAGCTTCCGTATTAATGCGGGGCAGCTCTAATTTATTCGCGTCAGTTCCTGAGTGCTCCTACTGGAGATTTCGGGGCGGAACTTAATACTGTTAGCCAATATAAGGGGGTCAGATGTTGCGAGCAGTCTTCCAACCATGGCCAAATCGCGCTCTGAAGCATGTTGTCGAACTTCAGCCAATCCAGGGCCTCTAGCGTCGCTGTAATGTGCTCTCGTCGACTTAAGCCAGAGACGATACGTGCGCCGAAATTGATGACCTTTTGAATTCGGTATTTCTGAGTCGAAGCTTCTGGCGCAAAAGCCATGCTGATGTCCCTGAGCAGTGACAACATGGTAGCAACGGAAGATGGCACCAGTCGTTCTCGGTTGAAGGCGATGACTGACGAGGGGTGTCAACCGATGCTGCTATCGATTAAGACAATCCACGTCAGAAGAGGCGTCGAACGCTTGCATATACCGCCGCCATTGTAAGACAAGCATACAACTTAACCAAGACGACTCTCCACCGACGGAGCCTCTCCAGATGCCTGAATCATGGCGGGACCGGAACGGTCGGCACTGCAACTGATCCGGGGCAGGCTAGTTCAGTGTCTTGAAATTGATTTCGTGTAAAGTGGAGGTGGGAGGAGCTAATGTCAAAAAAGCCAGTTAGCTTAACATTGATTGATTATTTGGGTTTAAGGGCGCGCCGACTGCTGGGTCATTTGGCGCCCATAGTTAACCTAACAAAAATGCATGCAAAGGTATATGGCAAATAGGTATTGGGTGATTTTGTATGCCATTTGTTGACTTTTTTTTATTATGGTGACGATTTCAGTGGTATATCTGCTGCCTTTGCCAGTCCGCAGTACCGCTGGGAGAAACAGTAACGCTTTTAAGGGCCGAAATGCCACTCATAATCGGTAGCAAAAAGCAGAAGTGGCACCTAATGATGTCAAAAAGAAAAAGTGATGTCAAAATAATTGTCATTAAGTATGAGTCTCCACCAAAATTTTACAATGTCAGGGCACTGACCCAGTCTCGCACATCTCGCAGCACGAACTGCTGCTTTGGGATGGTCTGACCACATAGAACACAATCCAGAGGTCCGGATCAGCATAAATACACCTGCCTATCTGCATTGTTTTCCAATTCCTATCAGTTTATATTCCCAAAGTGCAGTTCCTAAGAATGCACGATTTAATGAACACATATGAGGATTTAGGCATGGATTCAGGGGAGATAGATAAGCAGTAAACCATTCTTCTTCTTAAATCATAAAATACCTTTGCTTACCAAATGTGTAAATGTTGGTTGGTTATTGGTTTTACGACACGTCGACCGTTGAGTCATGTAGCGTCGCCAATCTCTCACGCCGATTGGTCGCGGGCGAAGAGTAGCGAGAGGCGAGACTCGAACCCACAACCTTTCGATTGTGAGACGAGCATCTTACCCCTAGACCACTCGTCCCCAAATGTGTAAATGTTAGCACTTTCAATGTTCTCTTGAAGTAACTATGCTTTGATATGGTTTGACAAGAGCATCGTTAGTTGAAGCACCTCAAGAGCACCTGCCCCACCCCCGTATGGGGTGGGGCAGATGCGTGCCGCATGAAGCGAGTGCAGAAGTGCATAAACTTCGCGGCTAGGCTGGTCACTGGAAGACGGAAGCGCGACCACATCTCGTCCTCTCTGCGCGAGTTGGGCTGGGATAGGATTGAGGAGATGGTGCGACACCGTGACCTGTGCAACGCACACAAAGCCATACACGGCGCGAACTGCCCATCTGCCATCAGGGAAATGTTTGTTGAACGCTCGGCTGTGTCGGAGAGAAGCACTCGTGCTACCGATGCTGGGGCACTTCACCTGCAACGATGTAGGTTAGCAGCCACCCAGCGGGGCTTCTCCTACCGCTCCACTCTCCAGTGGAATGCGCTTTCCGGTCAAGCACGCGACACAATTAGCCGTGCTACCTTCGTGCGTGCTATCAGCCTCAACCATACAACTAGGTAGCTAGGTGACCTGCGTGAAGAACCGTACCACAGTCGCAATGCTTGTGTGTATTGGATGTCATGAGCAAATGAATGAATTTCTAGCCGGTATTTTTACGAAGCTGCACCGTCCGTAAATTGTAATGTGATTGTATCCTTTATCTTTTACAATTTTATCTAACGTGATGGCAGGAATGTGATCAATTGACTAGGTATTTCGTAAGTTCCACAATGTGGCAGTGCCTTAATAAATGACTTTGACTTTGACTTTGTTAGTATTCTTCGTCAGGGAAAATAATGATTTAATAAGTTTCTCGGATATCATCATCAGATATCAGGATGGGATCGTACATCGGTCATGGCTGAATGCTAACATGTCCTTGATATTCGAGAAACTTATAACTCAATTGTGCCTTCCTGAATCTTCTAACTTTGTTTTCTTCCGTTGGACAAATCCTGCATATTCCGCCCATTCGACGATTTCCCTGAAAAGAGAAATGATATTGCCAGGCGGCTTATGTCTTTGACGCCTATTGTGCCACATGAGGATTGACTTAGGAAAGAAACATGGCTTGGCTGGCACATAGTACCTGCCGCTGATTATGCCTGCGTTGGCACATGAATTCACTGCTTAAACAGGCATGGCTCCGTCGGCACATATCAGGTTTTCCCACTAATTAACACCCATGAGCTTTTACTTCGGAGATCCACGGAATTTGGCATACCAATGCCTCTGGCAAAATATAATAGTCTAAATAATATAACGCACATATACCTGTTCAGAGCCTAGCACTTCACACGAACTTGGTTTTAACTGATCTTTCCAATGACACCAAGTTCATTGTCTTTCTGTATTTTTTAGATGCAAGCAAAGCAAGAAAAATTGCTTTCCTATACAAGTCCATTTTTACAAAACACTGCCGCATATCAGATTATTGCCTCGAATGGCGGCATTAATTTCAAGAGCTTAAATGTAGTAATCGTTAGATATTAAATGTAGTAATCGTTAGTTAGTTATTTGGGCTTTAGTTTACGGAAGGAATGATCCTTTTTAAAATGAATAATCTCTTCAGGCTACTGCAAAAACAGATAGGTACGCAAAATATTTTCAAAACCTTCTCCAAGATCATATGATTAAAGGTATCAACTTTTATGTTGGTTGATCTAGTTACAAAGCAGATTTTCTCGAAATCGCCATGTCAGAAAATCAAGCACGAAAAAATAAAATAGCGATATTCAGGACTACTTACAGTTCGATGTAATTGGTACTGACTTTGGGAAGCATGCAGTTCACATATCGCCGTCCCTTCCATTTGAGATGATCACTGCGTGTTCGTTGCAGTTTTTGAAACATGCGATTCCCATCTCGGGCCATCGGCGCTTTTCTGTTAACGATTAACATAAGTGCGATTACGGCGCAACCAGTATTCAATGGATAAATTATGCGAAGGACGCAGCCATATTAATATGGGGTACGGTCATCAGAGAAACTACCATGGGACTATGGTATTTGCCTTAGGCTTACTTCCGCATGTTGTGTGCTAGTTTGTCCACCTCAAGGAAACGCAGTTGACCATATTACGCAGAGGACCGCATGCGTAAATTTATCGCGACCGAAAGGACGATTGCTTTTCATGTGCACGTCCTACAATAATTATTGAAACGAACCAGATAGCACATCGAACTGGTGGTCGTGTAACGCCAGCATCCACAACATAGACAGCAGCGCCGCAGCCTCCACCGCCCACTGGTGCCGGGACACAGCAGGCGGCTTACCCTGGCGGAGTGGCAGTTCCGGGTGCAGCGGTGCCGGGACTCAGCAGGCGGCTTACCCTGGCGGAGTGGCAGTGCCGGGTGCAGCGGTGCCGGGACTCAGCAGGCGGCTTACCCTGGCGGAGTGGCAATGCCGGCGGCACGGTCTGCAGTGGCGCCCTTCTGCTCAGTCGGTGGACCGTCGACCCGTAGCGAAGGCGGAAGAGGAGGCGGCGGCGGAGGCCGCTGCTGCAATGCAGTGAGTCACGGCTCGGTCAGAAAGACCCGCCACCTCGTAGATGTAGAACTGTACAGGCTGAAAGCCGCAGCAGTTTGTAGTATGGTCAGTATGTTGGATGGACACGTAGAAACAGTAGATAACAAATTATTGCCGAATCAGATGCCCGCCTCGACACAAATGCCGTCTGCAAACCGCACTCTATGGAATGTGAATAATGCACACACGGCCGGCACCGATTTAAATAGAAGTCTTGAGCTGTACCTTTGCCTTGTCAGTCTTGTTTTTCTTCTCAGCCCGTAAGCTCTCCAGGAGCAGAATTAGATCACCATTGCTGATACAGTTATCGACGCCCTTGCTGACTAGCGCCATTGCATCCTGCAGTCTGCCCAGCTGTTGTGCCGCCAGAGCCGCCCAGTAGTACCCCTGCAAGGTCAGCTGTGGTGAAGGCGGCCGCCAGTACCAGATGGGGTAAGCTCAAACATGCCTTTTCAGGGTGCATCACTCTGCCACATGGCGTAACACACAGTCACATGGTGCTCCGCACACCACTCCCTCACATAGCTCACCATCCCGTCACATGGTGTGCATCGCGCACCATTTCGTCACAACGTGCACCACTTCATTTAGTGACGAACGCTCCGTTAAATCGCACACCATTTTACTGCAGGGTACAAGTTCTCCTTGTTGGGAAACAGGAGGGTCGGAAAGATGACTGGACATGTGTTGTCAGAACACCACCCCCAACGATAAATGAAGGACAAATTAACTTAGGCCGCAATTTTCCACCATCAATGATTAAAAACAATCATCTGGCATAGATGAGTGTTCAGGACAGACAACTCCTCATGACAAACACGATACAGTGCGAGAATCCGCCGCAGGTACAACTGGGCTTATGGCAAGCCACTCTCACACAGATATTGCCACACCACACAGTGCAAGAATCCACCGCAGGTACAACTGGGCTTACAGTAAGCCATTCAGTCACACAGATATATCCACACCACACTGTTCCATCGACGGTGGACCGGTCCGCCCACGTCATCGGGAACGCAACTGTACTTCACCGAGGTACGTACACTACTTCTCAGATGCTGGGTGACTCACCACTCCAGTACCAGGCACTAAGTCGGGACGAGGTTAGTCTTCCTTGCAACATACACAACTCCGCTTCATATGCTGCGATCGGGGATATGTAATTCGGGCTGAATTACAGGAGACACGAAGTGGTTACGGTAGTGAAAAGATGAACTTCAAATGCAAATCCAAGAATTACAAGATGATGTTAAAAGATAATTGCCGATATTTTGACTGCATCTTCTTCATCACGGCAACAGCTCAAAACAGTTCAAACGTTTTGAACTACTTCCCTGATGACAATGCAGTGGAAACGTCAGGAAATATATTATAAGTTCAGTTAGTGTAATACTTGGGCATTTAATTGATTTATACTTGAAGTTCAACATTCCACTGTGGAAACCATTTGATTCAGACCTTGAGTATACAAACCTTCGGCCAGTCTGGCTTCACCTGGATCGCCAGTCTTGCAAACTTCTCGCTGTCTTTGTAGTTCTCCATCTTGTGGTTAACGTTTGCAAGATTACCATAAATAGCGTGTAACACGGAATGATCTTCTCCTTCCAGCGCCTCCCGCATAGCTACAAAGAAAAGCAACGTCAAAGTGTTTGTACGACATAACAACGCAGGACTGCGAACTGGGAACAAAGTGGTGCTAGCATGGCCAATACACCACTGCTTTGATAACTGAACCACACCCTGGACCAGTGTCCTGAAATCACCAAATTTATGCAGGAAATGATATAAAGTAGAGACTTCCTTTGACACCCAGAAATATAGTCCAACATACTATTTTGGTCCCATGGAATGTGGCAGTATTCCGCTGCAGAATGTGATGGCCATTTCACTGCACTCCATGTTGATGCGGTCATGAAAAGCTTGCTTAACAACGGTATTGTTCACATTTCAACATAATTTCGCGTCACATATTATCGACTTTCTTCGAGGTCTGGCATTATCTTGTTTTGCCATTCGCCTGGCCCCGTGTACCCTACGAAGAGTGAATTGTATGACCTCGTCCTGGCCAGTGAGCCATATAGCATGCCTCGCAGACCACGCTGAGCAGACATCAACGTGGCGTGGTTGGGAGCTCATTCGATGGTGCCTGCCGGCGCTGCCTGCCGGCGCTGCCTGCCGGCGCTGCCTGCCAGCGCCACTGGCGCATTCCAGCACGATTCAACAGGTGATGGGTGCAAATTAACACCTGACCATCTCGGATTATCTTGAAAATTGGTACCCAGGGTAAACAGGTGCCCAGATTCCGAATCTGAAAGTCTTCGGTCTGTCGGAGCAGTGGGTTTTGAGTTATAGCCTCGGGCAGTTTTTGAAAAGTTCGAATACAAGGTTTCTTTGGGACGCCATAATTCCCATAAAACTGAACGTAACCTAGTGAAATTATATATTGTTAGAATCGTAAAATCACAAGAATTGTTGTGGTGTAGCTCATTTTTGAAAATTTCGAAATTTTGTTCTTAAAAATTTTGTGGGCAAAAATTTGTTCAATTTTTTTAATGTGGCCAGTTAAAAAACATTGTTTTTTGGGCCGAAAATATTTCCTATGGAATTACTAACTGGCATGCAAAAAATTGGAGATAGGTATTTTTTATAAATATTTTAACCAATTTTTTCATTTCAGCCATGCCATGAAAATTTGTGCTTTTCACGCACTGCCGCCGCGCATAGCATATGTAGCACATACGTATGGCATCAAATTCAAATGCTTCAAGTTCCATTATCTATGCAAAGCTCGTCCGAACATTTCAAGACCCCTCCCCACCCAGTGGCGGCGGAAGGTAATTTTGGATGGGGGCAAGCGATTCTCGTGGTGCCCCCACCGCCGGGTGCCCCCTGGGCCGGGGGGCGAAGCCATGTCTCTGGCGAAGTACTGCCCCGGTAGCGATCAAAGGTCCGATCCTGGGGGGGGGGGGGAAGCGATATCCGAGGCCCGCCGGTACACATATGTCCGATCCAGGGAGGGGGAGTGGGAAGCGATGGTTCCGCTAGTGCTCCCCTTGGCCATTATGCCCCCTTGGCCCTGTGTCCCCTCCCATCTTTTTGTTGTGTGTGGGGGGGGGGGCAGTTGCCCCCAACCCCCTACCCCCTCTTCCGCCGCCCCTGTCCCCACCCCACCTTCCCCCTCCCCCTCCACGACCTCCTCCCGCATCTTGCGTCCGGGCTGAAGAACGCGAGGATCTGTGCTGTCTATGGCATCCCCTGGTGTCATGCTAAAATTCACCTGGTCATTTTTCATGTTTTATTGTAGTCCAATACCCATCGCTACATTCTAGGAAACAGAAAATACTGATAATTGACAACTTCGTTCGGCGTGTTTGTTGGAAAACTGCACATACATTACACTTACGGATACACCATGCACACTGAACACATCGAAGCTGGCGAGGCTGTGTCATGGGAAACTTCAGCGAGACTTCATGCGTTCAGTCAGCTCCGAGCCAGAGACTCACTTTCGTTTTGCTCCCCGTTTTCTGCGGGATAACTTGACAAGCTGCCCCGCGCCCCCCGTCAGTTTCGACACCAGCAGTGTCTCAGTGTCAACGGGCGTGAAGCTGTGCAGGCCAAGCGTGCCCTTGACCTGCACGGCTCGGGTGAAGCGCTGCCTCAGCCGCGCGGCAGTTTCTTCGACTTCCGCCGTGGTCACGAACAGGAAAACCACTGTCGTCTGGAATTTTTCACTAAAAATTCGAACATCCCGGCTGCATCAGTGATCTGGTGACTTGTGGGCCGGCGGAGACTCTCGAGAGCGGTCGCTCTCTTCACAGTGCCTCCCACGCCGTCACATGCACCTTTGCCGTGTGACGTGGCAAAAAATTGCCAGTCGCACTCCACTCCGAACTCATTTTTGTGATGGCAGAGGTTTAAAAGTTGAATCTGTTTTTGTATTGGGCTGATGATCCGTTCGAAAAGTACCTGATTTTGGTCAGTGCTGGGACTTTTTCCTTGAGCCGTGGGATCAGAGCTTTTTTGAAGGCGTGGACTGTGGTTGTGTTATGCTTTGGATGATCTGAGATGACGCAGTAGCTCTGGTGCCGCTGCTGTCCGTCCTCTCTCCAGTAGGCCACGAACGGGTGCACAGTACACTGTGGAGCGTCCCAATGGTGGCTTTGCACTTCGTCTTGAATGACGAACGTGTAGTTCTCGCTGAAGTCCCCGATGACGACAGCCTCGCCCTTTGCAGCATTTTCCTTGCACTCTTTAAATGCCCTACTCTGATGGATGGCTACGTAATGGTGGCTGGTGAGTTTCACCACAGACCGGCATAGGTCGTGAATGAACTCGTCCCAGTCCTTCGTCACCTCCAGCAGCTCACATCGGTCGGTGATAACCAGCTTCTCGGAGACCTTCTGGACACCTTTCAACACTCGATTCGGATAATGAGAATTGAATGGGTCCTTGCAATAATTCCTTGTCGACCTTAGCGACATCTCGATACCAGAAGTAGGGCAAACAATGAAAACCGCACTTAGCAATGACCAACCCCACTGGCGACGCAAAGTTGACTGGTTCCAAGAGAATCACACAACAATTAGTTCCACAATGTGGCTGGACCCGCTAAGTAACGACACGCACCATAGGCGTGATAACGTCTGATCTGCGTAGCTCCGCCCACCCTGTCACCCTATTGGAGAGGACAGTGTTACCTCCCCCCACTCTTCCCGTCCAAAGTTCTGTAAGGTGATGCCGGAATTCAAGCGGGTATCTAGCCTTATCTCGCCGCGACAACAACACGTGGTCAGATTCGCGGAAATCCGGCGAGAACTGACCGATAACGAGAGGCGCCAGGGGGACTGATAGCGCACCCCAATGATAAGGCACCAACCCCTATGAACCACGGGCCTTTGAACCAGGAATTTGCTAGAACAGCTATAATACACACCTGCGCCCCTACAACTTGTGGTAATCCATTCAAGCCAGCACAACCTAAGACCAGCCATAGACAGCACGGATCCTCGCGTCCTTCAGCCCGGCCGGGGCTGGGGTGACACAGGACGCGGGAGGGGATTGTGGAGGGGGATGGGGGAAGGTGGGGGTGGGGGAGGGGTCTTGAAATGGTCAAAGTTGCTTTTCATAAGTATTGGAATTTGGAGCATTTAAATTTGACATGTCATATGTTTGTACTACTTACGATATGTGCGGCCGCAGGGCGTCAAAAGAGCAAATTTGCACTGCATGGCAGAAATAAAAAAATGGGGAAAAATATTTATTAAAAATACCTATCTCCAATTTTTTGCATGCAAGTTAGTAATACCATAGGCAATATTATCGGCCCAAAAAACACATTTATTTTAACTGGCCACATAGAAACAAAATGTGAACACATTTTTTACCAAAATTTTACAAAACAAAATTTCGAAATTTTCAACAATGAGCTACACCACAACAATTCTTGTGATTTTACGATTCTAACGATATATCATTTTACTAGGTTACTTTCAGTTTTATGGGAGTTATGGCGTCCCAAAGAAACCTTGTATTCAAACTTTTAAAAAAAAACTGCCCGAGGCTATAACTCAGTTAGTTATTTGGGCTTTAGGGCGCGTCGACCATGTTGATCATATAGCGAGGCTATAACTCAAAACGCACTGCTCCGATAGACCTAAGACTTTCAGATTCGGAATCTGGGCACCTGATTACCCTGGGTACCAATTTTCAAGAGAATCCGAGATGGTCGGTGTTAATCACCTGTTGAATCGTGCTGGACTCGGGAGGCAGTTCCAAATCGTGGAAACGCCAGGGTTGTCAAGCTACTGCCACGTGTTGGTTTTGTCCGGCTTAAACCGTAATTTAAACTGGTTAGTCGACATTGATTTTAGCCACCTAGTGGCTTAAACCGACTAGAAACCAGTTCACTTCCGAACTTTAGGAACTGTCGCGGAAACAAAGAACTGAGATGCACCACTGAATAAAAAAAAATTAACATGCATTGTCAGCATCAAGTATCTGCACTGGAATTTGCATTCATGATAGATGTATTCCTTTTTCGATATAGTATGAAATAAAATAAAACCTTTGTGATTTCGTGGTAGACTTGCTCCAACACTACATGTGACTTGTAATTCCTCATTTGCATTTTTTCACTGTTTGTAACACATAGGTGTCTGCCAATGCACTTGCATCTAATTCACATAGAATGGCTGTGTCCATGATGGAGCTTGTGGATTGGTGCTTCAGAGCGCGCCTACTACTTAGGTCATCTTGTGTTCCTTGATTGGATCTGTAACAGGGTTGGCAAAATGCTGGTATAAACTGACCTGGCCTGACTGACCTGATGAGGGACCTCGCAAAAGCATTTTCTGTCAAAACACATCAACATTGTGGAGACCAAGCCAGAATTGTGTTTCCGGATTCGGAGGTTCTCCGGATCCCAGAGATGCAAGCGCATCGTGGTCTGTTGCTGAGTTAACAGTTTTTTTTCCAGGAAATGGTTTCTAGCGGTTCATGCTACTGGCGTGGCAAAACTACTCTCTGCCAGCGATTTTCCAACCCTGACTGTACTGTAATATTGGTAGGTGCTTATCTTTCATTAAATAGTAATACATGTGAATGATGTGGATGAGAGAAAGGCAGCAAGATTGCAGATCTAAATTGTTTTGTCAATGGCATGTCAATATTGGTAGACCACAAAGGAAATCATGTCCTTGCATCATTCAATTTGATAAAAATATGATCACTAGTCTGCTTCAGTTGTCATAGCTTAGCCACTTCGTTGCAAAGCTACAACACTCAAATATACCACTCAAAATTTCCTGTTGCATTGCTGGGATCAATTACGCAACAGCCAAGTTCAATTAATGACGGCTATTTCCCGGTTTTTTTCCCATTGTCGGCATAAATACTTTCAAAATTTTGCAAAATGTTGCAGGGATTGCTGAAGGAGTTGCAGAAACCCTGCCCTTAAATATCGGACGAAATCTAAACTAAGCGCTCAGGTCGTGTGCCAGTGATATTTGTAATCTTGAGAGGGTTGGCAGTTTTTACCACGAAACTTGTTTTACTGGTTTTTACCACTGGTGAAAACCGAAATATTGAAAACTGTTTTTACCGAGTTTTACCGGTAAGGGTCCTGCAGCTACTTTGCTTAACATTTTTCAGATATATAAGACTTCCTGTTTGTATGCCGAGTAGTGTCACATATCATACAGCATGTATAATGCATAGAAATGGGCAAACTTGGAGCTGAAAATGCCCCACGAAGTGTGAACATGTCGACCGATTTGTGACCTGTTTCACCAGTTCTTCTCCGTTTTTACCAGTAAAAACTGGTTGTGGACAAAATGTGTTGTTTCAAGTAAAACCCAAATCTGCTTCATATGAGGTACAGAAGTATGTGCCAGTGCATTATTATTGGTTGCCCACTTTGTTTTAGCTTATAAATAAAGTAAAAATCTGCCCAATGACCTTTCATTCTGAGGGTCATCATGTTCAACATGAAAAGTCGCAAGTGTTCATTGATTTAACTTGTATCACAGACAATAATATCACCTGCACAGTTGTCAAACCTTCCAGTCACATCTATTCTGCACTGGTCTCCAACGCATTGCAACAGTAATTAAGTTACACTGGTCTGATCAATATGTCATACCAAAATGTTTCACACTATGCAAGCAAATGTAGGACACCAAAACACATTAAACAAACACCAAGAGCATTGTAAAACACAAAAACACAGATTGCTACCAACAAACACATGCTGGACTGAAAACTAGATATTTACTAAGCATGGAATGCATAGTGTTCAGATTTTTTAAAGTTACAAGATCTACAAAGCAGATATGAGGGCGAAGTCGAGCTGTTGGCTTTGAAGCCAAAGCCACAGTCACGAAAGAAAAGCCGATGTCAGAGATAGCAGATTAAAGTGCCATGGAGTCAAAGCCAAAGCTGAAACTGAAGCCAGTTGTTAAAAATGCCCGGAAACCGAGGCCAAAGATAAGGGTAAAAGCTACAAGAATGTTAATGGCGTTCAATGTTATACGTAAGTTGTTGAACATAGTTTAGTCTGTGAACTCTGATGCTGACCAATACACTTCACTGCATTCCACTCATGTGCACATTTATACACCATCTTACCATCCACGTAGCACTTCTTAGCTTCCGGATATCTCCCATCGTTAAGTAACGCATTCCCTTTTGATTTGAATACATCCGCCTTTCCAGGCATACCGATCACTGAAAAAGGAAGATGCCATTAGTGAGCACATGTACTGAGAAGCACATAGGTTGGTTATTGGTTTCACGACGCGTCGACCGTTGAGTCATGTAGCGTCGCCAATCTCTCACGCCGATTGGTCGCGGGCGAAGAGTAGCGACAGGTGAGACTCGAACCCACAACCTTTCGATTGTAAGACGAGCATCTTACCCCTAGACCACTCGTCCCCTGAGAAGCACATAAGTACACCACAAACGGTCACACCAAGGGATCTAGCCTGCTTTGATGAGTAGACGTTCTGTCAGACTTACGACCAACGTATGTAGAGCTGACAGCCACCGAACTGGTGAGCAAGCCACTAAACTGGTGAGTAAATGTGCCTACCTTGCAACTCATGAATTACCTCCACTGCCCATAAACTCTTCTGACTCACATTATGACTTCAGACTTGTTCGCTTCACGCGGTCCATATGCTGCGCATGATTGAACATATTATGCTAATCAAATCATGGCTGACACTATTGTCTGCCAACAACAGCTGATTAGATTTCTGAGCAATGTCCTGAAATATATTTTTCATAGGGTGTACAGTAGCAGGCAAAAACGTCAAAACCCTGACGACGTTGAAACAATTTAGCAATGACGGAAACTGTGGGCAAAGTATGATATTTGCAAATCAACACCACATCTGATGGATTTTTTTTTTTTGATGGCACAAATGCCAGGAGTCGAGCATGGTGCAGAAAGCAACAACTACTACACTTGTGTGTTGCTAAGTTTTATGGAAATCAATTCAGGAAGTCAAAACATGTTCCAGATGTTACTCAGGAACATATTTTTGCAGGCAAAACTTATTATTCCTGATAGGTGTCGTTTTCCAGGTAAATTTCGAAATGCCAGGACATTGTTTCTGAGAGTGGCAAGCTACAAGGAAGGAGAACTGAAGGACATTGTTACATTGTTAAATACCTGGTAGCTCAAGGATGGATAATCACCCAATGTAGTGGGCTAGGAATGAAGTGACAATGGCAGATGGCTCCCATGCTTCGCTGGTTACTGTGGCTTCAGGGTGATATAGCACCCACCCCATACTCAGCAGTCATTTTAAATGTAATTTACATGGAAGGTTGGGGACAGGCACATTCAGCAAAATTCATCTTCTTTTATTAATAGTTCAGATCCATATTGACAGAGAAAAATGAGTACATGATATGGATAAGAAACATGATGACATCCAATAGCTTTACCAGGTATCATGCTGAAGCCTGAAAGATGTGGTAGCATTCTGACTCAAGACCGATATATATATATATATATATATATATATATATATATATATATATATATATATGCATATGCATATGCATCTGCATCTACATCTGCACATATACATGTACTTATACATACATACATATATATATATATATATATATATATATATATATATATATATATATATATATATATATATATATATATATATATATATATCAATCGACACAGACACCTCTTAACATCTAGCCTGCAGGAAAATTGAAGATCATTCACCACAATATGGCTTCAAAGCTTTCAGTGTAGTTGGCATCAGCATTCCACAATCTGGTCACTAGGTTCGAAAGTGAGAACATATAATTGGGAAGATGTTGCTTGCAGAAGTGGTATATGGTGCTTGGAATATACTTTTCACTGCTGAATTTTGTTACCCACGATGCCTATGTGGCTTAACATGTGCATTGGTGGGGGCAGAATCTGCCCACTCCTCCTGTTTTTCAACAATATCTCATAATTTGGCAAGGATATAGTAATGAAGTCTTGCAACATAAATCAAACAATGTACTTTGGATTTTTTTTTTGTTAGCTTGTGATGTTAGTGAAATGCCATCTTTACAAATCACAACACAGTGTATTCACACCAAATTCAGTGTGAAAACACAGCATGTGATATTAGTCAAATTGGCCTATGATGATATCATAATAGTGAGAGGCTGTCTGTAATGACCCTATGTATGGGCAGTACCTACCGGGTGTAGACCATACACTCTCGACCTGTCCGCTCACTGATACTGCACCATCAAAAAGTCATTGACTGGTTGGTTGTGTGTCATTCACAATTTGTTCATATTTTATATTTTTAGCTCACAAGGGTGGATACAAGGGACACTGGGGTCATGTGCCCCCTGCCCCTATGGAAGGTGCACCCCTTTAGCAAGGCTTGAGTGCACCATTCTCAAATTTGCAAACCAGAGGAAAAGGAAGAGGAAGGGTGAAGATGAGGAAGAAAAAGGTACCTCCTTGGAAGGAAAGGTGCCCCTCTGAAAGGCTTGAGTGCACCCCCACCCTCTTGAATTATCCTGCCAGTGATGCCCTACAAGTACTTTTGCAGCGGCACCTCTTCGGACAAGTGTCGCCATGCAGGGGTGTGGTTTTATATACTTCCGAGATCGCAGGTGCCCCCTCAATATTGGCCTTGCCCTCCCCTAATCAACTTTTAGCATCAGCCTCTAGAGTATGGTGTATACCCCCTCCCCTCCCAATAATTATCAAAAATCGACACCTGTGCCCACATGGCAGTTCCTGGATCCACCCTTGGATGCACCCCTGGATTCCTGGAAGGCCAGGGTGCATCCTCTCCACCCTATGCTCAACAGATCTGTTAGCCACAAATGCATCTCTGAGAGAAAAATGTGCCCCTTGGGGATGAAAAGTGCCCCTTCAGTATACTCCAGTGTGCCTCTCCCTCACTTAGAGAGTTTTTCCACTGAAGACCCCTCTGAGCCAGAAATGTGCCCCCTCACCTGGTTGGCTCCCCATATACTCAAGCATCACTCACCCAGAGATGAGTTCTGTGCCCGATTGAGGGGAGCCCGTATCTGCAGGTACACCAGTCCCCTAGATTAAGGAAAATATTGTTGTCAGATAGTCAGGGCAAGATACAGGAACTGGAAAGTGTACCTTAAGCAGAATTTGTATGCTTAGAGTAGCCACTACATTCTACTAATATTTTGCTGTCAGTCAAGATTTCTGAAAAAGAAAATATAGAGATTGAATATAAAGATTGAATACAGAGATTGAATACAGATATTGAATACAGGGATTGAGAACAGAGATTGAATACAGAGATTGAATGTAGAGATATATAGAGATCTCTATATTCTGAATATAGAGAAGTTAAGCTACTCATCATGTTTGATTAGTATATTATCATGGTTAATCTATTCAGTATATTCATGCAACAATGTGCAGAGATTTGAGTGCAATGCAGCTTTAAATGCACCCAGGTCCATTAAGGTTACTACATCATCAGGCAATGAGTTCCAAGTGGCACAACATCTGAGGCTAAAAAATGTCTTCCTACAATCCACTGATGCACGCCTGTGAGCCAATTTCAGTGAGTGTCCACGCGTGTTCACCAATGGTGCCAGCACAAACATGTCAGGGATCTTAATGGCAGAATGACCATGAAAAATCTTCCAACATTTGATGTCTGCTCGAATCAATCTACCTTTCACCAAGTACAGACCTAGTTTCCGTAATCTGGCACCATAATCCAGACCTTCCATCCCCTCTATGTTTCGTGTCCACCTTCTCTGTACTGATTCTAGTCGCCTCAAATCACCTATGTAACCTGTATTCCACACACACGATGCAAACTCCAAAAGAGGCCTGACATGAGTAATGTATAGGGTTTTCATGATTCAGGAGAACGACATAAAGTAGAACTTAGTAGGTTGCTGGCCAGACTTCCTGCTTTCTGTACTATACCAGCAATGTGTTGATGGAAATGCAAGTTTGTATCTACTGTGATACCTAGGTCAGTATGCATCTCAACAAAGCTTACCTGAAATCCATCTAGGTAATAATGTGCATAAGGGCCAAGATTTTTCCAGTCATATGACCCACGGTGTGCTTTGAGAACTGCACATTTTTTGGAGTTCATTGCTAGTCCCCATGACTTGGCAGTACTAACCAGTGTATCAATGTCTTTTTGACCCTGTGAAATGCCAGCCAGCAGGTCTGTGACAGATTTGTACTTCAGTTTCATGTATATCTTTAGGTCATCTGCAAAAACCTTGAACTGGGAGTGTATACCATGAGGCACATAATTCACATAAATCAAGAATAACACAGGACCTAGTACAGAGCCCTGAGGTACTCCACTTAGAACATTCTTTGGTTTGCTGGAAGAGCCAGAGACAAGCACTATCATTTCCCTCCCACAGAGAACATTTTTGATCCAGGTGAGGATTATCTCTGAAATTCCCAGAGCTCTCAGTTTTGTTAGTAGCAGCACATGATTAACAACATCAAATGCCTTTGAAAAATCAAAGAGAATTGCATCCACCATATAGCCCTCATCTAGCCATGTAGAGACAGTCTCATATGTTAGCAGTAGTTGATCCTCCACAGAACGTCCACGACGGAAGCCAAATTGTCCTTCGTTCAGCAAATGATGAACATTCAAATATTCTGTAAGCTTTTCAACAATTACATGTTCCAGAATTTTACATGGTACGGAAGTAAGACTCACCGGGCAATAATTTAGTGGATCATGCCTTGAACCCTTTTTAAAGATGGGAATAACTTGTGAAGTTTTCCAACTATCAGGAAGACTTCCAGTAGAAAGAGATGTTAAAAATTATGAAAAATGGTTTCACAAGCTCCCCCTCCCCAATGATAATCACTGTATCTGCCACTGCCAAATGGAACCTTAAAAATGCTTAAATCCTGGGATTCAAATGCTAATTAAGGCCATGTTCGGAATTCAGCACAATTGGTTTAGCAGGCACAGATGTGCGTGCCATATTACACACTGCTGCTTGGTTCAGGAACACAGAAATTTGCCAGTGCTGTTTGCCGAGCACTTTTTTTAGCAGGTGTTTAATATATTTCAGCCAAATGAAACATGGTTCCATGCAATCACAAGACTGAACTGTCCTGTGGCTTCAGGGTGCTGTGGTATAAGTTATTAGCATCCATAAAAAAATGCTGATGTAATTGTTAAGAATATCAGAGGTAACTTCCTTACAATTTTCTTAAGCCAGCTGCTCCCTGAAAATGGTACCCATGGTGTTCGTTAGCTCAGTACACAAAGAATCGGCAGAACTATGTGATCGGACAGTCATATTCTGGTAGAGAAAGGCTCATTATTCATGAATACTGCCATCTTTTTGTTATTTACGCGCCGAACGTAACGCGGTAGACGTCCAGATAAGTGTTCGGGGAACGGAACGTGTTCGGATAACCCCCCTTCTTCCCCTAGGTAGGCAGGTAGGTAAAGTCATAAAGTCATAAAGTGTTAAGGCTTAATAAGAGCCACAGGGGCCCATCTGGGTTAAGCCTATCTAGAAAAGGTACTAGAAATGTACATATTCTCACCCCAATCAATCCCTAATCCCAAGTTCCTAGGAAGCTATATATCCCAGCCTATCTAGCATCATCCACTTGCTATTGCATAACACCCTCAACAATTGCAAGCTCCTCCCATCATACCCATTGTGCTACCATAGCCCCTGCTTAAAGGGGTCTGTGCCGTGCACATTTAACATAAATATTATCCCCTCCAACCAAATTAGAAATCAAAAACAAGATTTTCCTGCCTAAAAAATTTGTCCACCCTACTTTTAAATACATTCAATGAGGAACTCCCCACAACATCAGCAGGCAGCCCATTCCACTGATCAACAACCCTTTGACTGAAGATCAACGACCTGCTGTCGCTTAACTGTCCTACACCTCAACTTGTCTAACCTGAGTTGGTGACCCCTGTGTGATACTTTAAACTGAAGAGCACCATTTAAATTGACCTGATCTAGTCCTTTAACAATTTTGTACATTTCAATCATGTCCCCCCTTAATCTCCTATACTTGAGTGAGTACATATCTAATGCCACAAGCCTTTCTCCATATTCTAAGCTACCTAGTCCACTGATGAGTTTAGTTGCTTTGCGTTGCACTCTTTCTAACTTGTCTATATCCTTTTCTAGGTAGGGGCTCCAAGCTTGCACAGAATATTCCAAGTGGGGTCGCACATATGCTAAGTACAGTTTTTTCATGACTTCCTTGCTCTTATACATCACACTTCTATTAATGAGTCCCAGCATTCTGAGTGCCCTGTTCCTAGCTGAGCTACATTGTTTCTCTGCTTTAAGGTCATTTGAAACCAACACACCTAAGTCCCTTTCCTCTTCAATAACATCCAGTTCCCTCCCTCCCATTGTATATCTGAAAGTCTCACCTCCAGACCCCAGATGCATAACCTTAGACTTGTCATAGTTAAAAGACATCTGCCATTGATCAGCCCACTTTTTTAGGTCCTCCAAGTCTAGTTGAATATTACTAGATTGATCACAACTGTTTGCCACTCCTACCAGTTTGATGTCATCAGCAAATTTGAACACTCTATTCCTCAGCCCTACCTCAATGTTATTTACAAAGATGATAAAGAGAAGTGGCCCTAGAACAGAGCCCTGTGGTACTCCACTCAGAACATCCTTCCAATCAGATTTACATCCATTTAACATTACCCTTTGTTTCCTTCCCCTCAACCATGCTTCAATCCAACCTAGAACTTTTCCAACAATCCCATGTTGCTGTAGTTGGTGAATTAGCCTCCTATGTGGAACTTTATCAAGTAGGTAGGTACCTAGGTAGATAGCTAGATGTCTAGGTACCTAGGCAGGTAGGTAGGACCCCGGTAGGTACCTAGTACTCATGCTTGGATTAGCGTATATCTACTTCGCACCTGATAGGCAGATAGGCAGATATATCCAAACTCCCCTTTGTCGCACACCGCGCTCGTACACTCCAGAGTATATTAAAGAACATACTGGAACCAGTAGTCGGTTTTACAGCGGCAATTTGCTCTCCCGTCTAGTCGCTTTACATCCTTCCAAGTCATTCCTTGCTTCAACTAAACATTCCAGACATGAACTAAAAAAGTACATCTAAGAACATTTATTATTAACAAGAATTGATTTCACTCAATTTCCTGAACTTTTTCATTGACCAAACTTGTTTCTTGGTGGTGAGAATAAAACTATTTTAGACTGATTGTTTTAGTATAATGTTCCTTAAACCATTTTATATTCCGAAACCTATATCCCAGTGCGCGGCAGGCAACAAATCAGTCGGTGCATGAGCGTCATACCCGTGGGATGTGTTGTGATTATTTATTAGTTGTGGGGCGTGAGCATGTCGGCAGTATCAGGTATGGATTTATAAACTTGGTTGACATCGATTAAGTGTACTTTTGTTGTCATTTTCTCTACCGTTGCTCAGGAAGTTGGCTTATAACCGCATCCTTCGCTAATTTAACCACAGCGCCAATTTGTCATCTGGCAGTCATCCGTCCGCTGCCAGATACCGTAGAGCTGAGTGTAGTCTCGACGTAAATTAGAAGGAAGCGTGTATATCGACGCCGACGTCGATTTACGCAGAGATTCCCTTGTGTGTAAATCAACGCAGATCTGCGTCGATATACACATAGACCTCCACCCGTGTAGATCGACGTCCGCGTAGGTTTACGCCAATGGACAGCTGTGTGTAAATCGACGCCTGCGTCGATTTACACCAATACGTTCCCCTGTGTATATCAACGCACCCCAGTGACGTCATAGAACGTACGGATTTGAAAACTGGCGGTTGTTTCCGGGGACGCTGGGACTGCTGGAGCAAAGAGGAGCGACGGTGAGTTGGTTGGATTTTTAAGTGACTTTAAGGACGATAAAAACCACTTCCAAGAATGGCAGAGGTGCTGGAGTGCTCTAGACGCATTGTGGCTTTGGTTTGCATAACTGGTGAGAATAGTTTGCCGCAGTAACTGGTGAGAAGAAGAGGTTTTCTGGGTTTCCAATACGTCAAGCCGTACTGCTGGAGACGCAGGTGGATATGCTGTTTGCAGTGATTTAGGAGATATTTGCATTCAAACATTCATTTTTTATTCAGAACATTGCCTTCTCTTGAGCATTTCATTAATTTCTTGGATTTGAAGGTTGAATAGTGCCATTTGTAGGCATCTGGCTTCCAAGCTGAAGCCACCACAATGATATGTAGCTGAAGCATTGTAAGCTTGAAAGTTGACACTACAAAGCCAATACCAGTGGCTTGAAATATAAAAATGATGTCTGAGGCCAGTGGCTTCCAAATGTGTTGTGCAGGTGGGCCTGCTTGCCAAGCAGGCTGGGCTGCTTCCTGTGCAGGCAGGCTTGTTTCCTGTGCAGGCAGGCATGCTTGCCAAGCAGGCTGGCCCACTTGTTCGGCAGGCAGGCCCACTTGTCGTGCAGGTGGGCTGGCTGGCCCACTTGCTCGGTAGGCAGGTCCACTTGCCGGACCGGCCGACTGGCCACTTGCCAGGCAGCACGCTTGCAGGGCAGGCCAGCATGCTTGCTGTGCAGGTGGGCCTGCTTGCCAAGCAGGCTGGCCTGCTTCCTGTGCAGGCAGGCTTGCTTGCCAAGCAGGCTGGCCCACTTGCTAGGCAGGCTGGCTGGCCACTTGCCAGCCCAGCTGGCCCACTTGCTGGGCAGGCTGGTCGGCTCACTTGCTGGGCAGGCTGGCTGGCCCACTTGCTGGGCAGGCATGTCCACTTGCTGTGCAGGCCACCATGCTTGCCAGGCAGGCCGGCATGCTTGCCAGACCGGCTGGCCCACTTGCCAGGCAGGTAGGTTGGCTGGCCCACTTGCCCGGGCAGGCCAGTTGGCCCACTTGCCAGGCAGGCCAGCCGGCCCCCTTGCCAGGCAGGCCAGCCAACCCCTTGCCAGGCAGGCCAGCTGACCCGCTTGCCCGGTGGGCTGGCTGGCCTGCTTGCGAAGCAGGCTGGCCCACTCACTGGGCTGGCCAACTGGCCCACTTGCCAGGCCAGCCTGCTTACCGAACAGGCTGGCCCACTTGCTGGGCAGGCTGGTTCACATGCTGAGGAGGCAGGCTGGCCCACTTGCCAGGAAGGCTGGCACACTTGTCGAGATTATCAATTCTGGTTGAAGTGCCCTAAAGCCCAAATGACTAACTCTTGCTGGGCAGGTTGGCCCACTTGCTGGGCAGGCTGGCTGGCCACTTGCTGGGCAGGCCGGCCAGCCCACTTGCCGAGCAGGCTGGCTGGCCCACTTGCCAGGCCAGCTGGCCCACTTACCAGGCAGACTGGCTGGCCCACTTGCCAGGCAGGCTGGCTGGCCCACTTGCTGGGCAGGCTTGCAGGGCAGGCTGGCTGGCCCACTTGATGGGCAGGTGGGCCTGCTGGTCTACTCACTGGGCAGGCTGGCTGGCCCACTTGATGTGCAGGTGGGCCTGCTGGTCTACTCACTGGGCAGGCTGGCTGGCCCACTTGTTGGGCAGGCCGGCCCGCTTGCTGTGCAGGCTGACTGGCCCACTTACTGGCCAGGCCAGCATTCTCGCCAGGCAGGCCAGCATGCTTGCCAGACAGGCTGGCCCACTTGCTGGGCAGGCTGGCTGTGACTGTTCAGATGGATCTCTTGATTTATGTGAGATGATTATTATTCTGTTTGATTCTGAAATGTGTGAAGGTAGTGATCACTATTGCAACCTTTGAGAGGTTTTCTCCCTTTCCAGCTGGATTACTCCATGAAGCAGCTGCAGAGGCCGGTCTGCTTGCTGTGCAGGTGGGCCTGCTTACCGTGGCAGGCAGGCCAGCTTGCCAAGCATGCTGGCCCACTTGCTGAGCAGGCCAGCATGCTTGCCAGGCAGGCTGGCATGCTTGCCAGGCAGGCTGGCATGCTTGCAGGGCAGGCTGGTACGCTTGCAGGGCAGGCTGGCACGCTTGCAGGGCAGGCTGGCATGCTTGCAGGGCAGGCTGGCATGCTTGCAGGGCAGGTTGGCACGCTTGCAGGGCAGGTTGGCACGCTTGCAGGGCAGGTTGGCACGCTTGCAGGGCAGGCAGGCCAGCATGCTTGCCATGCAGGTGGGCCTGCTTTCCAAGCAGGCTGGCCCACTTGCTGGGCAGGCTGGCTGGCCTACTTGTCAGGCAGGCTGGCCTACTTGCCAGGCAGGCCAGCCTGCACACTTACCAGGCAGGCCAGCTGGCACACTTGCTGGGCAGGCTGGCCTACTTGCCGGGCAGGCTGGCTGGCCCACTTGCTGGGCAGGCTGGCCCACTTGCCAGGCAGGCTGGCACGCTTGCCGGGCAGGCTGGCATGCTTGCCGTGCAGGCTGGCACTCTTGCCGGGCAGGCTGGCACGCTTGCCGGGCAGGCTGGCACGCTTGCCGGGCAGGCTGGCACTCTTGCTGGGCAAGCTGGTACGCTTGCTGGGTATGCTAGCTGGCTTGCCAGGCAGGCCGGCTGACCCACTTGCTGGGCAGGCCGGCAGGCTGGCACACTTGCTGGGCAGGCAGGCATGCTTGCTGGGCATGGCAGCTGGATGTGTCTATTTAGCTGCATCTCTTGATTTGTGTGAGATTATTATTATTATGTTTGATTCTGAAATGGGTGAAGGTAGTGATCACTATTGCAACCTTCCAGGTCCAGCTATCGCCAACAGCTCCGACTCTGGTGCGGCGTCTGCTGGCCAGTCGTGCCGGGATGACCTGCACGTGCTGCACGTGCGGCTCTGTCGCGCCACCTGGACAACATCACCGACCTGCACTTGGCTGTGCTGGACTCTGCCGTCTCAGCCTCGTGCCGCTCTCCAGGTGTCTGATCTGATGGAGCAACATCTGGCGGCGGAGCGGCTGTCCGGCGAGAGCCAATGCCACTGCGAGCGGTGTGCTGAGCTGCGCGACGCCGACCGACAGCTGCAGTTGCTGCAGCCGCCGCACTACCTCGTCATCTCGCTGGTGCGCTTCCTGTTCGAGCGTGGCACGGGCGCGCGCCGCAAGGTGCTGACTCGCGTGGCGCTGACGGAGCAGCTGTGAGTGCCGGTGCGCGGCGGGCCGGCCGCCCAGTTCCGGCTGTACGTGCTGGTGTTGCACCACGGCGGCTCGCTGGACGGCGGCCACTACTACTGCGTGGCGCGGTCATCCGACGCCACCGGCCCGGACGCCGCGCCGTCCGTCTGGTGCCGCCTCGACGACAACTACGTAACACCGCTGTCGGCCAGTCACCTGGACGCCTGAGGTGGCGGCGGCGGCGGCGCCGGCGCGCCAACCAACGCGCCCTACATGCTCTTTTACCGGCGGTGCGAAGGCGACGCGGCGCGCCCGCCACAGTCGCGGCACGAGCAGCTGCCGGCGACGCTGTGGCTCGAGGTGCAGACCGGAGCGACAACGGGACGTACCATGGGCGCAAAATGACCACAGCAGTCGACGCGCCCTAAAGCCCAAATAACTAACTAACTAACGGGACGTACCGGCTGGGCGGTCGGTGGGCCCCATGGCGGCGACGACCGGCCGCCTCCGCTGACTGGCTGCGGCGGCGACCAACGCTTCTGCGCCGAACTTCGTGTGCTGACGTGGCGTGGCCGCTGCTGTGCGTGACCGCTCGCCGAATGTGATACATGGCTGTTGTTGACATCGTTATACACCCGAGCATTGCAGCCGTTCGGCCTCATGAATATTAAGCATGCTCAACAAGATCTTACATGAAGTGCACGACAATTAGTGTGTGTGTATGTATATATATGTGTGTGTGTCTGTATCGGGTACCCAAGTTACGATAGCATATAGCCATTGCATATGCTAATAAAGATGTAACTTCTGAGTTCTGAGTTTACCTGTCCATTGCCTCCATGTCTGAATCATTTTCAGAAATCAACATCCTTGGAAGCAGAAATGTGCTACTTAAATCAACATCCTGGTGATCAGGAATGTGTTACCGCAAATGAGTCTGGCTCCGTTGATATGCATCTCCAACTGAACCCATAAAGTTCCGCTCCTGTCGGGCTGCTATAGCTCCGAGATAGAGTGACAAGAAGGGCGTTTTTCGATTTTCCATTCACTGTCGATTGCATGATTATCAATTCTACGAGGTTTTGTTGGCATGCAACGACCCAAGCCACACCTGACATGTAAAAGGAGGTACGCGTTCCTCAAACCATTAAATTTAACGCTTTGTCAACGTTCACTGGTAACTATCGATATCGGACTTGGGGAAGACTAACCATCTCAGTCTACACGCCCCTTCAAGATTCGTTGCGCCCCCTTGATTTCCACTACTTGATATGTGAAAATGCGCTTCATGCAACATGGGTACCGTGTGGTGACAGGTTCTAAGCGTAATTGAGTGTTTACGGAGGTGGAACTTAAGAACGATTCATAGGGTGGGGATGGGGAAAGTGCTCCCAAAGGTATGGAAAGCCACCTCTGGAAGGAGAATACGGATTGAGAGCCTGGGAACTTCGGAGGAGGGCGAGTGCAGTGTCCTATGTTAAAGTATAAACTATTCAGCGGGGGGAGGGGGCAAATCTCCCAAAATAGACTGATTTACCAAAATACCCACTAGGTATTGCTCTGCGAGGTACGCATCTCCGTTCATGGCACCGTACTTCACAGTGAAGGGGATGTCCAGGTGAGGGGCACCATGGTCGGCAGGTTCCCATGAAAATCCTGGCTCGGACGATGAATGCACGCCCTTTAACCTTTCCGTTGCTTAACACGGAACCTGCTCCATGTGTACATTGAGCACGAATTTGGCATGGGATTGGAGCGACAGGAAGGTTTGGAGGTGATTTTGTTCCATGCAGCACTATAATTTGCATACGTCAAGTTCACTAGGACTGGTTAAACTTCACAAAACATTTGGCAGGGTGCGCATCCCCTTCGTCGCCACGCCTACAATGACGCAGATGGGAAAGGTCATTTTTGATCCTATTAATTCCAGGCAAAGTCCATTACGCCTCATATACTCAATATCAACAACATTCGTGAGGTATATTCTGTATTCGCCCCACAGAGGTGAATGCAGAGTACACTGGGGGGATGTGCCCCCTCCCATGGAAATGGGTGGCACCATTCCGGCCGGGAAAAGCGCTTCTTCAAGAAGGCTCGAGGGCACCCTTTCCCCCTGAACGAATTTTTTATCTCAGCCGAATGTCCTTTCACAGCAAAAAGCATGCTCAGCATGCAGTATTAAGCATGTTCGACCCACTTCCGCTCAACGACGCCACTTCAAGGAAATGGTTCCTTCCCGATAACACTTCTTGAATCCACCCCTTGCTGTCCCTCGGCTCAATCTCCACCAATGTGACAGCGCTCCTTCCCAGACATGCTACATTTCCCATTGCTTGAGCTAATACTCGATATTTCTCACCAATCCGGGGGTGAAGATCCTTATGTTCAGAACATATTTCCACATTGAATAAAGAAAATGACCAATTATCACTAGCAGGGTGTGCAAACGTGGGTCCGGACCCCCTCCCCCCCCCCCCCCGACGATCCACCTGGGATCTCTAGCCACATTGCTTAAGCATCATTGGGGGAGGGGGTGCTCGAAATGGTCATGGGAGTTTGGCCCCAGTAGAACTGCGCTTGACAAACTCAAGGCCTGTGAGGTTGCAGAGGAACAATCCGCTGTGTATATCGACGCAACCGCTTTTTACATTTTCGCAATTTTGCACAGATACCGACATTGTGTATAATCATGGGTGTTGTATTGTATATACTTTTGATGGGCATGTGCCCCTGCCAATACTGTAAAGTTTTCACATGGGACCCAAGGAATGCGCCTCCAATCCATTTGGGCTCGTCCATTTCCTCCATGTCATGCTTCCGCCCCGCCCCCCCCCCCCCCGCCAATACATTTTCAGTTTCAGAAATTGACGCCCCTGACGCATACGTATATGTACACCTAGACCGTGCCCCGTGTGTATCGCCGTTGGAGTATTTTGGAGTGCGTAGGTTTAAACAGGGATCCAATTATGTGTAAATCGACGCACGCGTATGTCACGCGTACGTATATTTACACAGGCATTGTCTTCTGTGTAAATCGACGCACGCGTTGTTCACATCCGCGTAGATATACACCAGTACCGCCTCCTGCGTATATCAACGCCTTCCTGCGTCGATTTACGCAGGAATCGCCTTCTGTGTATATCGACGCGCGCGTATTTCACGCATACGTAGATTTACACAGGCATGGCCTTCTGTGTAAATCGACGCACGCGTAGTTCACGTCCGCGTAGATATGCACCAGCGCCGCTGCCTGTGTATATGGACGCCTGCGTAGATTTACGCAGGCGAGCGGCTCTGTGTAAATAACGAGAGATCTGCGTCGATATACACTGAAGTCACCTCCTGTGTAAATCGACGTCCGCGTAGGTTTACGCAGAGCAACAGCTGAGTGTTATATCGACGCGCGCGTCGATTTACACGCGTCCATTCCAATACGTAGCGAATATGCTGTGGCCGTTATTCGTCTTTCCTAAAGTCCCCTACAGCGCTTCGGGTTACTGGATTGGCTTTGGGCGTTCATACTAGCCGGCTTTGGTCGGGAATGGCTGTGAATATACGGGCTATAGGTTCGCTGGTAGTATTTGCATGGCGTTGATTACGACTCGGTCCGATTGATTGCACACAGCAGTGCTCTAGCATTCTGTCCTACTTATCTGAAGCATTTGGTGAAAAACCTACTCTCAAAAACTGACTAACCTGCCCGAAGGAGTCAGCAATGATGAGCAGGGCTATCGGTATAACTTTTTGCCTTGCATTGTTTATTTCTCTTTCTGAGCAAGTTAGGAAAAAAGAGGTGAGAAAACGAACAGGATGGATGGTGGAATGTAGGCACATTAATGTTGATTGTAGGTAGGTAGGTAGGTATTTCCAACTTGATAGCTATGGTATTTCAAGAAGATATTTTAGAAACACATTTCTGAACATTATTATGTTGGGTAAATATATAGAAGAAGCCCTAAGCTATTTTTGTGTCAAAGGTGTGTTCTGGGTTTTATGAGATTTCAATGAATTTGATATTAATTTTCAGTGGGAAATGGAAACTTTTTTATATGTAAGCAACTTGAGTGGAAGTACTGATATGTAAAGAAGCTGGTAAATTTGGAGATCAAGGTAAATTGTGATTTTTTAAATACTATGCTTTTTGAAGTGATTAAAGATGATGCGACCACTCATTTGCTCCTCAAATGATTACTTTTAAGTTGATGGCTGTTGATACAATTAATGAAGTCATTGGCACAGGTCTGCTGCTTATAGCTTTGATGCTTTGAGAAGGAAATTTTGTATTTGTGGCAGTGGAATTCCTTGAAAAAACGCTGGCTGTAACTATCGCATGATGGGTCTGTACTACTGGTCGTAACGACAGCATGCACTGTCTACCAGCGTACGTAGCGAGCATACGTGTGAACGGTCTCTACCTACCGTTCGGCAGTGGAACGTGCATACTTTCTGTATGTACGGGTGGTGCCGGCTGGGGTGAAATTAAGGCCGATTGTGACCTCATTTGACCCTGAAGACATTGAGCCAGGGTCATAAAATGTATACTGCAGCGAGTTCACTACAGCTGTAATTCATCCAAATTTTGTGCTTCTAGTTTCAGATTTTAGGTGGCCGAACCCCCCCCCCACCCCCGGTGAACGTGATGTGAGAGGCATGTTGACCAGGTATCTTCTGCACTTCCTACGGTAGCATTGCTTGCACTCGAAATGTAACGGAATGTGGTGCGTACAGAACCGGGCTGTTGAAATACACAACTTGAGCCGGATATGGATGCAATGTTTCATTGGCTCACAAACCCTCACTGTGAGGTAGGTGTACTTTGGTTTGAAGATACCAAAAGTTGAATGCCTGCAAAAAGTGAGAGGTCTTACCACGGGACAGCGTGAAGCTGTCATGGAACCATCTCAGTGGCTCCAGTTCATCAGAATCCCTTTCAATTGTTTCTGGGATAGGGGCAGATACAAGGGGCACTGAGGGCAATGTCCCTAGTGTCCCCTCAGGTTTTCAGCAAGAATTGCACATTGAAAGAAGTCTGACCTTCAGTGTGCCTGAATGCAATGCCTCAATTCTTTTTTTGGTAAATTTTTCTTAAAAGGTGTTTGGAATTGTGGGATTTTTTTTCGTAATACTATGTTTATGAACGTGATTCGGAAGATGCGATCACTCATTTTCTCCGGAAATGCTTACTTCTCGGTTAATCTTAGCGGTAATTTCTATAATGCGCCATATATGCCACACCGCTGTTCATTGTTCAATAATTTATCCATCCCTCACCTGGCACTTCTTAGACGTGATTAAAGGGACATTCAACACTTCATGCAGTTGATTCAACACTTTTTCAAGTCGAAAATGCTTCATTTCTGCCTCTTTGCCACATCGATGACTAAACTAAACAGACAGCACAGCTCAGTCGGCTTCTGCTCAGGCTCGTCTTGCCTCACAACGTCCAACAAATAGTATGATAATTCATAATTAAATAGGAAAACCTAACCTAGCCTAACCTAACCTAACATAACCTAACGTAATACAATCTACTCTTATCTAAACTAATATAAACTCATATATTATAATTTAAAAACACAAGCGTAATATTTATCGTGACGTCATCCCTACATCACGGCTCCGAGCCATGCTGTCTGCTTAGTTTTTTTTGCCATTCTGGTTCAGTAGTAATGGTGCATCATCTATGTGGCAAAGAAGCGGAAATTAAACCATTTTCCACATGAAGAAGTGTTGCATCAACTGCATGAGGTGTTGAATGTCCCTTTAAACACGTCTGTGAAATGCCAGTTGAGGGATGGATAAATTATTGAACAATGAACAGCGGTGTGGCATATATGGCGCATTATAGAAATTATCGCTAAGATTAACCAAGAAGTAAGCATTTCTGGAGAAAACGAGTGATCGCATCTTCGGAATCACGTTCATAAACATAGTATTCCGAAAAAAAATCCTAAAATTCCCAGAACACCTTTTAAGAAAAAATACCCTTTTTTCAGCCAGAAGCACCCTTCCGGAGACAAAGTTCCACGATGACAATTCCAAATGGTCCAATTGGACATTCATTGCATGAGTAGGCTTTAATTGCATATTTCCCTCTACTTTCGTGGACAAATATTACTACATCAAGCAACTCATATGATAGTGTAAAGTAATCTAAAGTGCAACATTAACCAATGGCCCTGACTGCTAACGACTGTGTGATCTGGTTAAAAACATAACGGCGCCGAGATTCGAACCCACCATCACCTGTACGGAAAGCGGACGCTCTAACCAACTGCGCCAATCGCTGACATCACGCAGAACGAATACGAGATGTGGAGCATGCTGAATGAGGAGATGTTTATTTCCTCGATGATCTCTGATGAAGTGTCGCATGTTCTTTACACACCACCTAAAAAAAACACTGGAATACCTTGAAACAATGTGAGCAAATAACCCTGCTGGGAGTGGTGCTGTGTTGTCTGAAAAATTATAAACTTCCGTGTTTGTTCAAAAGAAAGCTTAATACTTATCTGAGATACTGAAGCACAACTGGCACACCACTATGCTAATGCTGACACTGATACATGTGGTGCACGTCGGTTAATGATGCAGCTTCAGGTCCATGGTATTGCAGGTAGCATCCTAAAATGGATAGAGTTGTGGCTTTCAGATAGACAGCAGAGAGTGATGCTAAATGGTACAAAGTCATCATGGCAAAATGTTCTTAGTGGAGTCCCCCAGGGGTCGGTACTGGGGCCACTATTGTTCATTATATATGTGAATAGCATTGAATGTGGCCTAAGCAGTAAGGTTTTGAAATTTGCGGAGGATTTGAAGATCTTTAGGGCAATAACAGGGCACAATGAGCAGGTTTTGCTGCAAAAGACTTAGACGAGCTAGTGAAGTGGTCCGAAAAATGGCAAATGAAGTTTTATTTTGATAAGTGCAAAGTCATGCATGTAGGTAGGCAGCATATGAAGGCTCCATACTTGATGGGTGGCCAAGTACTATCTGTGACTCAGCAGGAGAAGGACTTAGGTGTTATTTTGAACACAAAATCGGGGGCATCAGAACAGACCAAAGAAGCCAGGAAGAAGGCACTAAGAATGCTTGGGGCAATACAAAGGAATGTGTCATATAAAAGTGAGGAGGTCATCAGGAAGCTTTACTGTGCATATGTCAGGCCACATTTGGAATACTGTGTCCAAGCTTGGTCCCCTAGTTATGAGAAAGATTGTTGGCTTTTAGAGAGCGTACAAAAGAGGGCAACAAAAATGGTTAATGGTATAGGCCACCTGGCATATGTGGAAAGATTGAAGAAATTGAATATGTTTTCACTTAGATATAGAAGGCTGAGAGGAGATCTCATTGAGGTTTTTAAATTTGTGCATGGTCAGGAACAGGGATATATCAGGGAAATGTTTGAATTTAACAGAAATGATGCAATTAGAGGTCATCAATTCAAAATTAAAGTTAATCACAGCAGGACAAGGTTAAGACAGTCTTTCTTCACCAACAGGGTAGTAGAACACTGGAACCAGCTGCCAGGAACCATTGTCAGTAGCAACACATCTTTAAAAATGGCATAGACAATCATTATAAGAATAGGGGGCTTGTTTTTCTGTGTTCTAGGGAGGGTTGATCGACAGGGAGGAGTTGGGAGGAGTTTGTAATTGTTAGTTTGTTATGCAATAGCAAGTGAGTCTCTTATTAAGTCTAAACGCTTTATAACTTTATATAGGGTGTACTTAGCAGTGGATTCAGCACCTTCCTTCGTGATGTGATACTGATGAGATTGTCTGTGGTAGCACAATGGGTATGATGGGAGGAGTTTGTAATTGTTGAGTGTATTATGCAATAGCAAGTGAGTCTCTTATTAAGTCTGAATGCTTTATGAATTTGTGTGGGGTGTGCCTAGCAGTGGATTCGACACCTTCCTTCGGGATGTGATGCTGATGAGATTGTCTATGGTGGCACGATGGGTATGATGGGAGGAGCTTGTGATTGTTGAGGGTGTTATGCGGTAGCAAGTGAGTGGTGCTAGATAGGCTGGGATATATAGCTTCCTAGGAACTTGGGATAGGGGATTGATTGGGGTGAGAGTATGTACATTTCTAGTACCTTTTCTAGATAGGCTTAACCCAGATGGGCCCCTGTGGCTCTTATTAAGCCTTATTACTTTATGACTTTTATGACATGGCTGCATATGGTTTGTCTGATGACTACTAAATAAATAAATCATAGAATAAGTGAAATAACCTAACATAACCTAACCTAGACTAAGATAATGTAGCATGATATATAAAGTGTATTATAGCATAATCTAACCTAGCCTAGCCTAACCAGAAAAACAGAATCCTCCCAAACAAACTTTTCCACCATGACATCAAAGCTTGCAGACATTGCTAGCTCTGCCATTAACGGTAACAGCATCGCAAGGAACTTCCGGCCTTGATCAGATTTGGATGCGTCTGGCTGGAAATATTTGTTGTTGGGAATGAATATGGAATTAAGCCAGAAACATAAGATTTTCAATGTTAATGAGTATTGAATCAAGTGCATGAAGTGTTGAATTTCTTCTTGATCACATCTGTGACACAAGGTACTGATAATTATATGCAATGTGGTATATTTGTAGAGTGAAGATTATGATCGTGTATTTCTTTGCCAACTGAAAAGTAATCATTTGTGGAGAAAATGATAGGTCACATCGTCATTTTCATGTTAAAATACCCTGTTTTCAAAAAAGATATTCCAAAGAATTCCAAATTTACCTTGATCTCCAATTGTACCAAGAAGCCAACCATGGAAGAGCATCAAAATAATTTGAGTAACATTAAAAGAATACCAGAAAACAGTTTTGACAATGAAGATACATGCAATCCCCAGAACAAAACATTGGAAAAGTACAGGAAACAGGCTTTGAATGGGAAGATATGCAAGGAAGAAAGATCTAATATCATTAGGTTTTAGGTGAGCCAATATCAGTGAGTTATGTTAGGTTATTTTTTTTGCATTTATATAGAAGCCCCTGAGCACAAATCAGATTTTAAAATGTATGAACTGGACTTGTTATGGCTTACCTAACAACTTCTGCCCCTACCATTTCTTTGGGCAATCACATATAGAAGCAAGATATTCACTGTTTAAAATCACACCTTAGCATTGGCATAATTGATGATGCTGACTCTTTTGGTGACATAATTGATCCAACATTAGTAGGCTTTAGGTAATGCATCAGCAGGATTTAGGTAATCCAATATTAGTAGGTTTTGGTAATCCAACATCAGTGGGTTTTAGGGGTGTCAACATCAGTATGTTATTGGTGATCCAACATCACCAGGTTATAGGTGATCGAGCAGTAAGCAATGGAGTAACAGGCAACAGTAGGCATTTCCATAGTGTCCTGGAGATGCCAACTGTGTCAAATGTGACTTTATAGGCAGGTATATTGTGCCAAGTTATACTGTGCTGGTCAACTAAGATGCTTAAGATTATTTATTCCAGTACACCTTGGTGTGCAGCCCAGATAATGTGGAATATGTAGATCTCTCTGTAACCTCATCCATTAGTAGGTTCATCATTTGAAGGCTTTTGTAGTAATAGGTGTTCTAGCCATTGTCAGCTATTCACCATTCAAGGCAAAAGAGTTGCCACCTATCAACAGACACATTGAATTACTGAGTTTGATATAAAAGTATGACAGATATGGTGCACTACCAAAACAATTTGGAAACAAGAATGCAGACAAGCCAGAGTGGCATACATGGAAATAGCTAGCACTCAGGTTATGCTTGGAAGGTAGATTTTGATCAGCCAGCCCAATGCTGGAGTTGCTCTGCAGGAGAACACCTGTGATGAACTTGAAAAAGTACATCTATAACCTAACCCATGTTTATGATGCTGGAGGTTCATGTACTTTTAGTATTGCTAGTGCAACACCAACCAAAAGAATCAATGTCACACAACAGCAATATTTTGATTGCCTTCCTAATGGTTGCACAACACTGGTATCCACCATTGGAATGTGTGTAAGCTATCAAGCTCCTTTTAAGGGAAGAGAGAGATGTGACCAAATATTTCAGATACATTATTATTTTCATTCAGAAATGGCATTTCAAGAAAAAATTGCAAGAACACACTTCTAAGAATGAGTAAGATGATGCAACTACTCATTTCTGGTGGAAATGGGTACTTTTCAGTTGGTGAGAAATATGAACTAAAAAAGAGGCAGTGGGAGAATTTATAATGAAGAAAAGATATGATGAAAGGTATTATTGTGCTTCATGGTATTAACAAAACAAGTTTTCCTTATATTTACCTCCATGAAGCAGACAGAGGGGTTAGTGTTGGTTTGGTTAAGTTAGGTCAGGCTTTTAGTTTGGAAAACATTTTGATTTGCTATTTAAATTTAAGGGGACGAGTGGTCTAGGGGTAAGATGCTCGTCTCAATCGAAAGATTGTGGGTTCGAATCTCACCTGTCGCTACTCTTCGCCCGCGACCAATCGGCGTGAGAGATTGGCGACGCTATATGACTCAACGGTCGACGTGTCGTAAAACCAATAACTAACTAACTATTGAAATTTAAAAAGATAATCAGTTTCTTTTCAAACAGAAAAACGGGTTTTGCTAGGTTACTAGGTTATTAAGTTGAAAAAATGTGGGGAAAGTGGATTAGTTTTTCATTTTTCAATTTTCTGTTCATTTTACTGGAGATTATGCTAAGCTAGGTCAGGCTAGGCTATGGTGCATTTTTCTTGTTTTCTTAAATGCTTTTTATGCTATGCTGCCTAATTCACAGCCCTTTTGGTGTTACTTTGCCTGCCAACTGAAAAGTAAGCATTTGCACAGGCAATTGGTGGTCACAACACGTTAACCAAATCCAAAAGCATTGCATTGGAAAAAGTCCAAGTATTTCAAACACACCCTAAAGCACAAATTTACCTTTTTGAAACTAAACCTAGCCTGATATTTGCCAGCAAATTCTTTTTACTATTTTCAAATAATTCACAAACATTTCTAAAAATATGAAAATGAAAAGAGAAGTAAACAAACCTAGCTTAATCTCCTTTGATTTTTGGAGGAAAAACATGTGATGGATTATCTTGTATCCAAATTAAACTTAAATAATAACATTTCAAGGCACACCTGGACTGTTTCATTGAATTGGTTGATTTTAATTGACAGGCACCTGTATGTTTGGTGCCATCAATTTAACATCAATACTTGAATGACTTAGCATTTGGTGTAAACAGATCCATGAAAGCAATGTGGTTGAATCAGATGTTCACAACATCAATCATTCTGCAAGGCTGTCACATTTCCATGACAATGCCAGGCATATATAAAAATTCTGAGGTTATCACTGGTCAGAACTTCCTGGTTTTGGGATTTTACCCTGCTAATGCTAATTTGTAATTTGCATATTAAATCTGTACACAGTTCTGGCAATTATAAAAGTAACTCAACCCTTCATTTTCCTCACTGGTTTAGGTATAGTAGCAGAGCATTTCATTGTTTGCAGCTTTCTTAGAGGCCAGCCTGGCATGAGTGCTGAACCCAGAACCCAGAGTCTCCCACACTCTACCCAGCATGCAGTTCATGGGGCTTCCCCCATAGGTGGCAGGATTGTATGCCTCCACCATAACCTTGCCTGGTTCTTTCCTACTTGTATCACAAGCAATGTGTCCTGCATCCAGTACAGCTTCAGCCTTGATGGCACAGTGCTTTTTATGGCCAATTTATTCTGAGATTTGCACAATTGATATGCACTCTGAAGCAAACTCAAACAGTATCACATAATATGGTATGTGTTTTATTTATCCCAAACAAAGCTGCCATTTTTGCATATTTGTGTACTGCCATCTAGCAGCAGGTTGAATGGAGAATATGTGCACAGTCCTGCATGCCTCTGGTTGCATGGCATTGCTCAGTCCAAATTGTGATGCATTACAGGATCATTTGCAGTATTACTCAGTCTGCATGATATGGCAATCTCAATTAGAGCTACTTGGTGTACAATGGCATGGGTTACTACATGCTGGTGCACACTAAAGTGTGAAGTAAGTGTTGGAACACAAGCCAGTGTGTTTGGTGCCAAGAGGTGGCAGTAGCCAACAATATTGTCAAATGTGCAAATATGATCCTACTGGCATGTTGTGGTGCATCAAGATATCTTATACTTGTGCACTTCAGTACCCATGATGATGTCCAAAATGTAGTGGGCCTGTTCACTGTGGCATGCAGTAGATCCTTGCACTGGTGTAGCCAATTAAGTCAGCTGTGCTGACTGCCCCAGTACCTGCATGTTCAGCTCACTGGGGTTATCAAACATGCAATGCATGGAGGAGCCAGGAGTTTGAAGTGATCTGAGCTATAAACAAGTTGTAATTTTCAAGCCTTAAGCACATTGAACTTTGGGACTTCCATGAATTGTACTCTTTTATGCTGTGTTTTGGAGTTCATTGAATAGGTGTTACTGTCACCATTTTTGGTATTATAGCTGTTTGTGCCCCATGAACAGATCTTTCGTTCCCATGGAGTGTCCTCTGGGAGAGCCTCACCTATACCACCAGAACGCTCCTCTGTTACCTTGCCCGAGAAATAGAAAAGACCCCACCATGTGAACAATGGTTATGGCAGGGAACCTTAGAACAATCAAGTATATGATGCACCCTAAAACTCAAATAACAAGCAAACAATAACAAGCAAGTTTGCAAGACTGTTCTGGCAAGGGTGCCAAAAACTGGAACCTGTACGATTTATTTCGGGTGTGTATGTTTGTATGTGGCATTGATTGATTCCAAGCTATGCTATCATATGTTGTTATTTATTTCATTTGTTAAAAACTATGGGAAATGTATTGTAATTCCAAGTTCGGACAAAATGCAAACATTTTAGTGACGTATTTATCATCCAGCATGTTTGTCTGTCTTCTTCCTAAGCAATTTCTAGAGCTTCGCCTTGTTCTTGATAACATTATTACCTTGGTTATTTTCCTGGGCTAGCAGAAATATTTTGCATGTTTGTATTTGGATAGAAAATGGGATGTGTAACACCAGGATATGTTGATGTAAGCTTTCAATGATTTGAACTCTTCAAAGTTGCAAAGACAGACCATGGACATGAAAAGCAACTTTCAAGTTGGCGAGCAGCCATCTTGATTCTTGAGCAGCCATCTTGAGCCATCTTGATAAGATTCTTCATATCGAATTATTAATGTGCTCAATGAGCTTCAGCATGACTTGACACCTGGAAAGGGGTACGTTAACTTGCCTTTTCTTCTTGGAGCTATGCGCCAGCAGGGTCCGTGCAGTACTGAATTTATACGCATCGAATATAATCTCCTATTTTATGGGATTACATAGACAAAAGTTAGAGGTAAAATTTGTTCTGGATGTTTGAAATGGTTCCCTCTCCCTACTGATGAAACCTGAATCAACTGCCTGCTGTTATTCAATGATAATAGAAGAGGTAGAACAGCTGTATCACTAAAACTAGTCCATTTTCAACTTTGATGAACTTGAGATCTTACATTTTTATAGTCCTGCCATCAGAAAAAGCCTTTGAATTTTGCACTAAGATAGCTTGGAAAAGTGTGAATTTAGAAATTCCAGTGTGATCTGTTGCAGACTTTGTGCATTTCACTGATGATTAAATGCTGACCTTTTTACAGATAAGGTGGCTTAACCGACCTGCCTGCCCAGCAATGGCAGATCGTGACAATGACCTGACCTGACCTGTGTGTGGCAGCTGTCGCTGGCCGACCGCTGGCAGCAGATGACGGACTTCAGCTATCGCAGTCACGTGATCAGTCTGGACACGGAGCGGTTCAAGTCACTGGTGCGCTCAGGACCGCGCAATTTCTCTACCATCGTCATGTTCACGGCCATGGACGCGAGACGCGGCTGCGCCATCTGCAGGTTGGCTAGTTTGAGGGGCAGCTCAACTCTCTCTGAACTATCAGCCCTGACTGGACTGGAGTGCTCTCCAGCCCCTGTTCCTGATCGGTCTGGGTTCTCCCTCACGAGACGCCTGGTCCGGTCCGGACTGAGATCCGTCCACGAACTTTGTGTCGGACTGATCCAAGGTTCGTCGCCCGACCCTCAGTCCTTGCCGGCCTGAAGTCCCTTCCTGACCCATAGTCAATGCCAGTTGAGTGTTCCCTCCTGGGGACTCTCATGCTGGACTGAGGTTGGGTGATTTGCCAATTGAATCAAGAAATTCCCAGACAGGGATGCGTACATCGTCAGTGCAGTCTCAAATATTGTCTAGGGATTCATTTCTATGAAGCTCCATCAATGTCTAAAATTTGTCAGAAGTGTCTATTTAATTTGTTTCCTGAGTCTCACAGTTCCAATATTGTCTATGCTGGCCCCCTCGCCCCTAGCCTGGCATCGATCTTGGTTAATGAAGATCTTGACAGACAGCTAAATCACTTCCATTAGCAGGGCCGAATTCACGGGGTCTGGGGCCGTCTGCGGTCGCTGTGGCTCTCGCGGTCAAATGGCTGGAGCTTAGCGGTAGCCAATCAGCAGTGACCAGGATGACATCATTCAGTCTGCGGCCGCTGGGCGGAGGCTACAGATTCCCATGAGCAATTTCAAAACGTCCAAACTGCCAAGTTTGCTTCGCCAAGAACTGCCAAATGTCCGCCATTGTTCGAAACAAGGTCATCAGATAGGAGGAGTCTGTAACATATAGGAGTTATCCAAGCAATTAAAATAACTCAGCTCTTATCCTACATATCCAACTTGACGTCATACTTTGTATTTAAATTTGTTTCCTCAAATTTATTTTTTGATCCAAAAACTAGTTGCATTTGCCATGAGAATGAATTGTCACATTGCCTTAATTATGTTGTGAAATGTGTACCTACACTGTTTTTCTTCTTTGCAAATTACATGTTGCACAGGAAGCACACAAATTACAAACATATATAGGTTTCTGAAAATGGTATGAAGAAGGGTCCCATAAATTCTGCCATGCAACATGGGAGTATTGGGACGTGTTCCGGGGGTGGGAAGACGTCCACCACCGGAAAGGGCTGTGAGGATGGAGAGGACCCACCTGAGAGCTGAAGTGGTCCGTCTCCTACATCAACCCTTTTTAGGAATAATAGCGTCAAAATAAAACTAATATTAACCTGGCAGACAGAAACACAACTCTAATATCATAGCTCTCTGGCGTTTCATTGGCATCATTTACAGAACTTACATTCATGAATGAAAATCCTGCGCAAGATTTGACGCTTGCTTTGACCGCGGCGGGCCATGGCGGCGTTCAAGTGCGTCAAGCTGATGACGCTTCGGTGGTGGGCGGAACCTATTTTGACCGCAGAGCCGCAGCGGCCGCAAGCCCCGTAAACAGGGCCCAGATCAACCTCCGGATGTCGTGGGGTATAATGTCGCCTCTGGCTCGACCTCCCTCAACGCCATTCTGATGTTTATATCACCGCGACCCGGATCACATCGTTGCGGTGAGAATGGCGTGCGTGTCGTTCAGTCACACACAGCCGGTGCACCGCAAAGTGCAGCAATCATCACATATTCAGACCGATCGAGCCCTGCTGCTCGCCTGTGACTGACTGCCGCCCGTAGCTGTGGCCGTGACCGTGACCGTGACAGTGACTCGTGTCCGTGTTGGGCTGCAGGGAGGCCCACGACGAGTACCTGATCACAGCTACGTCGCACCGGTACTCCAAGTCCTATCCGAACAACGTGTTCTTCGCCATGGTGGACTTCGATAAGGGCTCGGATGTCTTCCAGTCGGTAGGTCCTGAATCACTGCCAGCGCGCCAGTGGATGGCCGTCTGCCAAATGTGGAGAATGCTCTTGATTCAGCTCGGGGGCGCATTCAGGATTTTCTTAAAAGGTTGGATAAAAAACCATGTCATTGAACCGGGACTGCATTCGGCGCGCAAAACGATCCGAAAATTTACCATTTAATGTGGTGCAAATCCCAAAATTTGTTGCTTGATCTAGTGTATTTTTTTCTTCCGCCCCCCCCCCCTCCTGGCTGCGCCTCTTGTTGAGCTGTCTAAAAAAACCTTTCGCCTTTGCTAATCAGAAGAGGAAAAATTGAAGATAACTTCCCACAGCAGATGTTCTATGTTTTATCCGAACCATAACCGTGAACTTCGCAGCTGTTAATGTTCAGTATGTCAGGTGATACAGACATGATGTTCGCATCCAGGCATGAGTTGTGTAGCATGTATGCGCGAGGAAATATTGATATATCCCATCATATTTGTCACTTATCCATGGTTGGAGATATCGGGTGGGTCCGGGGGTTGAGGTCCGGACCCCTCTGGGTTGGTACCCTGCTAATGTGAATTCGTCATTTTCTCAATCATTCTGAAAATATTCCCTGGAAATATGAACTTGATCCACTTGGCTCGGTGGGAGATTTCCAGTCTTGCTTCTGTCATTCAACTTGCCTTGTATTCCTATCCAAGTGCATACATTGCCCTGTGGACAAAAGCTGCAAGTATTTTGCTATAAGACTTGTCAACCTGACCTCCATATCAGCAACACGTGTTGTACCTCTGGCTGTGCCTGGCTGCTGCTGGCCTGACAACTTGCCCTGATGCACAGCTGAAAATCAACACGGCACCCATGTTCATCCACTTCCCGGCCAAGAGCAACTACCGCAAGTCCGACATCATGGACATCCAGCGCACCGGCATCTCGGCCGAGATCCTGGCCAAATGGGTCGAATCGATGACGGACGTGCAGGTGAGGTGGCCTCCTGGACTGCGGCATCCTCGGAGATTGGTTACGGGCGTGGAAATGCTCACCGCCGGAATTTTGACGACAAAGAGATGGGTTACTGGTTTGAGAGAGCTGACCCCCTCTTCGACTGTGGTGGCCTGATCCTGTGTCACGGCCAGTGTTGGATTTTCACTTCTCGTTCTTGGATTCGGAGTGTATAATCCTTGAGTTCATGCAATTACAGAGTGCATAATATCTGGTAACCATGGGGTGAATACAAGTTACTGAAACAAAGAAATAAAGTCTTGTTTTTCCATTCAAGAACCATACATTACAGATGTTTCATCTCACACAGCCTAAGTATGCCTCCTGATGCTGGATCACATAAAATAGTATTGACTGAGAATGCAAACTTCACATAGCAGTCATCTGTGTTGTGGTGCTGGAAAAGTGATAAATATACTGTCATTGACAAGAAGTGATGCATTTAATCATGATTGATTTTCCATGCGAGTTTGAATATATTTAAACTTCAGGTATGTACGTATATTACTATGATGAAATATATTATTGAAGCTTAGGGTACCCACAAGACACATCTTACACAGTTTACCTCCATGAAGCAAACAAATGGGTTAGACTTGGTTATGTTATAAGTTGGGCTCTACTCTTAAGTTGGACAAGTTTTCATATCCAATGTTTTTTTTATATTTCAAGAATTTGTTTTTCAACAATGAACCAGGCAAGGTTAGGTTATGACAGGTTATGTTCCTTAATTTGTATTTTTTAAAGAAAAATACTGGTTGAAATGTTTCCCCTTTTCAAGAGAGTTGTTCTTTTTGCATCGAAGTTTATGCTAGGTTAGGGTAGATTATGCCACATTTTTTTATTTTGCAAATTAATTTTTACACTATATTACCCAACTCCAAGCCCATTTCTTGGTGTTGTTTTGCCTGCCAACTGGAAAGTATGCATTTACAGTGGAAGTGAGTGGTCACACCATGTAAGCCACATTTATAAACATGGCATTGGAAAAAGGAATTTCAATAACCCAAAATTACCCTAAACTGCAAATTTACAAATAGAAACAAAGTGACGATGAACAAGAATTATGCCTTTCACATCAGGAACCACAAAACCTCAATATCCCTTATGGAAAATGATTAGTCCTGAACCCTGTGCTGATGAAGAATGCCCATGGCATGGTTGGATTAAAAAAATAATGTATCAAGACTGAAAAAAAAGTTTCCAATAGGACATTTGAATCCTTTCATTCCATGCACCACCATAGGCATTATGTTAAATTTGGAAATCATTATGTCGCATTGGCAACAACAAAAGTATACAGATTTCCACCTGTGATTAGCATGCTCCAACTGTTACCCATCGAAAGCCAGCATTAATAGCAATTAGCCATATTCGCCGCAATAGCATCGGCAGAAAAAAAGAAGAATTCCTACAAGGGGTATGCCACATAATAGGAGTCACTGAAGATAATAAAGCAGCACCTACCAATTACTGTTCCCACAGCACCTACTCTTTTCTCGAGACGCACACCTGAGGAGAACGAAAACAGAAAACTAACAATGGCTTCCTCCCCGGCTTCGTACCTTGGCCCTTGCCTTGGCTGGCCTTAGCCTTCAAGACGACTATCAGGGCTGGCAGCGACTTGTGTTACATTGTCACAAAAACAATGCAATCGAGACAAGCTGCTCTTTTGTTCAAACCATTAAGCCAATCAGCAGCCTCCGTACAGTCAGCTGGAGTTGACGAAAGACCAGTAGGCTGCTCTTAACCACCCCTCATTTCGCAGTGTATAAGAACATGACGGCTAAATTTCCATTTTCCCGGAGTGGGAGAAATTAGTTGTCGGAGTGGCATAAACACTATTATTGCCACCAGTTTGTCGTGTACTGAAACAATGTAGGTCATGAAATGGAAAGACACTGAAATTTCTGGTTATATGGTGGTCCATTTGACTGCAAAATGTAACCAGATTTGAAGAACGTTTTGGTACCATTTAGGTCATTTTCATGCGTAAAATCCATCAGATATTTTTTTTGTTCTATTGCTTTGGACTGGTCCAGGATGCAAAACGATCAGTTTTGTTCATGTCAAGTAATGTAGAACATCTCAATCTTCAAGGAAACAAAAAGGAATGCATTATTTATAGCCTTTCTTGGCCGTAGTTTAAAAAGCTCCGACCGGAGTGGCAGCTGGAGAGCCGCGAATCCATCGAATCCAAGAAGCGCCGTTCGGGTCTGGCCAGTCTGGGAATGGTGGTTTCCCTTCATTAGGCGAGCCGATAATAGAGGTTTCCTTCACTTGGCGAGGAATTTTTATTGTATGCACCGAGTTGCCCACTGGATGGAAAGAGACGAAAGAGGCTCGTAGGCATCACCAACCTTGGTAGGAACGACCTAAGTGAATATAGTCGGATAATTAAAGGACCAGGTAGTGAGACTACTAGTTGATCTCGTGTAATATCGGCCGACGTAGGAACTGAGGCCCAATTGAGGTTTCTTGAAATTTAATTATTCTTGTTGGTGTAAACTTCAGTATCAAAGCAGAAATATAGCTACCTAGCTAGAATGATGATGCACAACCAGCTTAATGTTGAGAAGTATGGGTAGCCATAGCAAAATTGTGATTCCTTATATTTTGCAGTGGTGCATATCTGTATCCCTCTGTTGGTGCCCATGCATCCAGTGGCACAACCTAGGACAGGGTTGTTTTATATACTGTGGGCAGGGGGACAAGTGCACCCTCAATGTTTGCTTTGCTTCCCAAATGACTTCAACTTTTAACATGGGACCCTATGGATTGTGCCCCCAATCTATTTCACCCTGCCCATTGCCTTTCATGTATTTCCCCCTCCCCAATAATTTTCATAAATGAACATCCATGACCTAGAAACAGTATTTTCATAAGTGTGTTCTTAATGTGTTGGATTGGGATGGAAGAACCTTTCGGCTTGTTTTGTTTTGTTTTGGAAATAATGCTTTCATTTTTGTAAGACAATATATTTTTTTCAGGAATAAGGGATTGGTCCCCCTCAGTGCACCCATACAGTAACTCAAAAGCATTGTTGTGCTCTAACAAAATGTTTCAGGAAATTGTGAAGTGCACCCCACCTCATACCCCAATCAACTCCATTATTTGGCTTTTTTGTCCCTGCAGCTTCCTGAACATTCCTATGCCATGACAAATCATAATATATGTCCACAAATATTTTGGGGATGTGATTGCTTTTGTGCTTTGCAAGTTGTGTAGTGACTTCTCTAGTTCTCTAGTTCTGTCTAGCCTTGCATTCTTCCGAACACTACTGGTTCCATCATTTTCACAAATGAATAATGTACACATGAAGGCATGGCTGTTTATTAATTCACATGTTTCAGACAATTACATACCGCCTGCACCATTTCATGGAACAAATACATTGGTATTAATGTTGTATGCAGATTGCAGAGTGATCCTTAAGCATCTGCTGTCATCTGTTGCACATGCTAGCAAGCTGGCACTCGTCCAGTCTTGCTTGCATCTAATTTTCTGTTCCACTTCTGCATCCTCTTGGAATGTTACTGCAGCTCTCATGATCACCTGAAATAACAAATGTGCATTATCCTCAATGATGCTGCCAAGTTGCTGTGGCAAGGACATAACATGGCTAGACAAGATGAAGAGCACCAAAACTAGAAGGGTTTTTCATTATCAGCCATTGATTACCATATGTTATAGGCCCTTGGAGCATGCTGCATCCTCTGCTTCATCACAATCCAATAATACTGTTGGATTATGGAAGCTAGTTGAGATTGCTGTTTAAGCAAGGCTCTTCATGATATATCTTGTAATGTAAGGAGTGGATTTTTTTGGAAGTGTATAATTCTTTGGATGACAAAAGTTCCAAAAAAGGACCATATTTCCAACACTGGTCACGGCGAATCTGAGTGTAGCTGTGTGCCGGCTACTGTCTCCCATATCTGCCGTGTGACTGCGACTGTCGTTGCCAGACCTGCTGTGGGACGGTATCTGTCGTTATTATGTTTACTGTGTGACGACTGTCGTTGCCAGACCTGCTGTGTGATGGTATCTGTCGTTATCAGGTTTACTGTGTGACGACTGTCGTTACTAGACCTGCTGTGTGATGGTATCTGTCGTTATCAGGTTTACTGTGTGACGACTGTCGTTACTAGACCTGCTGTGTGATGGTATCTGTCGTTATCAGGTTTACTGTGTGACGACTGTCGTTACTAGACCTGCTGTGTGATGGTATCTGTCGTTATCAGGTTTACTGTGTGACGCCTGTCGTTACTAGACCTGCTGTGTGATGGTATCTGTCGTTATCAGGTTTACTGTGTGACGACTGTCGTTGCCAGACCTGCTGTGTGATGGTATCTGTCGTTATCAGGTTTACTGTGTGACGACTGTCGTTGCCAGACCTGCTGTTTGATGGTATCTGTCGTTATCAGGTTTACTGTGTGACGACTGTCGTTACTAGACCTGCTGTGTGATGGTATCTGTCGTTATCAGGTTTACTGTGTGACGCATGACGTTACCAGGTATGTCGTGGGATGTTATCTGTCGTTATCAGGTTTACTGTGTGACAACGACTATCGTGAACAGATCTGCTGTGTGACTGTATCTGTTGTTATGAGTTATATTGTCTGACGACCGTCGTTACCAGACCTGGTGTATAATTTTATCTGTCGTTATCAGGTTTACTGTGTGACGACTATCGTTGCCAGGTCTGTCGTGTGATGACCACTGTCATTAGCAGACCTGCTGTGTGACGGCGACTGTCGTTACCAGATCTGCTGTGTGACGTCACTATGGTTACCAGATACGCGTGATTCGGCCGCCGAACTACGCGGGCACGGCCGGCCTCCTGCTGTTGATGGCGCTCTTTGGCTTCCTGATCTACCTGCGCCGCAACAACCTCGAATTCCTCTACAACAAGACAATGTGGGCAGTCATGGCTCTGGTAGGTGTCGCCGGGTGGGTCACGCCCCTGGCTAGCGTCTACCGTGCAACCGGTCTACATCTGGTGTCAACTTTTAATGTTCGGTTGAAGTCTGCATACTAAGGGGTTGTACGTGTTTAGGTATGCACACATGCACTTGCGACGATTATCGCTGCACATTTCAATCGAAATAGCATGTTATTGTGCTTCTAGGTGAAAATGTTCCGGGAGCATGCTTTACCTTGGGTTTCGATAAAACAGCAAGTGAGAAGTTTGAACAAATCGTTTCGCAGAAGCCTTGTCAACATCAGACTGCGACGAACTATATGTAATTGCAACCAGAGCCGTACGCTGTGCCGTAGTATTTGCCCACACTTGTTGATCTAGCCTACATGGCATGCTTAAAGCGACCCAAAAATGCGTTGAAATTAATTCGTTGTTACAAGATAGGTTCCTTTTCCGAAAAAAATGGCTGTGGTCTACACGAAGCAATATTGTAGTCAGTGTGACCTGTTTGGGTGCGAGATGTCTCGGGTGTCGAGACTGACCAGCTGATGTGATTTGGCTCTCTCGTGACCTTGATGTTACATTTGCCACCCTTACTAACTTTGTTGACGTTACTGGTTTTGTGCATAAGAACTATTCGGTGCAAATGTACTCACCCAAATTGCACTCTGTTGGATTAATTTTGCTATATTTCTGCATCCAGAGGAGGAAGCCGAGGATCGAGGCCCGTTGCCGTGTGTCCTTCCTTCGACTCCGAATAACCTCTGACGTGGAGTACTGCTGCCTACCTGTGGATGCGACCAGTGTGGCCCACCCTACCCGATGGACGTCTGCTGTTCGCATCTGCTCATTCCGCATGCATTCGACTTAGTCGCACTGTTTGATGAGTTGGGCCGCTCGGTGACCATCACTGACTGCACTTCCGGCCGTCAGTTCTTCTCCTTCTCGATGACGTCGGGCCAGATGTGGAACCATATCCGCGGGCCGCCGTTCATGCAGAAGTCGCGCGACGGCGGCGTCTCCTACATCGCCAGCGGCTCTCAGTCGCAGCTGGTGGTCGAGACGTACATCGTGATCGTGCTGAGCGCGCTCTCCGTCAGCGGCATGGTGAGGCGCCGCCCGGTGCGGTGTGGTGCGGGGGGGGGGGGCGAGACGACCCAGTGGCGGCGTGGCGTGACAACAGCCGTGTCCGGCTCGGCAGCAGTCGTCTGGTGGACTCGCACCAAGGCGGCCCCGGCTCACCACGGTCCCTCAGAATTGTGCGGCCGTGTTAGCAACAGTCTGGGCCGCGGCTGGCTGTGGCGGTGTCGGTGTATTTGTCCTGTTGCCAAATCGGGGCACGTCTTTCTTCCAAAATTAGCTCAAGTAAGAAATTCTGCAATGTGAGGGGAATCTAGTATAGCTGGAAATGGTCTTCGTTGTCTGCAAAACCTCATGCGTTTTTGCTCAGCTCACATCAACGCGGCCAGTGTTTTTTTTCTTCGTCCCGCCATGCCGCAGCGCCATCTTTCCTCGTAGTCGAGCGACTTCTGGTGAATTCTGAGTATTTAATGTGGAAGATAGTGAAACTAATGATAGGCAGCTGGCGGTGTTTCATGTACGCCTGTAAAACCCACACATTAGGCGGTTCGGAGTTCTCGACTGGTCGAGGTCAGTCGAAAACCAGCTGATGGCGGTTCGTTAGATGCTGCAGGTTTCTGTTTTTTTTTCACGCCACTGATGCATTGGTTCTTGGCTCTTTCAATGAAAAGAGTTCGTTCTATGGGTGACGAACCCGATGTGAATCAGGTTGTATGGTACTTGTAAATCCGGCTTCAGAGCTGATGAGACATTGCAACACCCAAAACATGACCTACAACAAACAGCAAGATGATGTTGGAGAGCTTGGAATATAGTCTAGCAGAGGCATTTTAGTAAGTCAGTTTATGCGTACTTATTTGGCGTATTGTTTCTGAATATCTTGTCCTGTGGCGTTTCTGTTCATGCAGTTATGTCCGTGTGTATCCAGTTATGTACTGTCGGATCCGGTTTGGTCCGTATGTATCCGATTCTGGACGGCCTGACCATCGGCTCGGGCTTCCTCAGAGGATTCCTTCTTCTTCTCTTGGGCGCTGTATGACCAACGCAGTCGATGCGCCTCTAAACCCAAATAACTAACCAAGAGGATTCCTTCTTGACATAGTTTGTTTCTGGTTTGGAGTTTCTGTGAGTGTCTACACCACCGAGGAGGCTTTTCTGCATTCCACGTGTCTTTTTGCACGCTTTTTTCCCGCGTGCTTTTTTTCAATTGTTAAGCTGGAGCTTTTTTGATAACTCCTGACGATGGCCCCTGGCCGAAACGTTGAGTAATAAAGTATAATCTTTACCGATACTTTTGATGTCAACTCAGCACCTCCTGGTATATTGAAGGTCGTATATTTTCTTTACACGCTATGTCCGATTCTGTACTTTCGGACCCGGTTGTATCCGTGTGTATCCGGCTCTGTACTGTCGGACCTGGTTGTGTCCTTTTGTGTGCCGTCTGACTCCGTTGTGTCCTTGTGTGTTCGGTTGTGTATGGTCGGATCCGGTTGTGTCCCTTTGTGTCTGGTTCTGTACTGTCTGATCCGGTTTTGTCGTGTCATCCCGTCCTGTCACCTATCGTGTGTTTTATCATGTGTCTGCGTCCGTTATCAGTTTAGTTAGTTAGTTATTGGAGTTTAGGGGCGCATCGACTGCGTCGGTCATGCAGCGCCCATCCATTATCAGTTTCTGTCTTGCCCATTTCCATTATTGGTAACGTTTGTTTTTTTCGCATCATGTTTGTGACGCGTTCTGTCGTGTTTTCTTCCGTATTTGATCGTGTCGCGTGTCGTGCCGCACTGCACATTGATTCGTCTGCTTTACATCACTCCGGCTTATTGGGTCGTAGATCCTAATGATCGAGGCTGCTAGCACCAAGAGCGACGTGAAGAAGAGGCGCATCATGGCCATCGTCGGACTGGCCATGCTGGCTCTCTTCTTCAGTCTGATGCTCTCCATCTTCCGCTCCAAAACCGGCGGATATCCATATAGGTCAGTAGCCCCTCACACGTGATCGCTTCTGCAAGACCTGAAAGCATACCCAGTTTTCTGTAGTTATTTATTTTGAATTTACAATGTTTATACCTAATATATAAAGAGTACATGTATGCCCGGCCACTGTTAGCCATATCTGGAGCCGTCCTTGATGAACAAATTAATTTGATATACGCAAGAACTCGTATATCAAATTAATTTGCCATAAGGCCTTATGCCTTATGACAATGATTGTCGACGCAACTGACGAAATTGACAGTTGCGATGTGGACAGTGAATGGACACATTTTGATTTACAAATAACCTGTCTCCCAAACAACTTGGCTGCAGTCGCTTCTGACCAAAGCATTATTTCCGAACTTCCAGGGCGTCCACCAAATACCCTTGTACTCATGTACAAGGAAACGAACCTCAATTTCAACAATATTTGGCTACTAGCAGTTTGCTTTTCCTCTGTAAGCACGTCTGACACGGACATTGCAAGCAGTTCGTACAGGCTAGTGTGAAGTAGCGCTTCATGGGTGGAGGAGAACAATACTCTATCAGAAACACAAGGGATATTTCGATTCGTTTCCTTGACATTCGGTCTTTTCACTTCCCTCAATAAACACTGAACAAAGGCAGATCCAGAAGGCAAGGAAAATTGTTGATATTGTAATATCCTTTGAGCTTTTAGAAAACCCATCCGAATCCAAACCGGTAGGAACGGGGGAACTTTTTTAATTGTGTGTTCTTACTAGAGCTGGTAGAGATTGAAAAAATGGCTATGCGACCAGTCCAGTTAATGCACTCTTGAAACCCTAAAAGATTGAACAAAATGCAGTGTTGTGTCTTGACACCAACGTTTGGGATGGTCACCTTTTGTCTCACCGGTCCTTCCGAGCCGCCAGTATCAGGCGGATGTCGCATGTTCTTTAGACTCAGTTCAAGGACAGGGCCAGTCCGAAACCAGTGGCGACCCGGTCGCCCTGTTCATTTGTTCTTCCATTATGTAGCTGCTGCCGTCGTTTAAAAAAAAACGGCAGCAGGCTGTTCTGAAAGCCACGCCCCTTTCCGTGGCGGTGACCTGAACTGACAGTGGCAGTGATCGTGGACCCGAGTGGTGGTGTGTCATGCCTCGCATGTGTTCGATGTCGCTCATCCGAGCATCGGATGCAAGCTGACACTGACTGTTGTTCCAGCTTTTTGATACATTAAGCGGAGAGGTAGCTGGCGGTAACGAAGGCCCTGCTGTGGCTGCCGGTTCACGAGGCCTCTGGCAGTGCATCAGCTGTCTGACGCTTCGCTTGGCGCTTCGCTGCGCTGCTTGAGTTCTGCACCACACTGCCCTCGCTGCTACTCACAATGTGCGGTCATCACCTGGGCTATGAATTGGTGTGGAAGCGGGCGCGAGCGGAGAGGGATGGGAGAGTAATGAAGCACAGTGAGAAGGGAAAGAAGGTGGGAGGGTGGAAACGTGGGACTAGAGGCTCGGCTGGTTCGCATGAGCCGGAAGTCTGCCAGGTCGAAGGTTAGGGTACTCGGTAGGATATGGCAATGTTGCAAGCAAGGTTGGATTGTTTTGGAATCCTAGATTTGGTTAAGTTTTTGGGGGAGGGGGGCATTCCAAGACAGTGGGGATAGTTTGCTTTCTCTTCTGACATCAAGAGCTCATTTTGTACTTCTCAGTCGGTTCGAGCGTTTTTATCTAACAGTGATAAGTTTACGGTCATTTTCCACCAACTCAATTCATCTTTTTGGCGAGGAATGGAGAGGATAATTAACACGGAGAGCATAATGTTCTGGATGACAAACTTCCAGGACAAAGCAATTTTTCCGACCCTAGTTGCAAGAGATGCCGCAGAGCGATTTCCTATGTACGGGCGTGGCGCGTTCAGATAGCATTGCGAGTGGGCTGCAAAGTAGTTATTCATCGACTGATCAACGTTTCTGGATGTTTCCATATGAACGCTGGGTGTCTGATTTTCATTTACATTCGGTGTTGCTCACGATGGATACTATATATCGAGTATTGGTTTTAAATTACGCAGTGCGGATGGTTTGGGTCGTCCGTTATTGCTCTTGTGGCGTCAAAGGACCCGTTGATTCCAACCGACTTCACGTTATCTGCATTTGCAGCGCGGGGCTTGGCTCAGGGTTGTGATGTTAGGCTATGATCCCTGGCAGGGTACAAAAGCACTACCTGTTCATGTAGAAGGGAAGATTGCTGTGTTGTGTCTTAGTTTTGCACAATATATGCCATGGTGACTGAGGCCTTTCCAGACTGCTCGATTTGTTTAGCATCCTATAATGACGCTGGCATGGTATTGATCACACCTACTCTTCGGACCAGTGCGGGTGCTCACGACCAGTTCATCGTGGAGAGGATGAATGCTTCGTGAGCGGTGGAATGAATACCTGATTGTTTCTGATTAAACTATAATTGTAAATGAAAACAATACTTATGTGTGCTGCATGCTATTTCATGGGATGAGGAGACGGAAATAGTATTCATGAGTGAAGGAGCAACGGTACACAAGCGATTGCAAATGATCATTTGGCCTCCCCATTCAATCAAGCGTTGTCTTCAATCAGGTCCGTGCAAGGTCATGTTCTAAGCCGCCGTTAGCTTGCTTTGAGAGTATTGCTATCCATACTGAAACAATCAGAATATCGTGGAGAACTAGCAAGGTGAGTATTTTCCCGACATTTCGCTGTTGAACAGGGTAGCACAGCAAAATCAGTGAATGTCGGGGTACTCTGCTATGATAGGGCAAGTACGTGCGTGGTGCTTAAAAGTAGATGTTTCGAAATGGTCTCGTTTTGTCGCTGGGTCCAGCCCATTGAATTCATGGAGGATTCATGAGGAAGGCCGAATTGCCCATCGCTTTCGTCAAAGATGTTTGTTCTGCTCTGTTCCTGAGCTGAACGTCCTGAACAGTGGCGTAGCCAGGATTTTCTCAAAGGGTCGGACCCAACAAATGTGATGATGTTGAGTAAGCTCCAGGGGTGGGAAGGGCGCCGACAATTTATGGTTTTGCTTGGTGAAAATGTCTGAATCTATCGTTTGCTCTAGGGTATTTTTGGGAAGCTAAGTGTGGGGGGGGGCTCGGCTTCGCCTCTGGTCATGAAGGTTCCGGGAAACATGATAATTACGGGAAGGTTCCGCGAAACATGATACTCACATTTCTCCGAGAACAAGTTGGTAGGAGGGCACTTCTGCCACTCCCAAAGATTGATAACACTGAATAGCTTTTACTAGTTTTTCTTTTACTCTACTCTCGTTTTACTATATATATATATATGTATATATTTTGGCCCGCCCATTGCTTTGATGTATTGTGCCCTTCCAATAATTCCAATAAAAAGAATCCCATAATCTAAGTGCCCAGCAAACTACCTATCAAATTTAAGGTCCGTAGGTCTGGGCCCGCTACCTTCCCGTGAATCTGTTGCCAAGCGCAAGATATGATCGGGATCGGAAAGCGTGCAGATACCTAATCCATCCTGAAGCGCTTGATCCGCCATCCAACCCGAAGATCTAGCGACGGTCATGATTGGCGGGGTTGGCGATTGCTCTAGAAAACTTCAGGGAACCATGGCCGATGGATCCACGTGTCGTAGGGGCTCACTCGTAACTCGAGTGTCAAATGTGCCAATTATTTCAAACTTGCCGAACTTTGTCCAAGCAGATCCCCCAGGCATGAAATAGGAAAACTTTAAATCGAAAGCTATGTTCGCTGGAGGCCGCTATGGCTACATTCCCTCCCCCAAAAAGACCAGTCCAGGTATTTTTGGTTTTTCGAGTACAAATTGGATGAAGTCCGGGCAAAAACATTGATCCCCACTGCAAAGACCTGGCAACGGCCACGATTGACAGAGGTCGAGGGACCCTCAGGTCGTAGGGGCAAATCGAGGACAAGGTTACAGTGATTTGAAACTTCCCGGAATTCGTCCACTATTTCAGCCTTCACCCCACACCCGTGATAAAAATGAAATCAAAAGAATGTTCAAAATACAAAATTTCGTTGGTCAGGCACCGTTATGCCCTTTCCCTCCATAACCCGAAACGTTAATAGACTCATTATTTAAGAGAGGAATACACTGCTTATGGCATAAGGCATGCATCGGTGGGTACATTGTCGATGCACCCACCATGGTTTGCGGAACGGCAACCGGGTACCTCTCCATCCCCCTCCCCGGGATACTCTCATTTCAAATGGGAGTCAACATGACTGCTCGATATAGCCCCTTTAAAAGCAGTTCTAGCGACCCGCCATGCTGGCGTATGAGTACTATACTCATGGCGTGCGCCATGAGTAGAATATTCTCCATGGTGGAAAAATTCGCACAAATTTGCATCTCTTCAGGAGCTTCGATGACGTCATAACTAATTTCATTGCAACCTGTTTCGTGTACATGGTACAAATGCGCCAGTATCAAAAAATATAATTCCGTCTAGTTATTTACAAGTAAGCAAAGCAGCCACGTCCAGGTTTTGATGGATATTTTGGATGGACTAATCTGGAGAGGAAAGCTTTGAGTTATTCCAGGTTGAGGAGGATAATTTGTGTTCGGGATTCTGATATAATAACACCTTGTATTTTCGCAGTTATCTTGGGCATGCCTATCAGACGGTAATGAGCTTACAGTAGTTTTCAATAGGTATTCAAGCAACGCCATTCATCTGGTACAAAAAAAGTACTGGATGCTGTTTTGGAGAGAGAAATGTTCTGGATGTCAAACATCCGTGACAAAACCATGTTTCTAGCAATAATCAGAACTCATGATCTTATGGTAAATTTGCAGTATAGGGTGTTTTTTTCGGTAATCTTTACCTTTCGGCCGACACATACTGCCAAGGTTAGTGATTTGTAAAGAGGTGTACAGTGGGGAATGGTGACGTCACAGGCAGAGTGGGAAACTTACTTTCCGGGTTGGGAGTCGGAGTGCAAACCGGTATCTTCCGGAGTACATTTTCATAGGCATTATTTTTTATGCATGGAATCTGTTTACCAGTAACCGACCAGAAAAACCTAACTCAGACCTACATAATATGCATAAGTAATATCATTCTCATTTTTGGTCAGATGAAATGTCAAAACATAGGAACAAGGAAGTGAACAATGGATGGCACCGCCCGGCAGTGACTCGTAATAATCAGCAGTTTCGTTTTTCATAACTCACAGGAACAATGCGCTTTCCTTTCACTTTTGGCTCAGTACAAGGCTAGCCATATGAAAAACAAACAAAAATACTTCACACTTCACCCTCAGCTCAGAGCGCATACCTACCTACGCAGCCAATTTCCCACGTAATACGAACGCAACTCCGCTACCGCACACGCCACAGTTGGATGTGATCAAAGCAAAGGATCAGTCGAGGTCTTCTGTTTACAGTATGACACTATTAACCACGTGTTCAAAGTTGCTAATGGTTATGACGTCATATAAAAAATACCTTACATTGATTGGTTGACGGACAGATTTCATAACAGAAAACGCTAACGCAGCCAATTCTGATCGGTGGCCTCCGGAGAACGTCTCTTAAAACTGTCAAACTTTCCCACTATAGGGTGGCCGAAACACAGCTTTTCCGAGCCGTGGCTCCAAAGCCGGAGAACAGTGTACTCAGTGCGCATGCGCATCTTTTTGCAAGTTGTAGTCAGCGTGTTGTTGTCGGCAATTGGGGTTGAGATTTGAGGAAATTGAGTTTCAGCAATCGGTAGTTGAGAGCTGACTGCTACAAAAAAATTGGTTAGAGTGGTGACCATAAGTGGAATAACCGGCGTTTTTTGGTGTATTTCTGTGTTGGTTTTTATTCATATCTTTGTTCCCACATTTCAATTTGTGTCGGAGTACATGTGAAGCCCATCCTACCCAGTATGAACCCGGAGTGCAAAAATGTTTTCAGAGATAAAATCTCTTAAGAAGTGCCTTAATTCCCACCCTGGTCACAGGAGTCAGGGAAGTGACGTCACAGGAGTCGGGTGTCGGTAAAGATTACCACCTAACCTAGACTAAGATAATGTAGCATAATATGCAAAATACATCATAGCATAATATAATCTAACCTAACAACCGGAAAAACAATCCTCCGAAGCAAATTTTTAGGTCATGACGTCATGAAATATATGCGACATTGTATGCAACACCTCTTTCCAAATCACTAACCTTGGCAGTATGTGTTGGCCGCAAGGTAAAGATTACCTTTTTTCTTCAGAATACCATGTTTATGAAGGTGACTAAGATGTGGGAACCACTTATTTTCTGTGCAAATGATTTTTTTTTAATGAAACATTCTCCAACTTAAAAACCTAAACTAACCTAACCAGAGTGGGAAACTTACTTTCTGTGTTGGGAGTCAGAGTGCATACCAATTTCTTCCAGAGTGCATTTTCATGGACATTATTTTTTTATGCATGGAATCTGCTTACCAGTAACTGACCAGGAAAGAACCTATGTAATCAGTACCTACCTAATATGCATAAGTAATATGCATTGTCATTTTAGGTCAAATCAAATGTCAAAACATAGGAACAAAGAAGTGAATAATGGATGGCACCACCCAGAGGTGACTAATGGTAATCAGCACTGTTTTGTCTCTTATAACTCACAGGAGCAATGTGCTTTCCTTTCACTGTTGGTCTCAGTACAAGGCTAGCCATATGAAAAACAACAAAAATACTTCACACTTACCTACCTAGGCAGCCAATTTCCTACATAATACGAACGCAACTCTACTACTGTACATGCCACAGTTGGATGTGATAGTGGTGTGCAAAGCAAAGGATCAGTCAAGGTGATACTTTGCTCCCATGTTTGTGTCGGAGTACATTGAAGCCCATCCTATCCAGTATGAACCTGGAGTGCAATAATGTTTTCAGAGATAAAATCTCTTAAGAAGTGCCTTAATTTCCACCATGAACCTAACCTAACAAAACCTAGCCCATTTTTTGCTTTCTGGAGGCAAATGCATTTAATACTTTTCTTATTACCAGCTTAAAGCACAATAATACTGAAAAGTTCCCCTGAAAAATTCACAGAAATTCCCCCCCCCCCCCACAAAATAGGCAGTTTATGTTGGGTTAGGCTGGTTAGGTTTCTTTTTCATTTTGAGAATTATCAGGAAATAAATTGCTTGACTTTTTCTTTCTTTCTCTAAAGGTAGGTAAGGCTAGGTTAGGTTAGTTTGTTGCATTTTTATTTTATTTTTTAATATTTCTTGTTATACTAATTTACCGAACTCAAAGCCCCTTTCTGGCATTATTTTTCTCACAACCTGAAAAGTAAGCATTTGCACATAAAATAAGTGGTTCCATTGTCTTAGTCACCTTCATAAACATGGTATTCTGAAGAATAATTCAAAATAATCACAAAAAACACCTTATACTGCAAATTTCCCTCTATGATCTTAGGAGGATGCTTTTGGTTATGGGAGGGCTGCTTGCTAGTCTCCAGACTTCATACAAAAGCTCACCAGGTTTTATAAATATGGAAAATATGTAGAAACCCCAAGGCCAATTTGTGGTCAGAAAAGTGTTTTTCTGGCAGTTGCTGATGTTATTTTAATGATGCTAGTGTTTTTTTGGGGGAAAGGACAACTTAAAGATATAAGCAGTTCAAGTGCTTATGGCTCAATAAGCTGTAAGTTCACCAAGAAAAGAACATCAAATCCATTTGAATAGCATTCAACAACACACTTTTATGTGTTTAAAAACATCTGTATTTTTCACAATGCAGATACACGTTATTCCAGGAGTGTCAGTTTTTTTAAATAACATTGTTGTGGGGCTGAAGTGTGAATGCACTAGACCCCTTACCCACTAACTGAAAACTCAGAGTTTGCCCACCTTATTTTCAGATCTCAAAAATCCTGATTTTTTGTTTGACAATGCCATCAGCCTAAACTAGCATAAGTTATTGGAGGGCTAAGATCAGTATTGGCAGGGCCATAGCCCAACAAAAAGATACAAATTGATGCCCTCTGTTCCCAAATTGATGCCCTTTCTTCCCAATAAAATCATAAAAGCATGTGGGCATTATGTGATTTGGTTGGGGTAATATTTAGAGATAAATAAAGATAAAAAAACCTAACCCATCCTACTGGTGTTGGATCCCATAAAACCTCCTCATGTTGGATTGCCTAAAATCTACTGATGTCGGATTGTCTAAAGCCCTCTGATGCTGGATGACCTAAAGTATGCTGATGTTTGATCACATAATAGCAATATGTCACCAAAGGATTCTGCATTATCTATTGTGTCAATGTCAGGTGGTGTGGTTTTAAATAGTGACTATCTTGCTTACATGTAATTTCCCTTATAAATGGTAGAGAAAGAAATTGCTAGTTGAGCTTTGACATGTCCAGTCCATACATTTTTTGCCAATTTGTCCTCAGAAGCTTCTATATAATTTCCCATGTTTCACTAGGTTAGGTGAGCACATATTAGTTTAGATCAGTAGATATTATGTTAGGTCAGTTTTAGTTTAGGTGAGCATAGATGGAGTCTAAAAAGTAGTAGTAGGGCACTCAAATCACATTTGTTACATGAATAGGGCTTGGATAGGTGAGGTAGATAGACATTGATGAGTGTGGGGCATGTTGGTAGATGTATTCTTTGGGATTAGGAATGTTGTGTTGGTTGGGATGAAGAGTGTCTTTTTGCCCAGGTTATGGTATCTTCCCTTTACAGACCTAACCTGGATGGGCCCTTGTGACTCTTATTAAGTCTGATCACTTTATGACATTATGACAGTAGATTAGGATAAGTTATTGGCAAAATAGTTGTCACCAACTGAAAAGTGTGCAGTTCCCATGGGAATGAATGGTTCCATTGACTTAACCATGCTCAGAAACATGTTTATGCAATTTTTATCTTCAAATTTCATCTTGGTATAAAGTGCAAATTTACCTCTTCTTTCTCAGTTCTCATTTCTTATTTCACATTTATCAGTGTGATTATCATGATGTGGCCTATCCCTTCCATCCCAAATGTGCATTTGTTAGCTAGCAACCAACTACTGCATCATCCCTTGTCAATGTCAGGGAAACTGTTGTTATCTGTGTGGTTTTGTATGGTGCAAGCTGGGAACTTCCACATGCTTGAATGAAATGGCCATTGTTGTGGTCATCACTGAAGTCCTCAAATTGGATGTCATTTCCAGACAATGGGAGAACATAGTCTTCAGACTAGTTTGTATGATGCCCCCAAAGGTGCTTATCCTCTCAGTATCTGGAGGCACATCATCTTGGACAAATGTATTCATTCAGAAGAAAACAGTGGCACCTAAAATCTACACACTAGGGGGATTCTTGTGAATATGATTTTCGTAAGGTACTGGGGCATACAGAGAGGACAGTTCATTTGGCAAATCACCATACAACATGATATTCTGCTTTTGCTCATTCATGCTGTCTGCTAAACAAGGAATTTCACATTGAACTTAAGAGGATAAATACATGCAAAAATGATTAATGCATAGACAATATATCCCAGATGATTATAAAAAGTAGCCAAATGCTCATATTAAGTAAAATAGGATCAAAAATCGGTCTAGTATATTCCGATTTTTATATATTTCGTGCATGACCCTTCTTCGGAGACCGAATAAATATACCTACAGACATTTTATGCACAGGATTTTACCCACATGCTATATTGTTCATACTATATTGGACTTGTTCTTACACCAGTTTGTAACGGAACCAACCAGGCAGGGCTCATTCTTGGACCTTGTCTTCTCAGATTTAAGTGATGTAGTTCAAGACTTGACTGTAGGAGAAACTCTGGGAAGAAGTGACCATAACATAGTGAGATTCAAGGCACAAGTAGCAGGAACAATCAAGGATAATTTGGCAAAGATTCCAAATTTTAACAGGGCAGACTTTGACTGCATGAGAGAGGCTTTAAGTGCCATAAAATGGGAAGAATAATTATTTGATTTAAATGTCTGTGAAATGTGGGAAAAGTTCAAATCTTACTTGAGGGAAATTCAGATTAGACATGTCCCCCAAAAGCAAAGGCGCAAAAGAAGGGTAGAAAAGCCAGCATGGCTTACACCAGATTTGATGAAAGCAATTAAGGCTAAGAAAGATGCATTTAGAGTATTTAAGGAAGCTTCAAATATCGTAAATCTAAGGTCGTATCAAAAAGCTAGAGATGCTGTGAAGCAGAAAACCAGAGCAGCAAAGCGAGCAAAAGAATTGGATTTGGCTAGGAACTGTAATGGGGACAGTAAAAAGTTATTTAGTTTCTACAAGCTAAGTAAAGTTTCAAGCACAATTGGTCCACTGGAAGTAAATGGGACTATATTGAGTGAGATGGTGAGATGGTTGAGGAACTGAGCAAGCAGTTTAAATCCGTGTTTACAGTGGAGGATGTGACTAATCTGCCAACCGTGAACCACAGTTCAGTGACAGGTGATCAGATACACGATGTTGATTTCATTGGTAGTGATGTTGTTTTCAATTATATCATAAAAATAAAGCCAAACAAGGCAGCAGGACCTGATGGAATTTATGCTAGGGTATTGCGGGAAGCTGAAAAGGAACTGGCAATTCCACTTAGTATAATATTTTGCAGATTAGTTTCACAAAATGAAATTCCAACAGATAGGAAAAGGGCAAATGTAGTTCCTATTTTCAAGAAAGGAGAAAGAGGGAAAGTTGAAAACCATAGGCCAGTAAGCCTCACATCCCTAGTCTGCAAGGTACTCTAATCAATTATCAAGGATAGAATAGTTAGTTTTCTGGAAGGAAGCAGATTGATTCAAGATACTCAACATGGGTTTAGAAAATGGCAATCGTGTCTCACAAATCTCTTGTACTTTTTGAATTTTGCTACAGAACAATTTGATCAGGAAAATCAGGTTGATGTAGCATATCTTGACTTTAGTAAGGCCTTTGACAAGGTACCCCATACATGGTTAATGATGCAGCTTCAGGTCCATGGTATTGCAGGTAGCATCCTAAAATGGATAGAGTTGTGGTTTTCAGATAGACAGCAGAGAGTGATGCTAAATGGTACAAAGTCATCATGGCAAAATGTTCTTAGTGGAGTCCCCCAGGGGTCGGTACTGGGGCCACTATTTTGTATTATATATCCGAATAGCGTTGAATGTGGCCTAAGCGGTAAGGTTTTGAAATTTGCGGATGATTTGAAGATCTTTAGGGCAATAACAGGGCACAGTGAGGAGGTTTTGCTGCAGAAAGACTTAGACGAGCTTGTGAAGCGGTCCGAAAAATGGCAAATGAAGTTTAATTTTGATAAGTGCAAAGTCATGCATGTAGGTAGGCAGCATAAGAAGGCTCCATACTTCATGGGTGGCCAAGTACTATCTGTGACTCAGCAGGAGAAGGACTTAGGTGTTATTTTGAACACAAAATTGGGGGCATCAGAACAGACCAAAGAAGCCAGGAAGAAGGCACTAAGAATGCTTGGGGCAATACAGAGGAATGTGTCATACAAAAGTGAGGAGGTCATCAGGAAGGTTTACTGTGCATATGTCGGGCAACATTTGGAATACTGTGTCCAAGCTTGGTCCCATAGTTATGATAAAAATTGTTGGCTTTGAGAGAGAGAGTACAAAAGAGGGCAACAAAAATGGTTAATGGCAACCTGGCATATGAGGAAAGATTGAAGAAATTGAATATGTTTTCACTTAGATATAGAAGGCTGAGAGGAGATCTCATCGAGGTTTTTAAATTTGTTCATGGTCAGGAACAGGGATATCTCAGGGAAATGTTTGAATTTAACAGAAATGATGCAATTAGAGGTCATCAATTCAAAATTAAAGTGAATCACAGCAGGACAAGGTTAAGACAGTCTTTATTCACCAACAGGGTAGTAGAACACTGGAACCAGCTGCCAGGAACCATTGTCAGTAGCAACACACTGAACATCTTTAAAAATGGCATAGACAATCATTATAAGAATAGGGGGCTTGTTTTACTGTATTCCAGGGAGGGTTGATCGACAGGGAGGAGTTGGGAGGAGTTTGTAATTGTTGAGTGTGTTATGCAATAGCAAGTGAGTCTCTTATTAAGTCTAAACGCTTTATAACTTTATATAGGGTGTACCTAGCAGTGGATTCAGCACCTTCCTTCGGGATGTGATACTGATGAGATTGTCTATGGTAGCACAATGGGTATGATGGGAGGAGTTTGTAATTGTTGAGTGTATTATGCAATAGCAAGTGAGTCTCTTATTAAGTCTAAACGCTTTATAACTTTATATAGGGTGTACCTAGCAGTGGATTCAGCACCTTCCTTCGGGATGTGATACTGATGAGATTGTCTATGGTAGCACAATGGGTATGATGGGAGGAGCTTGTAATTGTTGAGGGTGTTATGCAATAGCAAGTGAATGGTGCTAGCTGGCTGGGGTATATAGCTTCCTAGGAACTTGGAATAAGGGATTGATTGGGGTGAGTGTATGTACATTTCTAGTACCTTTCCTAGATAGGCTTAACCCAGATGGGCCCCTGTGGCTCTTATTAAGCCTTAATACTTTATGACTTTATGACTTTTATATATATTAAGCCATCTACAAGTACAGTATTGACAAAATCATCATCTGAGTCCAAGTATTTCAATTCCAACATAACAAAGGGCATTGTAACAAGTACATGTGATGCGACACTAACTGAGCTAAAATGTTCGTCGCTTCCCTAGACACCCTCTGTATACACCTATCCTATGCATCTCTATATACATATACATCCGTGATACGTCAATGCTCTCGAAGTGTTCGCGTGTGTGGATGAGCAAGCATGTAAGTGAGTGAGTGACCGCGTGAGTGCGTACATGGGTGAGTGAATTCGTGGGTCAATGATGGGGTGAGTGATTGTGTCGGTGGGTGATTACGGAGTTAATTTGTCGGCAAGTGCAGGGGACGTCTGTGCAGTGTCATGCTGTATAGGGAACTGGTTTTATGAGGGTCCATGAGAACCTTGGACAATTATCTTTGCCCACATGGTTTGCTGAGTTGTTGCCTGAGTTACTATAAGCCTGATTTTCGTCCTTTTCCGGATCTTTAGTGGATGAATATCTGAATTAAATGTTATTTAGCTGTAGGAGGCAACCGATTTCTAAATAACTTACAATGTTCATTTCTAATTTTTGAAAATTTAAGTGTTGCATTATCAAAGTGCGCCATGTTATGACCATTGCAATTACTATTGTATGTTAAGCCATTTTAGCTGTGATTTAAGGTTGACATATGTATAAATTGAATTGTAAATTGTGATGTCCTGCCTTTAGTCTGTGCATCAAGTTGATTTTGACCTTTACACAGACAGCTCCCCATATATCTCATATCATGTTGCTTATCAAAATATTGGAGTACAATTAGAGATAGGATGAATATGTAGTTTTGAACATTTCGAGGGGGGTTGATGGTGGCAGTTGACTTTGGATGTTGATCCTTGCCAAGCAAACAAATTAGTATACTCACAACAAATATATAGGGGACAAGTGGTCTAGGGGTAAGATGCTCGTCTCACAATCGAAAGGTTGTGGGTTCGAGTCTCACCTGTCGCTACTCTTCGCCCGCGACCAATCGGCGTGAGAGATTGGCGACACTACATGACTCAACGGTCGACGTGTCGTAAAACCAATAACCAACCAACCAACCAACCAACCAATGAGGGTCCATGAAGCTACCATTGTGTTTAGGGGATAATTTTGGTTCCTGATTTCAATGGATTCTGCAATTTTGAGTTCTGTCATGTCTTTACAAGTCTGCAAGATTGTGATGCTGAACGTTGTTGGAGTGATGGTGCTTTCTGGATGATTCGTGGCGAAATGCTCTCCAAAAGGAATGTTTTTCGTTTTGTTCTTTGTGTCTCTGATGTGTTCCATGTATCTGTCCCTAACCATGCATGTGGTTTCCCCAATATAGGTTATGGGTGCTGTCCCTAAGATGCAAAGCTTGCACTTAATTTTGTATACTACATTTTTTGTGTGACATCTATTTTTAAAACAGCAAATTTAAGACCGCGAAAATGTCACATGACATTTTCGGCATACGGGCTCAGGGCTCAGACTCTTTAAACATATTTTTTTGCAGACATGAACTGCTTCCATTCCAGGCTAAAATTTACCATAGAAAGAAGTGATCAGTCTACTAACGGCCAAATCTCCTTCCTCAACACACTTCTAATGGTCAACAATGACCTGACCTATACAACATTTATCGATGATTATCTAACCAAAAAGGTAGCCACAACCATCACTAGGTACACACTCACCATGCGCGTAGCCTGGGAAAGTGACAAGACACTTTCGGAAACCATGACTAAATCTGCCCTCGACCCTCCACCATGGCCTGCAGCCACAAGAGCGTGCCAATGCTGTCTGGCCGGTCTTAAAGATCTCCCACCGGCACAATCACTCACCCCATCATTCACCCAGGAATTCACTCACCCATGTACGCACTTACGTGTTCACTCACTCACTGACACGCTCGTTCATCCACACACGCGAACACTTTGGAGCATTGACGTATCACGGATATATGTGTATATAGAGATGCATAGGGTAGGTGTATACGGAGGATGTCCGAACATTTTGACTCTGTTAGTGTCGCATCACAGGTACTTGTTACAATGCCCTTTGTTATGTTGGAATTTAAATACTTGGACTCAGATGATGATTTTGTCAATATTGGTAGACGGCTTAATATATATAGCATGTGCGTAAAATCTCTCTGTATGTTTATTCTGTCTCCGAAGAAGGGTCATGCCCGACATATATTAGACCGAGTTTTGATCCTATTTTACTTAATATGAGCATTTGGTTACTTTTTATAATCATCTTCAATTCGACTATGCTCAACACAGCTCTCCGCAACATTATGAAAATATATCCCAACAATATACTAAATAAACCACATAATCAAGCCTAGCCTATCAAGCCATACATACTGATGGATGATTGCACTGTGAGATACTGTTTATTTCAACCCCAGTATGATGACATTGCCTAGTACGTGTCCAGTGTGTGTCCAGAACTTCAGTATGAATTGCAAGTAAAACAGGAGTGATGGGCGCCATATTACCAATGCAGCCAGTGTGCCCTAAATCCCAAATAACTAACTCAAACAGGAGTGGATTGTGCCATCTGTGTACTGAATTAATGTAGGATTAAACTGGAAACTAAACATTTGCAATGGAGAGGGTGTTTAATATCTTGTGTATCAAGATACCACAGACATGCACTGGATTTGATGATGCAATGGCAGTTTTGGTACCTGTGAGCTTATTTTGCAGGAAATTTATGGAGCACAGCATATAGATGCCCAGCTGCACAGGAAGACAACAGCAGGTAACCAAAGATGGGTAAGTTGCAACTGACAATTGTGATGTAGTAAAGTGAGTATTGTACTTAATTATTATGATTAGCATACGACATTTGGTGCATGCAGGGTTAGCACTTGATATTCTCCATAAGACATTGGAATGAAAAATTGTAGCAAAAGGATGGACTACTTCTTCATTCAGTGTGCACAACTGGATAGTTTTGTGCCTCTGGGGTGACAATAACATTGCTCAAATGATGTACCCTTCACCTTTCGTGAAAGTCATGACACAAATATAAACGGGAACTGTTACCATCTACATTAGTATTTTATTCTTGTATCATTTTCTTTAGTATTATGTGCTGCTTCAACATTGGGTGTTGAGGTATATTGTTTAGAAGGTGACTTCGTAAAATTTTCGAATTTTGTTGGACATGACCATGACAACGAGCATGGGCTGCAATGTTAAAATAATGGTTTTTCGTTAGGTGTGAGATGTCGAAACGAGTACAGTAGGATGTTGAAATTCGCCGTGGAAACTATGTCTCTTAATATAACAAGTTCTTTAAGCACAATTTTAATTGAACAGCCTACCCATATGTGCACCTTTTTCCTCTGTTTTGAGATACTTAATTTAAGGATAACTATTTTAGAGATAACAATACAAAATGTCCATTCTTATGAACTGATTGTATAACAGATCACATCATGGGTAATCCCCTTACCTAGAATTGCGCTGAGAGATGTCTGTGCATCACAATCCACAATGGTCAGAAAAGGATGATACCTATCAACTCAACGAGATATTGTTGGAAATTGGATATGAAAACTTCATAAAGACTAATCGCGAAGCACGATGTCGGTACTTCGTTGGTAGGGATGCCGATTCATTGTTCAGAAAGTGGTATATTCCACCCTATTTCACGAATAATTTATCACTGATGCGATGCAACCTCAATATACAAAGTTACCCACCGGATCCACGAGATTCGGGCTAGATTAATCAGGTAGAAAGGTGTGACATTTAATAGAAATCTTAATTTGTACTTTAACCTGATCTTTGACATCATACATGACCCCAGAGTTGAAGATTGTCTACCTCCGAATGCGCATTATACAGAGCTATTGATCGTCGTTTGGATTTCCGCCCATTGCTTGCCAGGATAAATGGTGGTGGGAGGGGTAGGTGTTATACGCTTCCCTGCAGTCAGTGGTGTTCAGTCGAGCCCCACTCAATGTCAGGTTTATACCACAACTATCCGGGCTTTTTGGCCCAACGGCTGTGAGAAAACACTTTTCCGAAAGTACTTTAAAGCGATGACTCTTATATTGAAGCTCAATCAGTGGCGGGTGAAAACAAGTTAATCGCATGCAAATTCCTATCCTGAGGTGATCGGAATACAATACATAAGACCGTGACTTACGGTTTGATTTTTTCTGGCAGGCATGAATGGAAAGGAGAGAGCATTGGACTATGAAAACCGAGCGTTAACAGAGCAGCTAAGCTCAAAAGTTTCCAGACTGAAGTCGGTAAGTCATATGGGTGAATTTCACAATAGCACGCCGATAACGTGGTCGCCAGAACAGTTCAAAGGGAAATTACCCCCCCCCGCGGAGGCTTTAGAGGGCGGGTTTTCGAGCAGCTAAACTGAAAATGTTGAGTGTAAAAATGAAAGCAGAAGGAATTTCGGGGCTCCAGAACCAAACTTTTCCGAAATTAGTTTTTTTACGTTCACTTAGGGGGAGAACGTGAACTGGGACAGAAGACAGTCAGTCTTATTCCTCTAGCCCGAAAATAGTCTCCGCGCTCTTGGGATTGAATCCCACCTGGAAACTGAAGGCCGCAACGCCATTCCGGGTGGCGTATGGCACCATCTTGTTTTGAAATGGGAAATAATGCGGATCCCTCAGACTTCAGGTTCTTACTTTTACTACCTTTTGGGTAGTACTGACACCTGCTATGCTGGTATGCAGTGTGACTCATTCTGCGACTTTCTGTTTCACTTGCGTCTTCGGAAGTAAAATATGCAATTTGTTTTGGCATTCGACGCCAAACTGGAACTGAAGCTTACTGTGGACAGACTGGTGTGTGGTCTGCGCAGACCGGATGACGTAGTATCCTCGCAGTTTTGCAGTAGATAGGTTCCAATGCCCAGATGGAGTTAGGCATCATCTCCTGCGCATCGGGACATGAAATGCGCGTCAATGGGCGTCCCAGTTCCTTCTGCTGGTTCATAGTATTACCGTGCTGACGAAGGCAACAGTGTCACACCGGTGTGAACCTGAGATGACACTCTCTCTTTGGGAATCATTATGTGACTTAGACTTATTGTCGGGTTTCGATTGCAATAATCTGTCAGAACACTGGTATTTGCGATATCCGGTAGACTGACTAAGCCACATCAAGATGTTGCACTGCAAAATGATACATGTAAATCATGTGTGGCGGTACATGTGGGGTGTGAGAGGAATGATTGGTTGGTTATTGGTTTTACGACACATCGACCGTTGAGTCATATAGCGTCGCCAATCTCTTACGCCGATTGGTTGCGGGCGAAGAGTAGCGACAGGTGAGATTCGAACCCACAATCTTTCGATTGTAAGACGAGCATCTTACCCCTAGACCACTCGTCCCCTTGGCAGGAATGATTGCACTAATTTCTATATTGCATGCATGCCAAACGGAACATGGTAACACAAACTGAACCTATGCCAAGCCGAAGTGGAACATTCTAGTCCCACACACTCACACTCATTCTTCCCCGTCCAGCTGGCGTTCGACATCGACATGGACACCAAAGAGCACAATAGTCTGCTGGACTCGATGAGCGGCGACTTCGACTCGACCGACAGCTTTCTGGGCGGCAGCGCCAACCGCATGAAGAAGATGCTCTCGTCCGGTCGCGGCAACCGGCGCGTGCTCTGCTACACGACCGGCGGACTCGTGCTCGTCTTCATCCTCTTCTACTACGTGCTGTCGCGCGTGTCGTGGCCGACTGCGATGTCCGATGATCCGCTCTGAGCCGTCGTAGACCGATCCCGCGTGATATGTGCGAGGGAACTGTTGGGCGTGGTGCCGGCTCACGAACTCTGTCGACACACGCTCCGCTGGGTCAATGTGTCCACAACTAGAGATCTTCAAACTTACGAACGTTGGTTTGAATGGTATTCAAACCGACGTTCGTTCCATTCAATATTTTCGCAGTGCCCCTCCATTTAATCAGCTGTCAACTCTGGAGTTCCACCATTTTCGGTGGATGTCCTCTATACCTGAGAGTATACGACTTGGACGTTGCCAGTTGTGACGATGCGAACTGAATGTGTCTGCTATGCATGGATGGAGTTGTGTTGTTTGCAGGTGGAAACTCTAAGTTGAATGGCCACCCCTGAGTTGTTTCAAATTGGCCATCACACTTCTGGTCAGATGTGAAGAAAAAAACTACGTCAAAAGCACAACATCGAATTACATGAAGAATGCTACGAAAACGGCGCCAGTGCCGTAGAGTTGTCCCTCTTCTGGATAGTACGTGGGTGTATTTACTGTGCGCTGCACACGTCATGAAGTGGCTTGGATATTCACTGGAGCACGTGTGACAACTGTGGGCTGCTAGTTGCGTAGCATGTTACCGGGTTGAGCCTGTTATTGGTACGTGTTGTGGACATGGCACTTCACGTGTATATAGCTTTTATATAATGTATTTAATTTATTTAGGAATATACATTAGATTCGTGGGTCCTCATGCCCTTGTGCATACTAAAGACGCGTGTGTAATTTGTAGTGAAGGGCGATACAGCTGTGTTTCCATTAAACGAAACAAATGAAGGTAATATGCAAACATGATTTGTTTTCGTGTTTGCGTGGAGAAGTCAATACTATGACACCAAGCTACTATTAAATCCCATATGGTGCGTATGCTGAGTTGTGTCTATTCATCCAAAGATACACTGATTGCTGTTTTATCCTGAAACGTGCAGATGTAATACCTTAAAAATTTCGAACGTAGTGCACCAAAATGGATGTGTTATCACCATCATGATCGTGATGTGATTTGCCAGCTATTGATTATGACATGTGTAATTTGTAACTCATGTGATGAGATTGGCTCTGATCAGAAACGAATGCGACTTGCTAATTTTAAACCGAATATTGCTAAGGAGAGTATTCGGTATTGTGAGAGACAACAATCAGTGGTAATAACTTAGAGATAATGTTATCTTTTTGTTATCTTTTTGGGACGCACTTGATGATGATCAACTGTTGCTCCATCGCCGTAGACAAGTTCCTGGCTATGCCCCACGTCCGTTTATTGCTATGGGGTCATCACAAGCACTAATGAAATTAGGCACAATGCGAAACGAAGGGGGAAGAAGTCGTTTCGGCACTTAACCAATTCTCCATATTCGGTAGTAGTTTTTCGATTAACCATTTCCTGATGATTTTGTCCCAGGATAGGCGAAGTTCATGTAAAACTGGAAAAATAAGAATAATGTGTACGCAATTAATGTATTCGTTTCAAGATGGCAAAATAAAGTGACCCAAATCCGTGGAGGAATTGGTATTTGGGGGTACCCTAGGTTGATCGACCCCCCAACTGACCTTGCCTCTATGCGATCCTACACCTTTGATAAGTGTCGTGCTTATGGTCACCATTACCGATCGTGATACACAAGCACCTCGTAATATAATGTCAAGTAAAGAGATTACCTGTGTTGTGGTATATGATACAATGCTAGTTGATAGCATAGGTATTGTTTTTGTTGCCCTTATCGTGAATATGGGTATCCAGATATTAGGTATCTAGAACAAAGAAAAAAAGCGTACTTTCAAGCACACTATTGGCAAAAATGGTATCCGATGGATTTGAAAGATATTATGATGCCGTTTCCATGGCGAACTTTGACATCCTGTTGTGCTCGTTTCGACATCCCACACCTAACGAAACAAAAATTGTTTTAACACTACTGCATCGACTTAATCAGCCTGTATCAGCACGCTAGGAGTCATGAGCGGAGATAATACTGGTGGCGCCGCTTTTATGGTGGGTTTGTGAAGGAACACCACCAGAACGTGCTTGCTATGATTAATGCCATATTCTAGTTATTGCAGGAGGCACCAGTAATTTCCTATGGTCAATTTTACACAACATCTAAACGAGCTCTCTTAGGATGCGTAGTTCATTTTATTATCAATTTATTTCACTATCACTGCCCTCAAAGTGAAATGGGAGCAATTGGCAGCTCAACTCCTGGTAATTAGATGCGTTTTACGGCTTCCGTTTAATGTGCCGACAATTTCCAGTGTTCTTAACTGAACGAAAATCGAATGTGCTATATTTTGATATCATCTTGGATTGCTTCCGTGTGGTTTTAACCCAGTTATTTCTGCATTCAATCCCAGGATTTGTGGCCCCTTGTCATCTTATCATTTAAATTGTATATCATATATTCTACATTAGCGAATTAATTTCCCATGGTCTCAAATTAACCGGCATAAAATCGCCTGCCTTGTGATGCCGTACTGAACCATTTTTATTGATATCTAACCCTGTCATTTTTCACATTTTGACATGGAGCTTTCGGGCATTGTTGACGTATGCTCGTCAAGCGCCGATATTTGCTGCAGAAGAGGACCTGTATAGGCGGGACGGCAAAACAAAGAAAGTTGTAGCCTTGATTAATACCAAGCAACATCGGCTCTGCTACGCCAAAATTGTGTAGGGGAAATTAACTGTTTCAGATTCATTCTTTCCATTCAACGCATCAGTGGCGGGCGGTCGGCATCGGGCCGCGGGCGCTCCCGTCGGCGGCCCGCCGCCTATGACGGATGAATTCCAGAAAATAGTTCCAGAAGACAATTCGCAAAGTAAAGATATATGCAATATATCGGTGTAAGTAGCAATGAAATTAACATCTGAAGGCAAGGTAACTTTAATCAATGCATTTCGCATCATATTGCATGGAGGCAGTCTCATAAATTGTAACTATATTATTCGCCCACACGCAAGCGAGCATTCGGACGCGCTTGTCGCACACGCATATTTCACCTGTTTTCTTTCTTTAACTGGAAATATCCCTTTGTTCTCATTACCATTGCTGCTGACGAGTAACGTAATCAGCGTGATGAGCCCGTTTTGCGGACCGTTAATGAAATAAAATAACCACATGGTTGTCTATTTATATTAAGGTGGTGGCTAAAACTGTTTCAAGATGATCTTATTCAATATTTCTACGGGCATTTCCCACCAGACGAAGAACACGGAACGAATGAAAAAGTGCAGCTACGGAATGAACATTTGTGCCCTCCATAGATGACAAACCAGGAGCTGCGGGTAGCTAGGATATCAAGCCAGTATTATTGTTAGCGTGAAATATTGACATTTCAGATGTCGTAAGCTAATGCTACCTATGGATCATGTATTTTATTTAACTTACATTGTATCAACTTACCCCTATAGCGGGGTAAGTTGTTGAACCAGTAGTTGCCCGATGTTTTGCTCTTTGGTGGAAAGCCTAGATAATGCGTCGCAAAAAAGTATGTATCGGGGTAGAAGGCTTATAATTGGCGTAGGTGTAGCTATCTCCTCGCTACCCTTTCAAAGTGATACGAGTTAATTTGAGTTTCGCCAAAATTGTATCAACTGGACCCGGTCTCTCCTATATGTAACTTTTTATCGATTTGGGGTTATATTTATGTGTTCTTTCTTGATGGCGAAAAATGACAATATTTAATCCGTATCAAGTGCAGTTGCCAGTTAAATCTACCTTGCGCACCGTTTTCACGTTAGTTCACCTAATTACAATGTCACCTGAAAAGAGGCTGAGTTCAAGATATGCTCAAAGTCCAAGCAAGGAAGACCAAGTGGGTTTTAGCATTTGTATAACTGCGTTCCCCCACAACGCTCGCTCACTCTGTCTGAACAGCTAGCGTAAACACTTCAGGTGAACGCTGCCTGGAAAACGTCTGGACGAATACGTGCTAAGTGTGGCTATATCTTAAGCACGTTTTTCTCAATCTAAATCAAATCAGGCCCTTTCTGACCTTCACATTCTAGTGACTTGTCATGAAAGTATGGAGGTGTGATGGCTGTTACAAAATCCTCTGATGAAGAAAATAATACAACGCATCTGCATTTAATAATCGTGTGTGTGCGTGTGATTAGGGTTTTAGGGCGCATGGACCATGGTAGATCATTTAGCGCCCATGCCTTTAATAATCTGAGGGCACATAAGGAACAAGTATTTATGAACGCCACAGTCATTTGCCATCTGCCGCGGTCTCCCATCAATAGCCAGACTACAACACCAAGATGTATAAATGCATGTGTGTGACCATATCACACCCCTGTAACCTCAACCCCGTTACCAGTACCAGTGCCCTACTAGTAAGGGTATGCATGCGGTGGAATGAAGCAGCCTACGCGAGCGAAGTAAAAGGATCTCCATCCATGTCTCGCAGCGTTTCTAAACTCAAATATCAGAACAAATGTGGATATTAAATTTGACCCCTCGTCACCAACGTTAAACGAAAACCTTGCAGATGCACGCTTGTTGCCTGTATTATCACAGATGCTCGCTTGCTACGTGGAATATCAATATTGAAGTCGTACTGAGGGTGTGAGACTGCACAACTATCTACGAAAAGAAGCCGGTACACATGGGCAAGAGAAAACAATGATGGGAACAACACCTGGCCACATGCGAGCAAGCGTGGTTTCTGCGAACGAGAACGTCGAAATAACAGCAGGTAAGTACAGTACAAGGCATCAAATACGCACTATCTGGCTGTCTGATTCGCTGATATCACGGAATTAAGATGGTTCTAGCTTATCGTTTACTAAATGCACTGCATATGTAATATTTTGCTGCTCCTGTGCTATTTTGTGGGTCTCTAGCTGTTCTAAGAAGTATCCATTTCTGATATATCCGTTTTATATATCCTGTGTCTTACATGATACAATACGTGTGCGTCGCCACTCCCCATGTAGGTACATTCCCGCGAAATAGCCAATTAGTCGTTATAGTACAAGGCACGGATAATATAAACTAAGGTATTTTGCACACATGTACCCAAAAAATTTATCGGAAAATAATTACTCTCCATTATGAAGATAGGGCATCGGCTGATTCTGCGAGTTAAAGAACACTGGGCGCCAAATGACCCTGTAGTCGGCACGCCCACCCAAATAATCAATCAATAAAAGAACACTTATTTTTGGATAGCCATACATTTTGGGAGGATGGTCGATCTCGTCTTCCTTTTCTGATTCCAAACCAGCTTTTTAAATAATTCTCAAAAATGAACTAGATGGCGAGATTACCATCCCCCAATACCATCCAATAATCAGACTACCATCCCCAATATGATCTGGTTGTGCCGTGGTAATGTCACGAAATTTGACGTTTTACCAATTATCGATCCTATTTTGTTTTTCAAAGCTCCTCCCATGGGTCGCACGTACCACTTGCATGCTTTCTGTAAACGATGAGCACTGGTTTTTCTGTGAAAATGAGATGGTGGATTTGGCTCGTTTAGTGAAAAGTGTAAATAGCCATTCAACGAACCTGTGTGACTAACTTATGCGAAACGGTAAACGGATTTCAGGCTAAATCTGATTTCACGATATCCAGTGGCGGTGAAGGACTGGTGAGAGCTTTCCAGAAATAGATGTTGCCCTGGGGAGATGGCTGCAAGGTTCGAGGGATTACGGGGGCAGACGATGGATTACGTGCACAACGACCGCCAAGCACCGCAGACCGAGCGCCATGCTCCGGAACCTACTACACTACCAGGACAGTCGAGGTCGAGGATTCGCCTCAGTCCGAAGAAAAGAGTTCCAGAGGCCTGCAGCTTACAGTCATTAGCGCCAAATAATCTCCCATCGCACAAGAAAGCACCACATCCAAGCATGTCACCTTCACGGTCACCATCTGACCTCAGGTTAACGAAGACTTTAACATTTACACCCTATGGGAAAATCACTGGGTACCGAATAACATTTTCCTAAATACATTTATCAGATGGATATTAGCGCCGGATAATCGCCCACGGAGCAAGAAAGCAGCACATCCGAGCACGTGACCTGCAAGGTCAGCGTTTGACCTCAGGTCAGGTTTGATGAAATTCAGAAAATGAAAGTGGTCCACTGGGCTACCGCATGTGGGCCAAACGAAGCATTGAATCTAGACTATCTCAACACTGATGCATGCACTATCAATACAATAAGCAGAACACAGCGTGACCTGACATCTACCGGTGACTCATTTCATCAGGTAGCACTTGCATCCCATTCAGCAAATCATTCAGAAACGCATTCACCAATATCCTCCGATTCGTCTTATAATTTGACACAACCTTCGCAGGCATACCCGTATATGCATCACCAAACGATTGTTTGCTACGAGGAACCATTTCACCTTCAGAGGCGAAAATGTCAGGAAGGTCAAATCTGGGGTACCGCATAACTTGCCGGATAATTAACTTATTGAATGATCAAACGCTTGTGCCACCGCTATCACGGTGGCATGCAGCACACCAAGTCATCTGGCCACTGGAGGTCACCATTTGACCTCAGGTCAACGAAGACATTAACATTACACCCTATGGGAAAATCACGGGGTACCGAATAACATTTTCCTGAATACATTTATCGGATGAATATTAGCGCCGAATAATCGCCCACCGAGCAAGGAAGCAGCACATCTGAGCATGTGGCCTGCAAGGTCAGCGTTTGACCTCAGGTCAGGTTTGATGAAATTTAGAAAATGAAAGTGGTCCACTGGGGTACCGCATGTGGGCCAAACGAAGCATTCAATGTAGACTATCTCAACACTGATGCATGCACTATCAATACAAGAAGCAGCACACCACGTGACCTGAACTCTATCGATGACTCATTTCATCAGGCAGCACTAGCATCCCATTCAGCAACGCATTCAGAAACTCATTTACCAATATGCTCCGATTCGTCTGAAAATTTGACACAACCTTCGCAGGCATGCATCACCAAACGATTTTGTGCTACGACAAACAGGGGCGTCGATTTGTATCCTTTTGTGGGGGCCATGGCCCCCACCAATGTTGATCTTGCCCCCCCCCCCATGTTGATTTGCCCCCCCCCCACCCCAATAACCTATGCTATTTTATGCTGATAAGAAAGCTAAAGGGAAAAAAATGAAAAACACCATGCTAAGTAGAAACATTGATGTTAACCAGCACGTTTTGTACTGAAAAGAAACAGACCCTCCACCTTTTGCTGAAAAATGTAAAATTGTGTGCAAAAACAAACAAAATAGCTGGAATTCCCTCCACTGTGGAAGTACAGGTTACATCATAAAATGTCTAGATTAGCGATGCTGATGCATTTTAAACCAGATTGTCTGGAAGAAAGTCTGCTAAGCAACTAAACAACAATTGCATGGTCATACTGATGTTTGTACACACCACCAATGGCAAAACCACATTAATTCCAAATTAATTCCATTCTCAATTTCCAGTCATTGTCAAACTTGCATGCAAATCATGGTTATCATTGAGATTGTGGATATACAAACTATAATTATATTTAGCAACCTACCCATCACACCATCAGCTTGATATTTACCAAGGTACCTACCTACCTACATGCCCAATTATGGGGCAACCCAATCTCAAACTGAACCAACAAAATCAAAGTGTGAGCCAATCTGCGAGCCTATGAAAAATGAGAGAAAAGTCAGCAAGAAGCCATATAGACACCTCATTATAATTGATATTCCTGAAAAACAATAGGTATTAAGCTATGGCCACACATAACCTCCCAAACAAACCCTATAGTCATACAAGACCAGTGTCTGGCAGCCCGCATTAAATGTGTCACCCACTATTACCTTAGAAGGTACACCAAAGTTCGCCTTCAAACTTTCGTGACGTCATAGTTCTTTTTTCTCTTACATTGAAGAAATTGGTAGCATCAGGCGTGTTACAAATTCACTGCGCATGAGACAGTTAAAGCATTTTACAATATTCAATTTTCAAAGTTTAAAGAACCTAACACAGCCAAACCTAACCTATCATAAGTTGCTGTTGAATAAAAGATGATGTTACCGAACTCAAAGCCCTTTTTGGCATTATTTTGCTCACAACCTGACAAATAAGCATTTGCACAGAAAATAAGTGGGTCCAATCATCTTAATCACCTTCATAAACATGGTATTCTGCAGAACAAATATTAAAAAAAGGAAAAAAAGAACACCTTCAACTGCAAAGTTACCAAATAATTCGCAATTTGTGGGGGAAACATTTTTGGAAAATTTTGAAAAGTTTTCCAATTTGAAAAGCCTAAACTAACCTAATTTAACCAAACCTGACCCATTTGTTTGCTATATGGAGGCAAATGTGTGTACAAACTTGTCTTGTTACCACCTTAAAGTACAATAATACCGGTTTGGCTAGGTTAGGCTAGTTTAGTTGTTTAAATTGGAAAAAAAATCCACAATTTTCACAAAATAAAACAAAATCGGAAATTTTCCTTCAAAAGCAGCTGACATTAGGTTCGGTTAGGTTGGGTTCGGTTGTTCGATTTAGCAAATTTTCAGAATATATATTGCTTAATTTTCGTTTCTACTATTTTTATTCAAAGCAGGGACGTCGATTTGTATCCTTTTTTGGGGTCCATGGCGCCACCAATGTTGATCTTGGCCCCCTCAATGTTGATTTCCCCCCCCCCGAATAGCCTATGCTATTTTTATGCTGAGAAGAAAGTTAAAGGAAAAAAGAAGAAAAAAACACCATGCGACTTACAAAACTTAGTTGATGCCAACCAGCACATTTTGTACTGAAGTGAAACAGATTTGAATTGGATAGTGGATTGACTCTCCACCTTTTGCTGCAAAATTGAACATTTTGTGAACAAAAAAACCAAAGGAGTTGGATTTCCTTCCACTTTGCAAGCACGACTTACATCATAAAATGTCGAGATTAACTGCTGCTGATTCATTTGAAACCAAATTGTTTGAAAAAAATCTGCAAAGCCACTAGACAACAATTGCATTGTCATAATGAAACTTGCACACATAACCAATGGCAGAAGCACATGCATATGGAGCTTGAACTGGATTAATCCCACTCAATTTCCAGTAACCCTCAAACCTGCACACAATCCAGTCCAGTCAACAACAATCAGTTTTCATTGAAATTGTGGATATGCAAACTATATTTGTCTTCAGCAGTCAATTCATCGTACTATAAGCTTGATATTTACCTAGTTACCACCTATATCCCAATGACAATGTGCATATATTCCTTATTGACACGCAGCATCCCAGTCTCGACCTGCACCAAGAGCCACATCAACATGTAATATCTGCTAGCTTATGATACCATGCAAGAAAAAAGTCAGCAAGAAGCTGCATGCACACCGTATTATAATTGCCATTCTTGAAGAAAGCAATAGGTAGGTACTAGGCCGTAGCTTACAAGACTTTCTAAACGAACCTTGTAAGCAAGGCGATTTAATCCGCCATTTAGCCATTCCGCCATTTAGCCGCCCCGGTAGCTCAGTTGGTTAGAGCGCTGGACTGCTCTGGTCTCCCCTGTCCTGGCAACGCAGGGTTCGAGTCGCTTCGCGCGCTCGCATTTAGCCTCCGGCTGGGAGGGTCAGTTGGCAGCTGGCCCGATAAGGCCGGGGACGAGTTACCGGGCGGCCGTGTCGGTGCATTGACGGCACGTTAAACTTTCGGTCAAAATTCTGCCGTTGAACTTGAATTAATGGATCGGGTGGTGGGGCCAGGGTTCACGCAACAAGCTCTGCTTAGCAATAGGACCCTGGTTCATAAAGCCACCCCAACAAGAACTCGGATTAAATTTATTTAAAATAAAAAAAAATCAGATACAGTCACTAGATGATTTGAACGCTTCGGACTGATTGATCGTGACGTAACCAGTTCGATATAGCCCGATTCCTATGCTGTACAGGGACCTGCTGTGATTTCCGAAAACAAACATATATCGGATTATATTGCGCCATTTCACATGATTCTGGCACCGCAAAAGGATCGCTTCGCTTTCTTTCACCAATCTATATACCACTTGTGCTCTAGCAATCGAAACTATCGCGGTATATAGCGTCAAAGTATTTTGTCTTGCACACTGCCCAACCCGCATCCCAAACTTCGGGGCAGTTACGCCCAACCGTGTGGCGCAGAGGTATGAACTCAAACTCGAGATCCAGAGTTGGCGGGTTCGAAGCTCTCCAAGAACCCTGCTTTTTCAACCGGATTATTTTGCATTTTTTAATTAGTAGGAACATTACTGCGTGCCATCAAGCATATTGAACACGCTAACTGCAACCTTAATCCTTGGCAACGCGGTACATAGTTTATCGTCGCTTTACCGAGGCTTATTTACCGACGCACCCGAGCAGAAATCGGGCATATTCCAAATTCGGTGGAGAAATTCGGCGCAGCCTGGCGATCGCACTCGTAACGTCACAGCTCAGAAATATGGCCCATGGCGGTTGCAGAAGTGACAAACACCTGCTTGTAAGTTATATAAGGTCAAAACCCATCACCAAATGTGTCTGGAGAGACTTGATAGACACTAGCGCGCATTAAATGCCACAAATCGTGATGGGCGTTCCTCAGAACATCCAAAATCGTAACATCCAAAGACAAAATTCAGTTACAGAAATTCCAGCGCCTAAAGTCTAAATTTGAGGTTACGGTCGACAAATGTGACTGAGGTGAGACATTTGTGGTGCAATTGCGCGCAGTGTTTAATCCGGAGGCCAATCTCATGTGACGTCGTACTGAGTCGTTTTTTGTACTTCGCACATTCTGATATATCTGCAGATTGGTGTTATTTTAAATAGTGAATAAATAGCTTGCTGATATTTAATTCCCAAAGGAACAGTAGTTGAAGAAGTTTGCAGGTAAGCTTGAACAAGTCCAGTCCATGCCTTTTTCTGATTTGTGCTCAGGGTTTCCATGTTAATATACATAACTACCAAGTTTGTCTTCAAGAAGAGCTGTTTTGAGTTTACTTTTATTAATATTTTCATTCCACTGCTCTTAGTGCTTTTTCTGCCCAGGATTGGGGCACCTAGTGTTGCATTTCCGTTCAGGGGTTGGCACACCTTTTGGTAAATTTACAGCTTAAGGTAATTTCTGATTTCTTGAATTTTTTTTTAATGCAATGTTTAGGAATGTGATGAACATGATGTTACTGCTCATTTTGGTAAATTTGTGTTATAAGGTGTTTTATGAATTCGTGGAATGTATCATTTCAATGCAATGCTTATGAATGTGACTCAGATGATGGCACCACTCATTTTCTATACAAATGCCTACGTTTCAGGTTGTGAGCAAAATAACCCCAAAAAAGGCTTTGAATTAGGTGACATAGGATAATATTTTTTTTTTTAATAGAAAGAAATGCAACATAACCTAACCTAACCTAGCCTAACCTCCCTTTGGAGAAAAAGAAAACCAAAACATCAAGTTGTAAAAATTTCAAGCAATGTATTTTTTTAACAATAAAAAATGTAACCCAACTTAAAGGAAACTAACCACCTTTATAATGGGATTTTAACTGAGATAGCAGTTTTGAAGACCACGTCAAGAAATCACTTACCTCATACTCCGTTCGGTCCAAAACATCTTCCAGCCGAAGTTATAAGGCCTTTTATCATCGGTTTTGGGACATGGACAGACTCGGTGGGCGTTGTGAAAATTCCTTCATATGGAAGCAAACAGCATTTCAATGGAAATTAAACCTTTTATTTAATTAAACCTAATTAAACCTAATTAAACCTAAAGGCTTTAATTAAATTAAATTTAAATTTAATTAAAAATTTAATTAAAATAAATAAATTAAACTTTAATTAAACCTAAAGGCGAACCTTTAGAGGCCTATGATAAAAAGAAAGGACATTCCAAAATCCCGTTTTTTGAAGTATGGGCATAATATTTCGCAAAACCAATATCATATTCAACATTTTCAGGTGCCAATACCCCTAATTAGTATGATTGCAGAATTTCGGCAAGGTGGTTAGTTTCCTTTAACATGTTGAAATGTAAAAGAACAATAACATGTTGAAAGTACTATATTTTCAGGAATGGAATCCTGTGCTGATGACATTTTCTGTGTTATAAATTTGCAAATCAGATCTACATCATTAGTGTTAACAAATATGAGAAATTCATAGAAATGCATACACCGGTTTGTGGACAAGAAGTTATTCTGATGATTTCTGATGTATTGGAACATGACAAATGTTTCATGATAGAAGCAGACAAAGTTAAAGTACTTATATCTCAATAAGTTTTCTTGAAGCATGTTTAAAGCACATGAAGGAAATGTATTGCTGACACTTGTAAGAAACTGATGTGTGTAACGTTTAATTAACATTTCTAATGTATTGATGTTTGTACACAAAATATAGCTCACTATTCCAAATAGCATGGGAAGTATGATGCCATATATCATGGCTAATTTATGGGCAAACTGTTATGCAGCAGATTCCCTGCATTGTTACTTAGTTATTTGGGCTTTAGGGCACATCGACCATGTTGATCACATAGCTCCCTGCATTGTTGTTAACTGATATATCAGTATGTTTGCAAATTCGCTTATGAGTGAATCCATACCATTCTCACTGGGGTATAAAAGCTACATCATAACATTGCTTCTACAATGCATATAACAGAAAGCCATCTCGATTGTCCTACTTACTCAGGACACCATAGGAGTCAATGAAGCCAATGAAAACCATAGAAGTCAATGCAAATGTTACTTCATCCCCTGTATTGTTAATGGACACAGAAGTCTCTTGAACCATATGTTATGTCCTTCACAGTGTTGCTCCATCCATCTCCAACTCCAACCCTGACCAAACTTCAGGAGCTCATCTATCTCTAAAGCAGTCTGTTGAAGAAGGTATGTATTGCAGCATAACTACTGTGACTTGAATTCCATGGTATCCATGTTGCCTTACAATCCATCCTTGCTGATCCATGTAGCAGATGTTTGGTTTTCCTCAAACTGTCTGGATAACTGGGGAGTTGAAATCACATGCGAGTGATGAAACAGATGAACTATTCCTGTATTCTTATGTTGCATCATTGTATGGCACAGTGACATACCGAATTGGGGAGGGGGCATTGTGGGCAGTTGCCTTCCCCCCCCCCCCCTCCTGATAGGTTGTGGGGCCCCCAAGAATCCGCCGAGCTCAGGAAAAAAATGCGCCATGCTCCCTAAAAATTGCACTCGGTCCACAAAAAAAATCGCACCGGGGCTCAGAAAAATGACATTGGGGGCCCCCAAAAGTACCGCAGGGGCCCCCGATAATGACGCTGGGGCCTCAAAAGTTCGCACCTGGGCCCCTGAAAATCACATTGGGGCCACAAAAAAAGTCGTGCCGGGGTTCAAGAAAGTCACGACGGGGGCCACTAACGGTCGGGCCGGGCCTCCCGAAAATCACGCTGAGACTGGGGTACTAAGAATTATCACCCGGGCTCCTGAAAATCACGCTAGAGGCCTGACATGTCCCACCGGGGCTCTAAAAGTCTCATTGAGATCACCCAACAAATGAAGCCGGGTAAATGAAAAACAGTCCGGACACGGAAAATCAATCTGGGATCTCAACGATGGCTCCAAAAGTCCACAAAACTTGTTGGGCCCCCAAAAACGTGTCGTAGCCACCGCAAGGGATCCAAACAAGTGACCACGGGGTCCCCAAAAATCGCACTTAGACCAAACAAAATTCACGCCGCTTCTCTTGAAAATCTCACTGGGGCCAAAACGTCGTGCCGGAGCCCCACAAGTTGCAGCTGGCTTCCCAAGGACCAATATATACCCGGAATGTCACCTTGCGGACGCAAAAATTGCGTCAAGGATCCACAAAATAAGAAGTCGTCGGACGCCGGAAAAGAAACCTGTTGAGGCACCGAAAAAAACGCACCGAGAGCCCGAAGAAACGTACCGGGGTCCAAAAATAGCCTGCAGGGGGCTTATAAAATAGACTTCATCACAAAAACCACAAGGAGGCTCTATCGAATCGACCAGAGCACCGGAAAATTCAGAATGGGTCCCGAAAGAAAATTATCCGAAGGGCCTTTCTACTCTCGATCGTGCAATCTGCGGGAAAAAACACGTTGAGCAGCCGCAGTGGCGTACTAAATGGAAAAATTTCCCTCCCTAATGTCAGGCACAAAGGAAATACTTTCACCCACCGTCATCACTGTTCAGGTTTGCTGTGCTCTGATGCTCCATCAATGCCGGTGTGTTTTAGCCTGCATCTGATCGCTAAAGTATTTTTATTTAAGCCGGTGTGTGTTTGTTGGTGTGTGGAGTGAGGAGGAGGGTAACGGTGACGGTGACGGTGACGATAAATCCGAGCCCACTATATGGCACTGCAGTCGCATGCTTTTACTCAGAGTTGTTATGTTGACATGTACTGAGCACTGCTCTTTTAATTATGTGACTTCACCAGTTATTGGACGATTTTTCCCGTTGGTGATGATGCTGAATAAATATAAACATACACATCGTCGAATAAAAAATCAGATTTTCTGAGATCCTAAAATATAGTGGGCTAAATCCGAGGAGTTTTTTTTTGGGGGGGGGTCTAGTGCTTTGACACTTCGGCCCCCCCAATGTTTTTCAAAAATCGACACCCCTGACGACAAACCATTTCGCCTTCAGAGGCGAAAAAGTCAGCGAGGTCAAATCTGGTGTACCGCATAACTTGCCGGATAATTCACTTATTGAATGATCCAAACGCTTGTGCCACATGCATCAGTGTTCAGATAGTCTACATTCAATGTTTCGTTTGGCCCACATGCGTACCCCAGTGTACAACGTTCATTTTCTGAATTTCATCAAACCTCACTTGAGGTCAAACGCTGACCTTGCAGGTCACATGCTCGGATGTGCTGCTTCCCTGCTCGGTAGGCGATTGTCCGGCGCTAATATCCATCCGAGAAATGTATTCAGGAAAATGTTATTCGGTACCAGTGATTTTCCCACAGGGTGAAATGTTAAAGTCTTCGTTGACCTGAGGTCAAATGGTGACCGTGAAGGTGACATGCTTGGATGTGCCGCTTTCTTGTGCGATGGGAGATTATTTGGCGCTAATGTCCATCCGATCAATGTATTTAGGAAGGTATTATTCGGTATCCCGTAGATGGCAATAGTGCACGGCCAATACAATATTTTGTGAACATAGGTCAAACTATGAGATTGTAGGTCTTACGCTTCAATGTGCTGCATCCATGAGCAATACCCAATGTCTGGGTGTTATTTCGTGGTGCCAAGTAAAATGTTGCGGAAATTATCGGGTACACAAGAATTTGGTATATTTGCTATTTTTGGGACTTTTTGGCGAATGGTGATGAATCCCTGACCATAATGAGTGATTTTGATCGATGTGCTCTATGCACGTGCTACGTAGACTATCAACTGAAAAAAAATCAGGTATATCCAATGTGTCACCATTATTTTATTCGATACCCCGTAAACAGATATAGTACATGAGTAAAACCGACTTTGGTAACCTGAGGTCAAACAGTGACATTGAAGGTCATGTAATTCGATGTACCGCATCTTTGATGGACAGCGGACATCTAGGCGTTGGAATCATTCGTGAATGAAATTTAATTTTGATAAGTGCAAAATCATGCATGTAGGTAGGCAGCATATCAAGGCTCCATACTTGATGGGTGGCCAAGTACTATCTGTGACTCAGCAGGAGAAGGACTTAGGTGTTATTTTTAACACAAAATTGGGGGCATCAGAACAGACCAAAGAAGCCAGGAAGAAGGCACTAAGAATGCTTGGGGCAATAAATAGGAATGTATCATACAAAAGTGAGGAAGTCATCAGGAAGCTTTATTGTGCATATGTCAGACCACATACATCTGGAATATTGTGTCCAAGCTTGGTCCCCTAGTTATGAAAAAGATTGTTGGCTTTTAGAGAGAGTACAAAAGAGGGCAACAAAAATGGTTAATGGTATGGGCAACCTGGCATATGAGGAAAGATTGAAGAAATTGAATATGTTTTCACTTAGATATAGAAGGCTGAGAGGAGATCTCATCGAGGTCTTTAAATTTGTTCATGGTCAGGAACAGGGTTATCTCAGGGAACTGTTTGAATTTAACAGAAATGATGCAATTTGAGGTCATCAATTCAAAATTAAAGTTAATCACAGCAGGACAAGGTTAAGACAGTCCTTCTTCACCAACAGGGTAGTAGGACACTGGAACCAGCTGCCAGAAACCATTGTCAGTAGCAACACACTGAACATCTTTCAGAACAGCATAGACAATCATTATAAGAATAGGGGGCTTGTTTTTCTGTATTCCAGGGAGAGTTGATCAACACATTTGATGGACAACTGGTTCAGTGTACAGAGTGCAACCAAGAAGGGCCCTTGTGGCTCATAGTTGCACTGATCTTTTATGTCTTTATGTCTTTATGTCATTCGGCTAAGTGAAACACTGCATTTTATGCGGTACCCCGTTTTTGACCCGAAGAACCTTTCTTGACCTATGGAGATCGAACTGCCGGTCCTACTGAATAATTGTTGGTTTCCTCACTTTTGGAAGCGACAAAGATCATATCGTGGAAAAAAATGAACGAAATCGGAGACTATGCGAATAGGATCCTGAATGCGAATGCGAATGCGCTGCTAATATCATGGAAATGACAGTAGGCCGACATCGGCATGTTTGCTGGGCTTGTATTGGAAGGCCATGCTTGCTCGAGAAGGAATATAAATTGAGCGGACCAGGGGCAAGGGGAGGGTTGGCGCTTTAGCTTAAATTTGGATGGGTGCAGCTTGATATTGGGAGGCATATAATTCAATATCATGGGCGGGGGCTCGCGTGTCCCTCCAGAAGTATACAGAGCGACGTCGCTACCTATGTCGTGGCATATGATCATGGCTGATGCGCCAGTCCCACCTACGGCTTTTAGATGCATGCATGAACACATAGGCGTAGGCTTCCGATAATAATTTGGAGGGCAGAATACATGGAGGCAATAGGCGGACCCTAAATGGAGTGGAGAAGGGGGCATACCATACATGGTCCCATGTTAAAAGTTAAAATTATTGGTGGGCAAGTGCCCTCTCAAAAGCATGCAACGCTACACCCCTGCATGAACACTAATGGCTAAAAATCAGCGCCATGTGAACGTCCCTGAACCTGCCCTTCGCCCTCTCAAAGAGCCTTGAAACGCTGCTGATCGTCAGCTTACTTTATTGACCTCGGCACCGTAGTGCTGGGCCTGTGTACGCGGCCTTCCCTCGCTCTTTGGAATGAACTCGTCCATTTTCGGCGTGCGAATCGATTCAGCTGGGACGTGAGCCGCGGGAACGGAGAAAAAAGCTGTGAGAGGGATGGAGAACGTGGGATGCGGAGGCCCGTCTCCAACATGGGATGTGCCAAACTGTGCAGGAAATGTATCCGAAATGTGAGCGCTGTTCGCTTAATTTCATAATCTATCACGGCGTTGCTGCACCTTAAACTTTTGGTGTGAAGAAACGCGAAGTGGTGGAGGTGTGAGGGTGAGTTTATTGCACTGGATGCATCAATCTTGACCTGAGGATACATTGGTTGTTTAAACACTCGTGCTCGCTATGGGCCCATGCTTGTAGGTAGGTACCTACCTACATACCTAACTAACTAACCAGGTACCTACCTAGGTAGGTACCAATGTAAGCATCTGTGGCCATGACTTCAATGCCAAATGTTCACCAGTGATTGAACAACCGGTAGGTACTTACCTACCTAGGTAACTGGGTAGGTGCTGATGTGCCAATGTCTCAATATTCTGCATTAATCTCATATACTGTTGATGCTGCCTGTGAGAAAAGCTACCTAAATGGATTGTTTGTCATTTGGATTTAAGTAAAGGTGCTTTGGCCACCCTCTGATCATTTCTGTCTAAGTTAACTGAGAAAATTGGGTTGATTTGTTCCTATGCTGGTTGGATTTGTGCTTTGTAATCCTGGATGTGTAGAGGAAAATTGTGTGGTAGTCAAGACATAAAAGATCAGTGCAACTATGAGCCACAAGGGCCCTTCTTGGTTGCACTTTTGGACACTGAACCAGTTGCCCACCAAATCTGTATGGGTCTGTTCCCGTGGCTCCACCAGAAGGAACTCAGTGGAGGCTAGTGGAGGCTAGTTGAGACTGGCCCACGGGAACGACTGGTGGAGCTTGGTGGAGAAATCAGCTGACAGTGGTGTGAATTCCGCGACAAAAATGAAGCATTTGGCGCTGTATCATAAACGAGTAGGATTTTAGTCGGCGCCAGGAGAACGGCGGTACTTCTGGGCACGGGAATTGCGGCGGATCCGGCCGGTAAAGTAACATCTTCCCTTAGGCCGAATGACGTAGATCAAAGGCCTAAAAACATGTTTGTGGTCTGCTTCTGTTACTTCGATTATTGTTCATAGTTGTAGTAATTTCATATTTCCTTTGCGAACGATGATCCTGGTATTCAGTTGATTCATGAAGATGAGATTCGTATGATGGTGGACGTTGTTTACGCGCAAATATATGGCGCAAGTGCGCCGTGATTGAGCTCAACTGAAAAATCACGATTGGACCCTGCTTCTGGGCTGGTGGAGCTTTTGCTCCACTGGTGGAGGTTGGTGGAGGAAAAATCTCCACCGGATTTGCGACGGGAACGACCAGTGGAGGTTTGTGGAGGTTAGTGGAGCGACGGGAACAGACCCTAGATCAGCCCTCCCTGGAATACAGAAAAACAAGCCTCCTATTCTTATAATGATTGTCTATGCTGTTTTTAAAGATGTTCAGTGTGTTGCTACTGACAATGGTTTCTGGCAGCTGGTTACAGTGTTCTACTACCCTGTTGGTGAAGGACTGTCTTAACCTTGTCCTGCTGTGATTAACTTTAATTTTGAATTGATGACCTCTAATTGCATCATTTCTGTTAAATTCAAACATTTCCCTGAGATAGTCAAATAAGAGAAGATGGTAATCCTTACCTTTCGGCCGACACATACTGCCAAGGTTAGTGATTTGTGAAGAGGTGTACAGTGGGGAAGTGACGTCACAGGAGTCGGGTGTTGGTAAAGATTACCACCTAACCTAGACTAAGATAATGTAGCATAATATACAAAATGTACCATAGCATAATATAATCTAACCTAACCTAACCGGAAAACCAGAATCCTCCAAAGCAAATTTTTCGGCCATGACGTCATGAAATATATGCAACATTGTATTCGACACCTCTTTCCAAATCACTAACCTTGGCGGTATGTGTCGGCCGAAAGGTAAAGAACCGAGAAGATACCTATTTGTCTTCAAACCTGTGACACCAGATTCTCAGTTTCCACTTTCCAGTCGATCTTCAGCACTGTCATGATCATAGGATAGTTCATCAGTAAACATTAAACCTTCAAATGCAAACAAAAAAATGAGTGGATAATTTTCTGGATGGTAAAAGGCCAGAAGTGGCTTGTTTTTCCAATCCTGTTCCTGTGGGCCATTAATTTGTATATGCCTGGCAGAATTATAGATATACTACCTAGCTTGTATGCCTTTGGGAGGGCACTCCCCCCCCCCCCCATGTTGACTGCCTCCACAATGATTTAAACTTCTAACATGGGACCTCGTGTGGCATACCCACAATCCATTTGTGGTCCACCCACAGGTGTTGGTTTCTGAATATTATGGGGGGGGCACAATGCATGAATGCAGTGGGAGGGCCCAAATGGGTGGGGGGCACACTAGAGTCCCATGTTAAAGTTGAAATGATTTGGAGAGCAGTCGAGACAGAGGCACTTCCCTCCTCAAAAGTACATAAAACTATCCCTGGGCCCACCATCACATATTGTGCCCTCCCAGTAATTTTCAGAAACCTATACCTATGGAGCTAGGTATGCTCATGGTTATGTTCCTGACTAGGTACTATGGGAATATTAAATCAAATTACTGTAAAAGATGTACTTCATGAATGCTTACCGTGCCTATAATGCAATGTCTAACAGTTCTGAATTGCTTATACCACTCCAACAGTATAATATTGACACTCTAATTTACCAGTACTAGATGCTGAAATTTAACCATGTACCTATTCAGCAATAGGTCATATCACTTTAATGAAATATAGCAAGGCTACTCAAATTACCCATGGCAAGTGAGGCAAGTCATCAGCACCTTTATGGCCCGATTGACAAGGAGTATCAACATGATAGAACATCTGTAGGTTTTACCTGATTGTAGGTTTCATGTGAATGCCTTCCCTTGGTTGGTTATTTGGGCTTAAGGGCACATCGACTGCGTTGGTCATACAGCACCCATAATACCTTCCCTTGATGAAATCCTATATTTATTACCCCTATCCCCAAGGTGTCCTGATATAAAGCATAATTGGCTTTTATTCATGATTTGTGGCAAGACTATAAATATTTGTGTTGGAAAATATTACTTTAAACACATGCTCAGGTGCTAAACTATTCAAATCTAATGATTTTGGGAGATATTTGTGGTTGTTATATATCCCCCACCCACCATCCCCAGCTGGCTGGATGGATCTGCCCATGATGCTTCTCAGCTGCTCATAATGTCATCTGTGAACCATGTTGTGCTTATGAACAACACACTATAGGGTGCTACGTATATTAATCCATTCAGCTTCAGCAATTCTACCCTGGTGATTGACTTGCATAAACCGTATTTCCTTTTTGTCCACATGGGCCCAGTTCATTTATTTGTGATATTGTTTGTGAGAGGTTGTCAAATGTGAGATTCTCATATAGTCATAGTTCCCATGTTTATTCAGAGCCACATGGGCCATCATGGGCCTATGAAGGAAAGCAGCCATAAGTAGAGAAGAATAAAAATACTGAAAGCCCATAATCAATGTTATATCCTGCATTATAAAGAAACTGTGCCCCATTCACTGGCATGTTTAGGGAGCCATGCCCTCCCCTCCCCCTGAGTGCTGAAGGCATCCCTGCTGAAAAGGCTGATTACTGGCCAACAGGGTGCGAAAGGTGACCTATTGGCCTACAAGTTTTGTCCCCAAGGTATGGATTGGTGTCCCAAAGGGATGAAGGATGTTCCGGGCCTGAACACATTCATTTAAAAGGTCTGGAAGTGTCTACTGTGTGTCTGTACTATGCTCTCGAGGTCTGAAATTGACACTTGGCCAAAATGAATGGAAACACTCAGCTATCACTTTGGTGTGTATGTCTGAGCATGGTTAACACATACTCAACTTCCTGTCCTTCCAGACTCTTCCATAATGATACCACAGATTGTGCTCTGCATGTTACCTAAGAATGCAGAAGAAATGTATTATGTGCTGTACAAATATGTTGCAGAAAAACAGACTTCACTTATAAATTTTGGCTTGTTCCCTCCTCTTGGCCAATTTCTAAATATGTCACTGACCCCATCATGTCACCATGCCCAATCTCTTCATGGCATGCCTGTAGGCCAATTCTGAATTCATTGTGCAGGTAGGTACATCTGTTACTGGCATAAGTCCCCATTTGTAAGTATGGCATACAAAATACTAGCATCAATCCCATCTTGCTTACCCAAATCCCCATTCTCAAACTTTACAAATCAAAGAAATTGGTATGTATAAATAATATTATTAGACTTAGTTAATAATTCACCTAGTTCTAGAGAAACTATCAACTCCTTTTGTGTCACCATGACCAATTTGATCAGCATCACATCCAATGGGAGACATGGAATATACTGCCATGTACTACCACAATTCCACATTTATAAGCATATATGACATGAACTAGCACCAATATCACCCAATCCACCCTATTTCCACCCTGTAGCAGACAACTTGGAATTTAAAAATAAGTTTCTTGAACCTAACTAATTGAACCTAACCTAATTCATCAATCTTATTTTTAAATGCATTCAGACAGACTCCACTGCATCACCAGGCAGAATATTTCATTGAGCAGGCACCCATGATTTGGAGCTTGTTTACATTTAACTATCCTACACCTTGACTTGTCTAATCTGAATTGACTGCCTATGCAAGTTCATCAATTTAAAAATGCAATAAAGTGTTCAGACTTAATAAGAGCCACAGGCACTAATCTGGGTTAATCCTACTATTCGCCTGGATAAAAAGATATGCAACACCGTAACCAATACTACATTCCAAATTCCAAAGAAACCATCCACCAACATCCCTCACACCCACCAGCCTATCTACTTACCTACCTATCCCTAAACACTTGATTCTATGTAATACACACACATGGATTGAGAGCCCCATGAATGATTTGTCAAACTCCATCCATGCCTGCTTAAAGTGACCTGTACAGTGTATGTCTAGCATATATCTCGCCCCATCCACCACTAATTATAATTTAAAAAGAAGATTTTCAAACCTAAAAAGTGTGTCCACCCTATTTTTAAATACATTCAATGAGGGACTCCCCAGAACATCACCAGTCAGCCTATTCCATTGATCAACCACCCTTTGACTGAAACCTGTTGGCACTTAACTGTCTTACATCTTGATTGTCAAACCTGAATTGATGACCCCTATGTGATACTCTAAAACAGAAAAGCATCATTCACATTGATATTATCTAACACATTTCTTGTGGCTGTTAGCTTTGCACTGCACTCTTTCTAGGATGCCTATATATCTTTCTAAGTAAGAGATAATATTCCAATGCACATAATATTCCAAGTGAGGTCATACATAGGCTAAGTACATTTTTTCATGATTTCCATGCTCTTATATCTCACAATCCTATTAATGATTCACAGCATTCTAATTGTTCTGTTCCTAGCTGAGGTACATTGTTTTTCTGCATTGAGATCATTTGAAACTAACACAGAAAAGTCTCTTTCCTCTGCAATGACATCCAGTTCCCACCACACATTGTATATCCAAATGCCTCACATCCAGACCCCAGATGCACAACCTTACACTTTTCATAGTTGAAAGAAATTTGTTGTTTATTAGCCAAGTTTTTAAGGTCCTCCAAGTATGGGCGCTGTATAACCAATGCAGTTGATGTGCCCTAAAACCCAAATAACTAACAAGGTCCTCCAAGTCTAGTTGAGTATTGCTAGACTGATCACTATTGTTAGATATTCCTACCAGCTTGAAGCCATCACCAAGTTGAACACCCTATTCCCCAACCCTACCTCAATGTTGTTCACTAAGATTATAAAGAAAAGTAGACTTAGAACAGAGCCCTGTGGCACTCCACTTAGAACATCCTTCCATTCAGATTTATATACATTAACCTTTGTTTTCATCCCCTTAGCCATGCTTCAATCCTGCCTAGGACTTTTCCATCAATCCCATGTTTCCCCAGTTGATGAACTAAATGCATGTGCAGAACCTTGTCCAATCTAAGCCTTTTACTATCATAGACATCCCAACTATAGCACACCTTAATCTAATATGCTTGAGTGAATACTTGTCTATTGTTGTCTTTTATATTTTAAATGGCCTATTCCACTGATAATCCTAGTAGCTTTGTGCTGTACTTATTTTTATCTCACCTCCCTCTCACCTTTTTTCTCTCACGACAGCAGATGCATAATGCTACTTTTATATTTGAAAGACATGACTTATGCAGTTGATGTGCCCATAAACTACAATTATATTTGAAAGACATCTGCCATTGTTCAGCACACTTTTTGTGCTGTACTCTATGTCTAGTTGAATATTGCTAGATTTATCACTGGTGATGCATCTAGGTAGATTCATTCCTATCAGTTTGATGTAATGAACAAGCTTAAGCATTATTTCTCAGCCCTACCTCAATGTTAAAAAGGATTCAGTGTTCACAAAGATCAGATAAGTGGATCTAGAATGCTGTGGAAGCCCTAGAACAGAGCCCTGTGCTACCACACTTAAAACATTTCCATTCAGATGTGTGCATCAAATTATACTACCCTTTGTTTCCTTTCCCTTCACCATGCTTTAATCCAGTTTATAGCTTTTCCATCAATCCTAAGGAATTGGGGATATATGCTATTCCTGCTGGTGGGTTAGACCCTTGTGGGGAACTTTACCAAGAGTTTTTCTTCTGAAGTTTATGTACACTACATCTATCCTGCTTCCATTGTCAATTACCCTTGTTGCATGTTTCATGAATCCCAGAAGGTTAGTTTAGAAAGAGCTCCCATGTCGAATTCCATACCAAATATTCCTTAGAAGGTTAAGTCTATCAAGATGACTCTAAACATTCTCCTTGAAAAGTTTCTCCAACACTTGTCAAACTTTTGTAGTTGAAATAACTGGCCTGTAATTTCCTTCAGCGTTTATGTTGCCCTTTTTGAAAATTGGTGCCGCATTACACCAATCTTCATGTACTTCTGAACACTCAGAAAATAACACCTGGAAAACCTGCCAGGACTTTGTCACACCTGATTAATATTGTATCCGGTATACCATCATAGGCTTTCTTGGGGTTTATTCTCTGCACTTGGTTTCATTCTGTAGTTGTTGAAAGATCGTCTAGCATATCCCCTGCCATAGTATAATCCTCAGTGTTTAAAATGCACTGTTTTCTGTTTAGTATAAACTGATGAGAATTGCTCGCTTAGGTACCATATTATGTCACAATCCTCAACCAGTATGTCACCATCTATGTCCAATGAACCCACACTGATGTCCTGGAATTCATTTTGCATAGAGTGGATGGTAGGAGGCAAAGACTTCGACGCTTCTAATGATGTCAAAACAGTTTGGCAATATGACAGGAATAGTGTAGGCAAATGCTCATATTGACAGGAATAGTGTAGGCAAATGCTCATATTGACAGGAATAGTGTAGGCAAATGCTCATATTGACAGATGAGCATGCATCTGCTGGCACAGTTGTGATGGCAGTTGCCAGAAGTCTAGTATGGTGAAAACAGCTACTGTCAATACAGCTGTATGTTGTGATGCTCAATGCAAGTACATTCAGGAAGTCCTTATCCTCCTCACCTTGCAATAGTTTACCCGGTATTGGTTCCCACTTTTGATATGCTGACAATGACTGACATATCCTGCCAATGACTCTTCACAGTGAATTTCACTAAGAAATATCTTGAATTGATCACAGGTCCCGTGATAAAATTGGAATCACTGCCGTGTTTCTCCTGACACAGCACATCAAAAAAGGCATTTAATGCTATGATGACTATATTCTCCTAAAGTCTCCTACCTTTACATTTGGTGCAAAATGATTATCATTTGTAAGCACTAGATCATCTAGCATTTAGTTTCTCCTTGAAGTGACAATGCACAAATATTGTGATTTTCAGATGTGCATAATGGTAAAATATGTGGAATGTATTTTTTGTTGTTGCAAAATTGGACTGAATTAGTAGTGGATTGCATTGCTCATCTCCTCCCATGATCAAATGGGTTTCATTGGAAAGGTCTATCAGTGAAACTGTGCAAATAATAAGTAGTAAAACAACAATTATGGATGGTGCGAGAGGTTTGTAGATGCGATTGCCATACTAACATCGATAATTTGTGTGTTTCTGCACATACCTCTTGCTTCACGGAGCAAAAAAATGATTTGTAAGCTATATGCCTTGTCCACTAAGCAGTCATTGCGATGTCATTGATTCCAAGTCCGTCGGATGTTTATGCCATATTAATTGTTCGTGATTTCGTTCTATCCTCAGTATGCTGTTTAAAGGAGTAGTGTGTTCAGAGGGAATCAAAAATAGAATGATCATTTAGCGCGATGGGCACGGCTGGAGGTCTCACGAGGCCAGGGGTTGAAGTTCTTATGTTCAAGACATTTTCAGATTGTATATGGATATAGACAAACTAGGATTAAGTGGAGTACCAAACCAGGGGGTCCAGACCGCCTGACCCAGCCAGTGTGATGGAAGTCGGGAGAGAAAATACTACAAAAGAACCTTTTCTGTTTGGATTTAATAGTCTTCCATAGCAGCATATATATCGTCTGTGCATGTGGTTCAGATATATGTAATACCCAATACAAAAAAAAAAATTTAAGGTGCCAATAGAGGCGCTGGGCGGGCTATTGGACTGTCTTGCTGGATGGGGCATTGCGTCCTCGGCAGGTGACCATGGTGGCGTGGTCGCCATCACTGTAGGTGGCGTGACGTGCGGCGCCAACCATACCGCTTGAAGCGACCCTGGGCGGGTTATGCCGTCGAAACCGATGGGTTTTGTGTTCAAAGCCTCGGGCGAAGAATGTGGGTAGGTATTGGATGAATCGTGGTTGTTGAAACTGGTATAGCTTAATATTTAAAGAGCAAGTCTGGTTCTGAATGAAGAGAACAACATCTGGACCATTTCATGAGTACCATATAAACATTGCAGTCGATGCTCGCTGAGTCCCATGTACCAATAAAGCGTGAAACGTGAGCAGACCAAGTTATTATGATTTCAAAAGCGTGACGCCCGATTCGGTCACATCGGGTATTTTTGTAGATGCACTAGAGCAACCTCATTCCAGCTCTAATCTAGCTTGTAATATACGTGAATGTAAACGTAAACATAAGTTGTGCGGCCCACCTGCAAAAGTTAGGGTTGGTGGGAAAATTACTTGCTTGCACATTTCTTGGATCCTCCATTGTCTCTGGGTGTGATTGTTCATACAAAATTCCTTGTCGACATCCAATTCTCTAAATTTGATGCCCTGGCAAACTTCATCTGCATGTCGTTGTGTTTCTTAATGATTGCTTGCAACTTTGACTTCTATGAATAGCAAGTAGCCATCGGCATGGGCGGCACGACAGGGGGACGGGAAGACCCCCCCCCCCCCCCCCACATGAATTTTAGCATTGCGCCTTTGGGCGTTGCATGGAAAGAATGAACCCAAAAGCAATCATGTCTCCCACCCCTATTCAGAGTTGCTGGTGCCTTTGATGACTATCAGTGATGCATAAAGAAACCAATCAGTGTAAGCATGATCAGTCCAGATGTGAATTGTCCATGTTTCAATGACCTGTATCTTCATCAACGTCAAGTATGCAATTTTGTGGTTTATTTGTTCAGACACTTCATTGTCGCCAACAAATCAGCTATGCATGGTTAGCCCAGAGAAGGTGGATAGAATGTACCCCCCCCCCTCCCCCCATTCGTTGCATCTGTCTATATGCATATTACAAGTAGCTGTCAGAAGGATCTGGGATATCACGGTAGAAGTAAATGTGTTGATCAAATGGCCAGTAGTTTGTTGCCTCTGCTTTAGCCCTGGGAGTACTTAGGGTGGTTTTGATGCCTTCCCTGATATCCCCTGATATCCCTACCTTCTGAGGTGACTGCTGAATCGTTCACGCTACCACTATCAACTTTAGTATACCTTCCGACAATGGCGGAACAATGGCACGCACTGTGTCAAGCAATTGAGTTATCTGCTCTTCACATAGCTCAGTGATGGCGAGTCAATGTCAAGGCACAATCTCGCCTCAATTCGGTTGTTAGATGTATATTGAAATCAGTATTTTTAAACATCCAGAGTTTATGCAGTGACAATTCATGTCCTCTAAAAGCATGATAGGTTTCAAGTATTGGTAAGATCACTTAGACATGACCTGAAACGTAGCTCCGTCGGTAGCTCAGTTGGTAGGGCGTTGGACCCTTGGGTTCGAGTCCTACCACTGACGGGATGACGTAGTCCACCCGCGATCAATCGACGTGACAGGTTGGCGACGCTATATGATCTAGCAGTTGAATGCGTTGTAATAGCACCCAAGGTTGTGTGTAGCTGAAGGAGCCAAAAGGGGTCAAAACCATGATCTGCCTCACAATGCATCCCACTGATTGGTCACATACCGTTCTTCTGGTGGGTAGGATTGCTGTCTCAGCAGTGAGATTATATCCCTTTGCGCATATTAAAACCCCATAGACACCTGGGGACGAGGGGTCTAGGGGTAAGATGCTCATCTCACAATCTGAAGGTTGTGGGTTCGAGTCTCACCCGTCGCTACTCTTCGCCCGCGACCAATCGGCGTGAGAGATTGGCGACGCTACACGACTCAACGGTCGACGTGTCGTAAAAACCAATAACCAACAAACCCCATAGACATCAATCCGTCTGGTTTGAGGTACATCTCGCCCATTGCAGGTTACTGGCCAGAAGAGGCATGGGTGATGCTGATACTGTCGCCGAACAGGGTGCCGCAGAGCCACCGCAGTAAGTACCCCTGCTAACGGGCCGGGGAGGGTCAGAGCCACCGCAGTAAGTACCTCTGCTAACGGGCCGGGGAGGGTGAGAGCCACCGCAGAAATTACTCCGCTACCAGACCGAGGAGTGTCAGAGCCGGCACAGTAAACACTTCGCTATCGGACCGAGTAGTGCCAGAACCACTGCTACAAGTACCTCTGCTACGTGCTTGGAAATGGCCGCTTAGTTCTGAGAAGTGCTTCTTAGCTGCTCTGTGCATATCGGTTGGGAAATTGTTCTTCTGCGCATGTGTTCGAGGAATAACGGATCTGTTAACGGTTGAGAAGCGAGTTTTTCATGTGGGTTTGGCATGGCCAATGAACCGTACCCGTGGGGGATGGGAGAGTGGCCGCCTATTGCAGGTTGGTGATGATGTATGTTCAATTGTCAGATATGTACGTGAAACATAGTCTCGTATGTGCTGTTCCTTGTGGATGCGCTACAGGTGTCGACGTCACATTGCTTGGTGACGATATTGTGTTTTTTTTTGTCTACCGAGTGTTCTGCTTGGGTTGATCTGAATTGCTATATTATAGGGGTGGAGGGAGGGCATGAGTTCTGAGGCGCGCCGGACCATAGAGGTAATTTGCACCGCCTTTAAAGCGAGTGGGTTTTGCAAGCAAGTCAAATGTACATTTACATTAAGGGAGTCTTACGTTATTGTGATTTTTTTGTAGTAGTTGTGAAACCCTGAAAGTGAGAAAGTTCAGTGGTTGTATAGGGCGGTTGCATAGGGGGGGGGGGTTCCAGTGTGTCTGATGCTGGGTTCGCACACGCCCGTGGTGCTTATGCAGTTGGTTGATACATACGCGAGCCAAAAACGTGACAATGTCGACAAGTAAGTGTGAGCACCATTGCCAGTGCAAGACGCGATCAGGGGCGCTGTACGAGCGACGGCAAGAGGCGGGCTGTGTGGCTGCCCTGCTGCAGGTACAGGATCGGGCACCATACCGCGACAGGAAACTGGTGCCCCGACCGCAAATGCGCTCTCTCAGCACCCCGTGAAGACATGCACCTGATTTATTGCCTTTAATTGTGGCAGAGGAGCATGATTTTCAGAAATAAGTAAAACCTGGTTCGGCAATGCAGCATAGTGCATTCACATTTCGTATGCGTGCTCCGTTTTAGCAGAGGAACCCGATTAAGAAATAGCGCTTCCAATTTCGGCATATGTGCATCTAGAAGCAGTCGAAAGCAGCCTATGCTTGAATCTTGCTCAAGTTTGTCTCTACCGAATATGGTGTACAAACCTCAAACTCAAATGGAGTATGCCGAATATCAAATTTGCTTAGATGCCACGCTGTGTCACCGTCATCCGCCTTTTTTGTATCCACAGCCTTCTAGCTCAGTTTATGTCGCGTACAATCCCTCATCGCGTCGCACTTCATCGGACTGACACTCGCACGTGGTTGCCGGGCCTCGGGGCGCTCAGGTCACTTGTCATGAACCCTTCATCGCGCCGCACTCCATCGGACTGACACTGACACGCGGTTACCCGGCCTCGGGGCGCTCAGGTCACCTGTCATGAGAATCTAGCCACGTGACTGGCGACGGTTAGCCGGTCCTGAGGCGGTGCCGGCTGGACTAGCCACGTGACTGGCGACGGTTAGCCGGTCCTGAGGCGGTGCCGGCTGGACTAGCCACGTGACTGGCGACGGTTAGCCGGTCCTGAGGCGGTGCCGGCTGGACTAGCCACGTGACTGGCGACGGTTAGCCGGTCCTGAGGCGGTGCCGGCTGGACCGGCACCGTTCAGTTTTGCCATGAAACCTTTTCTTTGAACGTGTACTTCAAGGCAAATGTGAAATATTCTAAAAAAATAGACATGTGTGATTTTGGGCGTGACCTGAGGCGGATGTCGGTGCTCACCACCACTGTTCAGTGGGTGCAAAATGGATCAGTTGCAGTCACTCACTTACAACCAAATCCAGCACAGGCTCGTGGGAGGGCGGCTGATGTAAATGCATTACTTGTAATTGTATGCATGTACCTTGGAGACAACCAGCTGGGCTTGCTGAAGTGTGCGAGTCCAGTCCACCTGATTAAGTTGTGGCGTGTTGTGATGTAGGTTAGACAGCACTGGCATGCAGTTGATACCACTGATGTAAACGATACTTCGCTACGCTGATTGTGTCATGGTGTGCTGTGCAGTGATAAATTATTCGTGAAATATGGTGGAATATACCACTTTTTGAACACTCAATCGACATCCTTCTCAAAGAAATATCGACATCCTTCCTCATGATGTGTGCTTATGAAGTTTTCGTGTCTCCTTTGTAACAGTATCTCGTTCATAAGTATCATGTTCATGCTCTCGATACGGGATTATGATACACGAACATTTCGCAACGCAATTTCAGGTAAAGGGATTACCTATAATGTTAACTGGTATACAATGCAAGTTATGGCATATATATTTTATCTCTATCCCGAATATAGCTCTTCCTGAATTATCAATCTCGTAACAAATGATAAAGGTACACGCATAAGTACATCATTGGCTCAAATGTGAGTCTGAAAGACATCAAAAACATTTTATATGACACTAATTCCATGGTAAATTTCGACATCTCACACCTAACGAAAAAACATTATTTTAACGCTGGTGCTGTGTCGTGCCATGTTGTTTAATGGTGTGGTGTGTAGTAGCGTGCTGTGCTGTGCTGTGCTGTGCTGCTCCGGTTTAGTCGACACGGCGGTCGGTGGGCCGGGCGGTGGTCGCGCTGCACCCATTTGGTGCAGCCCGCCCGGCCGGAGGTGCGCACTGCACACTGCAGCCGACTATCAGGGCTGGCCATCGAGCGTTCGTCACGCGGCGGCCGACACAGGATGTGCGCCGCGTGACGGTTCCCCCGACACGTGACGTGAGTGCGAGGGTGCGTGCGCTTGTCAGCCTCAGTACAATAGCCGAGCCGGTGAGTGTGCCGCTGAGCTCCACTGGCCGGCTGGTGTCCGCTGGTCGGCCCGTCTGTCTGCTGGTCGGTCCGTCTGTCCGCAAGTCGTCCGTCTGTCCGCTGGTCGCCCGTCTGTCCGCTGGTCGTCCGTCTGTCTGCTGGTCGTCCGTCTGTCTGCTGATCGTCCGCCTGTCCGCAAGTCGTCCGCCTGTTCGCAAGTCGTCCGTCTGTCTGCAAGTCGTCCGTCTGTCCGCAAGTCGTCCGTCTGTCCGCAAGTCGTCCGTCTGTCCGCTGGTCGTCCGTCTGTCCGCAAGTCGTCCGTCTGTCCGCAAGTCGTCCGTCTGTCCGCAAGTCGTCCGTCTGTCCGCTGGTCGTCCGTCTGTCCGCTGGTCGTCCGTCTGTCCGCAAGTCGTCCGTCTGTCCGCAAGTCGTCCGTCTGTCCGCAAGTCGTCCGTCTGTCCGCTGGTCGTCCGTCTGTCCGCTGGTCGTCCGTCTGTCCGCTGGTCGGTCCGTCTGTCTGCTGGTCGGTCCGTCTGTCCGCTGGTCGCCCGTCTGTCCGCTGGTCGCCCGTCTGTCTGCTGGTCGCCCGTCTGTCTGCTGGTCGTCCGTCTGTCCGCTGGTCGGTCCGTCTGTCTGCTGGTCGCCCGTCTGTCCGCTGGTCGCCCGCCTGTCCGCTGGTCGCCCGTCTGTCTGCTGGTCGTCCGTCTGTCCGCTGGTCGGTCCGTCTGTCTGCTGGTCGCCCGTCTGTCTGCTGATCGCCCGTCTGTCCGCTGGTCGGTCCGTCTGTCTGCTGGTCGTCCGTCTGTCCGCTGGTCGGTCCGTCTGTCTGCTGGTCGCCCGTCTGTCCGCTGGTCGTCCGTCTGTCTGCTGGTCGTCCGGCTGTCTGCTGGTTGGTCCGTCTGTCTGCTGGTCGCCCGTCTGTCTGCTGGTCGCCCGTCTGTCTGCTGGTCGCCCGTCTGTCTGCTGGTCGGTCCGTCTGTCTGCTGGTCGCCCGTCTGTCTGCTGGTCGGTCCGTCTGTCCGCTGGTCGTCCGTCTGTCTGCTGGTCGCCCGTCTGTCTGCTGGTCGCCCGTCTGTCCGCTGGTCGCCCGTCTGTCTGCTGGTCGTCCGTCTGTCTGCTGGTCGGTCCGTCTGTCTGCTGGTCGCCCGTCTGTCCGCTGGTCGCCCGTCTGTCTGCTGGTCGTCCGTCTGTCCGCTGGTCGCCCGTCTGTCTGCTGGTCGGTCCGTCTGTCTGCTGGTCGCCCGTCTGTCCGCTGGTCGCCCGTCTGTCTGCTGGTCGTCCGTCTGTCCGCTGGTCGCCCGTCTGTCTGCTGGTCGGTCCGTCTGTCTGCTGGTCGTCCGTCTGTCCGCTGGTCGCCCGTCTGTCCGCTGGTCGGTCCGTCTGTCTGCTGGTCGGTCCGTCTGTCCGCAAGTCGTCCGCCTGTCCGCAAGTCGTCCGCCTGTCCGCAAGTCGTCCGTCTGTCCGCAAGTCGTCCGTCTATCCGCTGGTCGCTCGTCTGTCCGCTGGTCGTCAGTCTGTCTGCTGGTCGTCCGTTTTTCCGCTGGTGGTCACGTCTGTTCCAGCATTGATATGGCCAGCTGGTAAGGTTACATCAGTGACTTGATAGCCAGTGCAGCGGTGCTGAAGGAACTATGACGTGGCTGTCCCGTGTGTTTGTGGGCGGGGGGGGGAATTTGTGACATCTCCCCGAAATATTGATAGGCATCCATGTGCACGCAAATTAATATCCCGCGACCAATCGGCGTGAGAGATTGGCGACGCTATATGACTCAACGGTGGACGTGTCGTACAGCCAATAACCAACCAACCAACCAAATGAATATGTGCGGACAAGTGCATGTTTTCAATGTCTGTTTCCATAGATATATGGAAAAAGCTACTCGTCTGGATTGGATATCTTCCCTTAATTCAAAATCATGAATACCTGATGTGGTTGGGTCGCCATACACAGGCATGTTTGAGAACATCAGCTTTGAGAAAGCCACGCAGTGCGGTGGTCTCTTATGTGGTGATGTAGTTGTTGTCTGAGTCTGCATACAATGTGGTCGATTGGAACCCGTGTATCGATTCGCTTTGTATGAGTCGCAGCGATCGTAACGTAACGCCCTTACTGTGTGTGTAAGGGTCGCTACGCGGCTGATCAAGCCGGCTCGAGCGGGCGCGGTACTTAGTGGTAGGTCGGTCACTCATCGCGCGCTGTTCGAAAAGGCTGTTCACCGACGCTCTAAGCGTGTTCCCGTCCATCGCCCCTTCCCCGTGGTTTTTGTCCACCACCACCCATTCACTCCCGCCCTCGGAAGCTTTTCATCTGGCACAGTCTTCCCTCCCTTGAAGCGCATGTTCAGTCATATGGCATCTTATTGGCTGCTGATCCATTGAGCCGGTCCCGCCCGTCTTGTTCGTTCCAGTTCGTTGGCAGTAGACTGGGTTGTATTGTCTGCTGTGTTTTGTCTATTCTAGTTGTACTAGCGGCCTGTGCTCATTGTCCCCATTATGACGCTGCTGGGTCTCAAGCCTTGCTATTTCCGCCGCCCTGATACCTATCCACAGCCTGGAGGTGTTATTGGTCGGTGTACGGAAGGGCGGTGTCAAAGTACGTGGGGGGGGGGGGGAGGAACGGAAGTGGGGACTCGGACCCAAACGTCGTGAGGTTTAACCCATTAACGCCCGGCAGAAGAAATATTTTAATTAGAATGCTCAAACTTATTCACATATCTAATGTCATTGCTGTGAATGTATTCTGAAAGTTTCATAAGTCCTCTTCTACCCAGTGTATTTTCCAGCCCGTCCTCATTTGAGGACACTGGGCCGAAGTGGGATGTTTTGGCGAGTAAATCGTAACAGGCAGTATTGTGTTTTACAACAGTTTGTACATTGCTTATAACTAAGTTCAACGGCAGCAATGATGCAAATACTTATGGAACAAACACTCGCACTTGGTTGGTTATTGGTTTTACGACACGTCGACCGTTGAGTCATGTAGCGTCGCCAATCTCTCACGCCGATTGGTCGCGGGCGAAGAGTAGCGACAAGTGAGACTCGAACCCACAACCTTTCGATTGTGAGACGAGCATCTTACCACTAGACCACTCGTCCCCAAACACTCACACTTGCAAACATGAAAGAGCATGCACGGTTCCATGACTGCATGTGTTCATGCATTCGTCATTGCATGCATTTTTTATTGACATGTACGCATCGATACAAGCATAAGAGATAAAGACGTTGGTCGTCCTGAGACCCTTTGGGTGATAGCTTAGCAGTACGAGTGGGGCTTGCCGGTGCATGCAGATCATTGGCAGCGCCGCTGCCTGTCGGCCATGTCCATGAAGTGGCCCACCGGGCCGTACCGCATGTCCAGGATAGCCCTGGGCGACGATAGCGCGCGCACAGGTCCGAAGGCAGGCAGTATCCGGTAGGCGACAGCGATTTGCCTCCGGAATTCCAGCAGACTGTCCGCTGCATTGCAGTGTACGATCCAAACGTTCACCACCCCCATGTCCAGCACCCGCGTGAAGAGACACCAATGCCACTTCCTCCCACAGAAGTTGGTGCTGTACTTGTCGCACAGCCAGTCATGCTCGTCGACGCCACCCATAAACTTGTAGTTGTGTATCACGCGTGATTGATCCACGAACCTGTGGGCTCGCTGAGATCTGTTCCACCGTTTGACGAGTTCTCATTGTTCTGGAAGTGGACGTGCGTCTTCAGCTTCAGATATATTTGTCATGTCATGACGCATTGCACTGTTTCCACTCCCAGATCATGGGGGTTGACCAGTAGTGGCGTTCACTGGGGAGTTGATGGTATCCAGAATGCCGGAGAATTATGATGAACGTCTTGAGCTCACCAGACGTAAGCCGAACAGCTGATTATTTATTTATATTTTTAGCGCCAACCGCAGCGCTTCGTGGATGACGTGCACATACATGTCCTCGGTGAACATTTCCTCGACAGCTGGACTGGGGACGTGTCTTGCAGTTTTCATCAGCGCTTGTAAGCGCCGTCTGTTCTTGCTGGAAGCCCAGTGTATTCGCTTGATCGCTTGATCGCTTGATCGCTTGATCGCTTGATGTAACCCTGGACCGCTTGCTTTGGCGTGCCTGTTGGTTATTTGCTTTGCCTTCCTCCGAACGGACATGGGCTTCCACGTATCCGGGCACGTCCTACAACGCCGCGTCCCTGCTATTGACGATGTCATCTTCCCCTTGATCCTCGTCTGTTAGTTTGTCCACAACCGGTGGTGGCAATGCCACAATGTCCACACAGTCAGCATCACTGTCCTCGAAGCTGCCAGTTTCAATCAGCTGTAGGGCTGCCTTCACCGTTAGGACCTTTTTCCGTCGTATAATGAAACACGGGAAACGTGGCAAGGAGACAGATACAGATCACAGTTTGGAATCGACGCAGACAGATACAGCCACCACACGCAACTCACAACACGCACATGGCAAATGCTGTGGGCCGGACAGGGCATGGGCCCGGTCGGCCGTCCCTAATCCCCCGCCACGCAGTCCCGGCCGGTTCCCACCCCCTTCCGCCCGTTGTCCTCATTTGGTGACACCGAATTTTAACGGGCGCTAGACGGTTAGTGTTCGCTGATAAATACCAACGTTTGAACATTCAAACAATCTTTTATCGATGCACCCTCCGAGATTATGTAAGTACTTGACTAGGAGACCTCTCCGGAGTGGCTTACAGTTTAACTTCAGGATGCCGAGAAAAAAACGCTAACTTAAAGGACCAGCCAAGCATTACTGTGTGAGCAGTTTCGGAATCTAAAGTCACGACGAGGTCCGCAGATGCCTTGTGATCACTTTTCAAAGTGTTTGGGCAGTTTGCGACTGACCAGATTTCCAAAATATGCTGGAAATGTTGCTGTCCTCATATGAGGACACCGGGCGTTAATGGGTTAACATTGCTCCTACAGGCGTTCTCATGGAAAGAATGAACCCCAAGACTTTCGTGCCACCCCCTCCCCCCCTCCACCATCCCCCATCCAAAGTTCGCGTGTGGGGTAGCTGAATTGTTGGGTCCAGCCAACTTCCGCCATGTCCTGGATTTTCGCTGCCCGCAACGTTCAGATACGTCTGTGAAATATGTGACCGAGTGTAATATGTTCGTGGTTCGTTCGGGTTTGTGTGCCGACACTTCAAGTATTTGACACCTGTAATTTGTACCCGATCTGGTGCACAGCCCTGCTTTTTTCGTGGCACCGGCTCCCCGTGAGACGCGTCCGCGGCCGTCATGTCCGTCCCTGCACTGTGATTCCCGTGTGCTCGCCAGGTCGGTGGTTCCCGTTCGTCCTTGCGCTGTGCTACCCATGTGCCCCGGTTGGTGCCCGCCCGTGCCCGTACTGTATGTCCCGCTAGGTTGGTGGTACCCGTTCGTCCTTGCGCTGTGCTGTTCATGTGCCCTGGTTGGTGCCCGCCCGTGCCCACACTATGTCCCGCTAGGTTGGTGGTACCCGTTCGTCCATGCGCTGTGCTGTTCATGTGCCCTGGTTGGTGCCCGCCCGTGCCCACACTGTATGTCCCGCTAGGTTGGTGGTACCCGTTCGTCCTTGCGCTGTGCTACCCATGTGCCCCGGTTGGTGCCCGTCCGTGCCCGCGCTGTGACACCCGTGTGTCCGGCCAGGTCGGAGGAGGAGCGGACGGCCGCCACCGACCCACTGCACGCCCGGTTGAAGACCGACACCACTGCCGCGCCGGGCGACTTCTACGGCGCGCGCGCCGACTTCGCCGCCGGCTCGTACGACGCCGGGGACGTGCTGTCGGGCTTCGGCCGGCCGGCGCAGTACCCCACCGAGCCATACCGACTGGCCGGCGACGGCTACGGCGCGGCGGCGTACGCGGGTGCGCCGCCGGCCGACGGCGCCGCCTTCCAGAGGCCGGCCCACGACGACCCGTACAGCTTCGTGGACGACTTCTCCGAGTCGGCCGCACAGCCGGCCGGCGAGACGACCGGACCCGGCCCGCCCATGCTGCCCTTCCAGTTCCCGAAGAAGCGCGGCCGCAAGCCGAAGAAGCTGCTGGAGGCCATGTGAGTGCACGGATGGACGGTGGTACAGAAAGGAAGCGGGGCAGCAGGCTGGTGAACGCTGTGTTCTTGTGACTGTGCGGAGCATGTCCCCAACTATTTTGAAAGCATGCATTTGTGCATATATTTTGAGGCAGGTGCACATTTTCATTGTGTCCGTGATGCTGGTGGGGGGCCTGTTGACATGTTGAGGAGAAACATGGATGGTGGTGGTAGAGACGAGTGGTTGTGTCGTGACTCGTTCCCGGGTCTGCTGTCGTTGGGATAGGTATCCCTGTAGTGACGTAGTCAGTTTGCTGGGCGTATGGGTCACATAGATTAACCATTTGCAGCCCAGGTTAGCTGCTGCTTCCCTATCAACGTCATAAAAGCAGTTTTGCGCACGTTTTGTTTACCGAATACTGCTGGAATTAGGTGCCATATGGCAGTCTGCAGCAAGTGTTCACCAAACCTCTGGTGGCCAGTGATGGACGTTGGGGGGACGGAAGTGCTACTGTTGGCCTTCGATTCCAACTCGCACACAGGTTTAAGGTGTCTGGTCAAAGTATGTTTCTAACACCGAATGCAAAATAATAAACCAGGCGTATCTGATTTCAAATTACGGACATTTGACAGTCATGCAATTATTCGAATGATGAACGAGGACGAAGAAAATTATCGCGAACTATCCGGTAGATTCTTTTACTGCATCTTGTTGCGTAAAGTGGTTAGTATACATTAAATATGCGTTATACTGAGCTGACATTCATATTTATGCATCATGTTCCTCCATGAGACGCCATAATGTTCAGGTGAAGGCATGTGTCATTGCTGTTTTGCGTAGCGTTCGTGAATTAACCGTTTTATGTATGCATTAGAGAACGAGCAATAGTGATGGAAGCGCAGAGCCGACTGAGCTTTGTGGGAAAACGTAGCATCGACAATGTAATTTCCGAAACCACGTTGCACCCTGCACACGGCCATACGGAATAAGACTTTTTCAATATATGGTTTGGAATTTAAAGTTGTACTCAGATATTCTAAATGCCTGGACACAATGAAAATGTAAGACATGCGTATTGGATAACGCATCCAGTGGGCGTCAAATGACCATGTAGTTGACGTACCCGACAATCCAAATAATCAGTCGGTGGTGCATCCAGACGTTTGCTGCTGGCCTGCACCTTGGTCCTGGTGGTCGCCTTCTGTGGTCCTGTCCACTGCGGATGGTTCGATGGTCGGTCTTGGTCCCTGTAGGTGGCCTTGGTGGTCGCTTCCTGTGGTCCTAACCGCTGCGGGTGGTCCGGTGGACGGTCCTCCAAACCCCTGCAAGTGGTCCGGTGGTCGCTTCCTGTGGTCCTGACCCATGTAGGTGGTCCGGTGGTCGGTCCTCCTGACCGTTGCGGGTGGTTCGATGGTCGCTTCCTGTGGTCCTGACCCCTGTAGGTGGTCCGGTGGTCGGTCCTCCTATCCCCTGCAAGTGGTCCGGTGGTCGCTTCCTGTGGTCCTGACCCATGCAGGTGGTCCAGTGGTCGGTCCTCCTGACCCATGCAGGTGGTCCGGTGGTCGGTCCGGACCGCTGCAGGTGGTCCGGTGGTAGCTTCCTGTGGTCGGTCCTCTCGACCTCTGCAGGGGTCCGGTGGTTGCTTCCTGTGGTCCTGACCCCTGTAGGTGGTCCGGTGGTCCGGTGGTCGGTCCTAACCGCTGCAGGTGGTCCGGTGGTCGGTCCTCCTGACCATTTCCGGTGTAGGTGTGTGCCTGGCTGACCAGCTCTTCGGTCCTGGGCAGTCGCTGCGCGGAGCTCGTGTCACGAGCCCATTGTTCCAAAATACCAGCTCTTCACACGCTCCCCCATTTATCAAGCACCAATCAGTACCGCCCGTTCCGCGCTGTCCTGCGTAGAATGGGATCAGCTCTTTCTGAATCTGGGGCACGCAAGCCCTAACATGCTATAATTCCAAGTATTGTGCGATTGATGCAAAATAAGAACAATGGTGTGCAGAGCTACAGTTCAGACCTAATTCATCTTGATGTGGAGTTGCACCGTGCCGAATTCAATGATTGACAATGACTGAAAATTACTGATTTTTTTTAAATGCTCAACTCACTGATGGGAACAGCAAAATTGTATTCTCAGAATTTCATACGCCAAACATTCTCCTCCCCATATCCAGGACGCAAAAATATAATTTCAGCCCGATCTAAAGTATACGCGAAGTGTATGTCACGGTTCTCAAACGAATTCGTATACAGTATGCTTGCATAGTACGTGCAGTATGCTGAGTATGCAGCAGCATCCGTTGTCGTTTTCGATAACAGCATTATTATTTGAGCTCAAGAGTATAACTATGTTCGCCATCTTCGTACTTTTACTTCGTTATGGTCAATGACCACAACAAATATGCTAATTCTGAAGTTCCTGCCCGCCATCACCAAATGTATACTGCGAGCAAAGTTCCACATGGTACACAACGCAAGTCATGCATGTCCTCGGGGGCGAGTAATCTAGGGATAAGGTGCCCGTCTCCCATCCGAAAGGTTGTGGGCTCGATTCCCACCTGTCGTTACTCATCGCCCGCGACCAGTCGGCGTGAGAGGTTGGCGATGCTGTGTCTCAACAGTCGAAGCGTCGTGTAACCAATAACCACGCCCACCACGTGCATGTCCCCGCTAGTTGCGTACGCCACCACCAGGGGGCATGCGTGTCTGACGTGTACATCGCCGACAGGGCGGCTGCCGGCATGGAGGTACCCAAGTACAAGACGCCGGTGCGCTCCAGCGACCCGAACCGACCGCGCAAGAAGCAGGATCGCTTCAACGGCCTGACGCCGGAGGAGCTGTCGCGGCTGACGCTGCCCGACCACCTGGCGCCCGGCCTCGACATCGTCTTTGTGAGTGGCGCCGCGACATGGCGGCCAAACAGCCAACCCATCCGACTTACAGCTGACACGAAGTCCTCTTAATATCAACGAGTGTATTACGAGGACTAAAAGAGCGCAACCACCGTTTGCGGGGCAGGCAATCGGACCATGGCATATGTGGCTTAGAGGATGTAATGTGAACTTTGCAGAATGAAGAATACGAAGTTTTGAATTGTGAATCCAATAGTAAAATGACGAAAATCTTGCATGTAGTGTGTGAGGTGCGTTACTTATTAGTCGAAGATGAATGCATCAAACCTGATCTATTTATGCAATTTTGCTGTTTTCTTCGGATTATGAAGGTGCGTATTAAGCTGTGCATTTTAAGAGATGCATGGCTTTGGACTTTCTGTCAACTATGGAAGCCTGCTGATAGAAAACGATTACTTTCTGAGAGATAATGCTCGTTTTTGTCTTGCGTTGTCATTTAACAAATGTTGAAGAAAATGACCAGCCATATTCTATTCTTCGACGTCTGGTGAAACCAACTGATATTTTTGGGCTAATTGCACTTGTAAGTATTACTTTTGAAAGCTGCATGCCATGGATGTGCTTGAGATATCACCTAATTCATCTTTGATAATCTGCTGTTTTGAGCCCTTAGTATGCGAAGATATTGGAAATATTTAAGGATTTACCATCAAATTGTTGAATGCTCATGGCAAGCTTCTTAGCTGGAATGTTGAAATGAGCTTCACAAGCTGCATGGTGGTTATCATTATATTGTTTTTATAAGGTGTTTTATTAGAAATAAAGGAAATAGAAACAACTGGCAGCCCGTTTTAAAGACCAGCATATCTTCCAAAGACCAGCAAAAAAATCCGTCGGTCTTGACCGGGCTTTCGGTTCTTACATTTGCCACCTCTAGTGTGGATCGATTGAAGCGAACCCACGGTCTCCTCAGCAATCATTTGCTGTGCAAGTTCATATCTCATGCATATTTCTAATCCATAAGCATCTGTACCATTTTCTATACCATTTTCGTTTTCACTGTTCTTCGTTGGCAATATCAGTGGCGATATCAGTAGGGTAATAAGGTCAGTTTTTGGGAACCGTGGGTAATTAGCGAGAGCGCCAGCTAGACTTTGGGAAAAAAGCAAACAGCTTGTGATAGCATATGTATAAGCATCGGTATTTCTAGAGGCACATCCTAGAATTTCCTGCTCGTCTCACAATCGAAAGGTTGTGGGTTCGAGTCTCACCTGTCGCTACTCTTCGCCCGCGACCAATCGGCGTGAGAGATTGGCGACGCTACATGACTCAACGGTCGACGTGTCGTAAAACCAATAACCAACCTAGAATTTCCTGGAAATAAACAACCTGCACCAGTGGCCGAAGCTGTGCGAGTCTCCTCAACGAATGGGATTGGCATATTCAGCAGACTTGGCCAGTCTCCTGAATGGACCAGGTCAGCATACTCAGTGTGCTTGGCTGGCCTCGTCGGAGCACTGACCCGACCTCAGTCTGACTGGGCCCGTGTGTCGGCAGGACTGGGCCAGTGACCTCAGCGGAAGACATGGGCTTAAATCCGACTTGGTGTACGCTTGATTGATGTTCAGGATAGTTATTTGGGCTTTAGGGCGCTTCGACCAGAATTGATCATTCGCGGATGTTCAGGATAAATGCGAGATCGTGGCTTTCCACTTCGCCCATGGTTGAATGTCTGCAATATATGCTCCATTTCTATTGGCTAGAACCCATTGAGAAAAGTAAAATGTTCGAATGTAAGCAGCAAAAACTAACGAACTGGTGCCATTCTGATTCAGTCGTAGACCCTGAGATTTAGTCATCGATCAGACTTGTAGGCAACGTTACGCTGGCGCCTACCAGACTTGTAGACAGTGATGCAAATATGATCGGGCTGGCAAATACCATTGCTTCCTGCAATGGTATTTGCCAGCCGAGTTTGCAGACATGATGCACTCGTGTGCGAGAGTGACCTCACAGGCACAGCAGCTGCGCTACGCAGAGCCACGACGGGGCGGTGTCGCTTGATGCGTGGGCTGGACGCGCTCTCGGTCGTTCCGGCAGCTGCCGGGACGACCGAGCAGTCGGGCGACCGCTGTGCGACTATTGGCACCGCAAGTCCGGACCACTGTCGAACTCTAGTCGGCTCGGCAGTTGCAGTTGCGGTCACCGCTCCCTCGGACTGACAGTGGCGACGCCGTGTGTCCCCAGATCGGCATCAACCCGGGCCTGTTCGCCGCATTCAAGGGCCACCACTACGCCGGGCCTGGCAACCATTTCTGTGAGTGGCCACTGTGCTCTCGGCCTCCGGCCTGACCAATGGTCGGACGGCGGATTACCGGGTACTGCTGGCTGGCTGCTGGATGTGGCTGGCTGTCGATTTGAGACAGTTGGCTGGTTGCTAGAGACGACTGACTGGGTACCGAGTACGTTTGGCTGCTTATTTTGTGCAGGTGTACGGGATTCTAGGACGAATGTACGTAAGGACAAATGTACGTATGGCAGATGTACGTAAGCAAATGTACGTAAGCAAATGTACGTAAGCGCAGATGTACGTATGGCAATTGTACGTAAGCGCAGATGTACGTATGGCTAATGTACGTAAACGCAAATGTCGTATGGCAAATGTACGTATGCGCAAAAGTACGTAAGCGCAAATGTACGTATGCGCAAAAGTACGTATGCGCAAATGTACGTAAGCACAAATGTACGTATGCGCAAAAGTACGTAAGCGCAAATGTACGTGAGCGCATAAGTACGTATGCGCAAATGTACGTGCATTTACGCATGCGTACCTTTGGGTTTACGTACATTTGGTTAGGTACATATGCCATACATACGTTTGCGGTAACCGGACAAATGTACGTAAGCGCAGATGTACGTATGGCAATTGTGCATAAGCGCAGGTGTACGTATGGCTAATGTACGTAAGCGCAAATATACGTATGGAAAATGTACGTATGCGCAAATGTACGTAAGCGCAAAGGTACGTATGCGCAAATGTACGTATGGAAAATGTACGTATGCGCAAATGTACGTAAGCGCAAATGTACGTATGCGCAAAAGTACGTAAACGCAAAAGTACGTATGATTAAATGTACGTAACCGCAAATGTACGCATGCGCACATGTATGCACAAATGTACGTAGGCACAAATGTACGTAAGTGTAAATGTACGTATACGCAAGTGTACGTAAGCGTAAATGTACGTATGCGCAAATGTACGTATGCGCAAATGTACGTAAGCGCAAAAGTACGTATGCGCAAATGTACGCAAGCGCAAAAGTACGTATGATTAAATGTTCGTAAGCGCAAATGTACGTAAGCTCAAATGTACGTAAGCGCAAAAGTACGTATGCGCAAATGTACGTATGTGCAATTGTACGTATACGCAAATGTACGTCCATTTACGCATGCGTACCTTTGGGTTTACGTACATTTGGTAAGGTACATATGCCATACATACGTTTGCGGTAACCGGACAATTGTACGTCAGCAAATGTACGTAAGCGCGCATGAACGTATGGCAATTGTGCGTAAATGCAGGTATACGTATGACTAATGTACGTAGGCGCAAATGTACGTATGGAAAATGTACGTATGCGCAAATGTATGTAAGCGCGAATGTACGTATGCGCAAAAGTACGTATGCGCAAATGTACGTATGATTAAATGTACGTAAGCGCAAATGTACGTATGCGCAAATGTACGTAAGCGCAAATGTACGTAAGCGCAAATATACGTAAGTGTAGATGTACGTATACGCAAGTGTACGTTAGCGCAAATGTACCTAAGCGCAGCAGTACGTAAACGTAAAAGAATGCAAGAGCAGATGTACGTATGAGCCAATGTACGTACATTTAGGCATACGGGCCTTTGCGTTTAAGCACATTTGGTCAGGTGCATATACCATACGTACATTTGCTCTTACGTACATTTGCCATACGTAAATTTGCGCTGAAGTAAATTTGGCATACGTACATCTGCACTTACGTGCAATTGGCATACGTACATTTGCGCATAAGTACTTTTGCGCTTACGTACATTTGCGCTTACGTACATTTGCGCTTACGTATTTTTGCGCATATGTACATTTGCGCTTACATACATTTGCGCATACGTACTTTTGCGCATACGTACATTTGCGCATACGTACATTTGCGCATACGTACATTTGCGCTTATGTACATTTGCGCATACGTACTTTTGCGCTTACGTACAGTTGCGCTTACGTACATTTGCGCTTACGTACCTTTGCGCTTGCGTACATTTGCGCTTACGTACATTTGCGCTTACGTACATTTGCGCTTACGTACCTTTGCGCTTATGTACATTTGCGCATACGTACTTTTGCGCATACGTACATCTGCCATACGTACATTTGCTTTACGTACATTTGTCCGGTTACCGGTGTACGGCTATTTGGTATGGATAGATGGTTGGTTGCTGGGTCAAAACGATGGGTAGTTGCCGGGCAATGCTCGCTGATCACTGAGCAGACCGGGCTGGCTACTAGGCAGACTCGGCTGGTTACTGTGGAGGCCTAGCCGGCTACTGGACAAATCCGGCTGTTTCTGTGAAGACATGGATGACTTCTGGTGCGGCCAGTCTGCGTCAGAGTCTGTTTGTCTCTGTATGTCCGCGTGCTCGTTTGAGCCGCGCCCAGGCATCTTTGTCCCCATACCCGACGGTCAAAGGTTGCAGTTGCAGCAGCCACCAACCGGGCCTGGTTTGTCTCCACCGACCACAGGCTCGCCGTAACGTCACGCCAGGTTGTGACGTCATGCGTATATCGGTCTGCCGCCGATGTCGCAAGCTCTGCAGAAGGGCCTTTGACAGTGCACATGAAGCTTTTCTGTTGCATCAGTTATAGTGCATGTCCACATGTATTATAATCTGGCAAGGAATTTGGTGGATGAAATGTGGTTTATGGGCTAATGAAAACACCGGTGGCGGCGGTGGCGACGACGGTCTCCGTCACACAATGGCAGCCAGACGGTGTGGCCGCCCTCACACCAACACCAAACAGCGGGCCGCCGCGCGCTCACACCAACACCAAACAGCGGGCCGCCACGCGCTCACACAACACCAAACAGCGGGCCGCCACGCGCTCACACAACACCTGGCACCGGCACCGACTGATCCAGCCGGTGAGGTTTTGGTGCGACCCAGTTAGCACACGCTCAGCGGTAGCAATCGGTGGAAACACAAACAGCAACACTCAGCCGGCTCATGACGGCATGCAGGAATTTTGCATGGTGTTCGCCTTAACTGGCGCGTAACTTGCCTTGTCAACAGTCACGCGTTCCTACCTGTTCCCGGTTCAGCTCACCTGTAACATAAACCCGATACGCGCGCGACAGACGTTCAACCTTTTAAAGCTTTTCTGCCATTTCCGTTTATCTCTCTTTCCAGCCAGAATATTTTGCGATGCATTTCTCTGTTATCGTTTAGTGCATGAAATGCAATTTCCAGAAATCCGGTAACGTTCCCAGAATTCCTGCCTAACGGGATGTAGCTATTGCAAACCTTGGCTGTCCCGTGGAGCCAGCGACCGCTCGTCCATTTTCTGCTTGCCCATTAGCAAGGATATTGTGTGTGGATCCGGTCCATTTAATATGACTGCAGCTGAGTTGCCCCGTGGACGGTCCGCCATCGTTGCACTTCAATGAACGGTCGTATGGCTTCCGAGAGCTGTGGATATGGTGGTGTTATTCTTTCTCCTAATTCCCCGGGGAGATGCCCCACAATGCTCGGATTTGGGTGTAAAATTGCACACAGTGAACAATAATGGTTGGTCTTCTATTCCAGGTTCTCCATACTGTACTATGACGATAATTGACCATTGGACGAAGAGTGGAATTGTTTTTCTTTATTATGAAAAAGGTGTCGCAAACTGAGCCATGGGGAGTTTCTTGTAAAGATGGAACATTTCTCGAAATATTGGTATACACATGACATGAGAAGTTTTGCACTTCGATGAAGAAATTCTATATTTTGTTTTTTTTTCTTCTACGGCGCGAACAGTTGCATAGTGAATGCAATGTCACCCCTCTCCCACACCGAATAGCTGTGGCAAGTCAAAAGCCTGAGTATCTAACAATATTTGAACTCATGCTCCCACGGTTACGAAGCCAGCATGTTATTAGTTGGCTGTGGACTCCCCAATATTGTATATATAAACACCCCTAGCTACAACTGGGAGAGGCTTCACCCATCCCCTCCCCCTCAGACACACCCAGGGGACTGGGGGCATGTATTTAACGTCTCTGGCACACATCAAGGCATGATATCATCTACTTGACGTCGTGCCTGCTTCACTTCCTTCCTAACACGCAGGGATGTGTGAACCTGCACGTGACACCCGTTCTCACACTCGGCACTGACCGAGGAACACTGCCGGTGTGTGCCCCACATAAATGTGTGAACCTGACTATGACAGCCGTCCTCACACCTCAGGGAAATGTGTGTACCTGGCCGGTTTAATTCCGGAGCCGTTCGGGGCCGAGGACGACTTCAAGCTGATGGAGCTCAAGATCGGCTTCACCAACATCGTGTCCCGGACGACGAAGGGCAGCCAGGACCTGACACGGAAGGAAATCAAAGAAGGTACCTCACCGAGATCTGATGATGCACTCATTGTAGATTATGTAGCGGGACTTGTCGCCGGCTGGCGAATTACGAACGGGCTATTGGCAGCGCGGACCACCACGCCAGTTGTATGTGCTGTACCCCAGCTGAGCACCTTTGTCACAGAGATCATGGAAGGCATCGTTGCTTCATTGTGAGAGCACAATGCCATTGTTTAAGTATTGTATGATCCTGATTGCCACACCAGTTTGGTGGTTGAGAAAGATATCCATGACAAATATGTATCGGTAACAGGGCATGTATCGGATGCGTGCCAGCATGGTGGCATGAATCAATAATTTGCATCAGTTTCAGTATTTATGACATAATGCAACAGAACTTGAAACGGTATACAGGGAAACATTTTATTTGCTATTTCTGTTCCAGGTGGAAAGGTGCTTTTGCAGAAACTTCAAGTTTTTCAGCCGAAAATAGCAGTTTTCAACGGGAAGGGAATATTTGAGATTTTCTCCGGGAAAAAGGAATTCCTGTTCGGGAAGCAGCCGGAGAAAATTGAAGGCACCGAAACGGTATGCTACTCATCAAGGCTAATACCGCTCGCAGCCTAAGCCTGTTTTGCCAGTGGCACAACTCGTGCGCTCTCATCATTTGTATGTAGAATATTATCCGGTCGGTCCGTGGTCTCTGTTCTTCTTGTAATTGAGAGTTCTGGGGTATCTGGTCCTCTCTTCACTGGTGTGCCCCTGGCCCCTGGTCCTCACTTCACCTAAGGGTCAGTGGTCTCTGGTACTCCCTTCAATGACGGATCCTCAGTCTCCGGTCCTCTCCTCTCCGGTCTCCGGTCCTCTCCCATACCGGATTCATGGTGTTGGGTCATCAGTGGCGGATCATTGGTCTCTGACCATTGCTCTGACTGGCCGGTTCGTGATCTCTAGTAAGCGCTGGTTGTCTGGTTCCTACACTCACTCACTGATCCAGACCTCCGGTCTTCGTTCTCGTCCTCATTAACTGATCTATGGTTTCCGATCCTCACTGATGGCTGAATATTTCTGGTCCTCATCTCCGTCGATGTGTCTGTAGTCTCTGGTCCAAGCTGACCAGCTGGTAGTCTCTGGTCTTCACTCCCACTGGCAGATTCATGGTCTATGTTCCTCACCGTCACTGATCAGTCAGTGATCTCTTGTTCTTATCCTTATAGGGCGGTCAGTGGTCTGAGTATCGTACTCACTTACGGATAATATTATGTTGTCCTCACCGGCCGGTCCATGATCTCTGGAATCTATCTTCACTCGCTGGCAGTGTTGAACTTTCAATTGTTTCATGGTGGGCGATTTTAATGCAATGTCACGTTTCCATGCAATCAATGGATAACGTTTTGGAAGAATAAAAAACATTATGATTCACACATTTAGCCCGAAGTCTTAATTTTGTTGTTCGGATTTGCTCCAAAATACATAACTGAACCTTTGATTGCATGAGGATTGATGCAGAATCTTGACAACACCTAACGATTACATTACGTGTAGCTTGTATTGGTAGTATTTTGAAAAGCTTTGACCGGAGTGAGAACTGCTAATCCCTGAATTAAACTCTGAGAAGCGCAGAGCATCCGACCCTGATGAGAGTATGGTGGTTTCCTTCATTAGGCGAGGGATTACTTCGTACTTGAAACTTGGAAGCACAGGTGTGCTATCCAGATGGAATTATTGCCGGTGCGGCCGGAGGTACCTGCTATCCTATAAACCAATATTGAAATGGTCACGGACCTCTGGGTTGTTGATTGCGGTATGTATGACTTGTGTGTTGGAATATATTTTGACACTTAAAAAGATCAAAAAGTGAGACTGATAATTGGCGTGATGTGCTATCGGTCAACGTAAAAAATGAAGCTAAATTGAGATGCATGTTGAACTTCATTGCCTCTCCCGTTGGTGTAAACTTCAGCTCCTGAATCAAAACATGCATCGAGCAATACTGGTGCATAGGCATCCAACTTGATGTCGAACAGTGTATTCGACCATAGCGAAATTGTGATGTATTTTGCTGGAATGTAACGTAGTATTTCTGTGTTGATGCACGTCAACCCAGTGACACTTACAAGGATTTTTAGGGGGTGACCTGGTGTGGACACAGCTCCAGTTTTTTGCGTTTTTCTGAGTAGGAGTATATTTGAATTTATTTTGAAGAAAAGCTCTCCGAAAAAGTTGTTTGGCTCGGGGGTGAGGGTGAGGGGGTGAAGCCAAGGCTATTTATTTCCAGGTTCTGAACATTATAATTTTGAACCATAAGGCGCCAGGTCCCCTTGAGTGCACCATGTATGCATCCACAAGCCAAAATGTGTGCGCCCGCAAATGATATTTCCAGGTTGTTCTGTCAAAGACCCGATATGGCTAGACGACAGTACCAGGAGTGGACCTTAGTATTAGCCAGAGGCCACTATATGACATAGGCCCACAGGGCATGCTACTCCATATCCTTTGCAATTATCACCATTGGATAGTGACATGACTAGCTGTGATTGGTGGGTATGTGTGGCTCATCTGGAAATACTAGGAGTGCAGTCTGTGGGGTGTATAGTTATTTGGATGGTGAAAAAACTGGCGATTTTTCCCAGCACTGACACTGGTCTATGGTGTATATTTTTCTTCGCTGCCAAGTTTGCGGGTTGTGGTCACCATTGACCGGTCTCTGGTCTGTGCTCTCCACTATCGCTGACCTGTCCATGATGTTGGCCCTCCTTCCTGGTCTGTGCCCTCCACTCTCGCCGACCTGTCCATGATATTGGCCCTCCTTCCTAACCAATGTGTGGGTTCTCGGGTACCGCTCAGAGGTCTGGTCCTCACTCTGTCTGACCAGCTCATGATTTTCGGTCTTTATCGACCGACTCACGGTGTCTGGCGTTCGCTGGCGCTGCTAGCGCCTCTCCATTATCCTGGCTAGCACGAGACAGCTGAAGAGTCACCGTTATTCTCACTGACTGGATGCCTCATCCATCTGCAGAATATCTGGGTAATGCCGTCGTCGTCTGCCCGCTGTGCGCAGCTGCCGCGTGCGCTCGATAAGGTGCCCTTCTACTCCGCACTCAAGAAGTTCCGCGACCACCTCAACGGCGAGATTGCCGAGCTGGACGACTCCGAGATCACGTTCGAGCCGCCCAAGCCGCACCTGGCTCGGCGAGAGAAGGCGACGGCGGCTGCGGTGGCCGACTGTCCAGGTCCGGACGGTGCGCCGCCACCGGGCGATCCGGCCGCCGAGAGTCTCACTGTGCCCATCAAGAAGAAGCGCGGCCGACCGCGGAAGATCCGCCTGGACGAGAACGGCGTGCCACTACCCGTCACTGTCAAGGAGCGCAAGCCGGCTGCGAGCCGCACCCCCGCCGCCGCCGCTGCCGGCGCCGACAACAAGAAGCGGGGCCGCCCGAAGAAGACCAAGGCGGAAGCGGCAGCGCCCCCGCCACCGCCACCGCCACCGCCCCCGCCCCCGCCACCGCCACCGCCACCGCCACCGCCCATGAACGGTGCGCTGCCGTCCATGTACGACATGACCGGCGGCGATGCGATGAACGCGCCGCTCGGCGGCGGCGGAATCAACGGGCTGACGGCGGCCGGCTACCCGCCAGGGTTCGGCCGGCACGGCTCGTTCTCGCCGCCGTACGGCCTGCACCAGATGCCGCCCCAGCAGCAGCAGCAGCAGCAGCAGCAGCAACAGCAACAGCAACAGCAACAGCAACAGCAACAGCAACAACAACAACAACAACAGCAACAACAGCCGCAACAACAACAACAACAACAGCCACCGCCGCCGCCTCCTCCGCAGTATCACCCGGCCATGCAGCCACACCCGGGCCTGCCGGACGAGCCGGGCGGCGGCCGGAGCGGCAACGGCGGCGGTCACTTCTCGGCCGACCAGCCGACCGTCATGTTCCCCCCGTACGGCCGGCCGGCCATGCAGCACTCGCCGCCGGCCATGCAGTACGGCCAGGGCGCCGCCGCGGCCGGCCACTTCGGCCAGACACCGGCCGCCGCGCCGGCACAGTTCTCTCAGTCGCCGGCGGCGGCCGGCCAGCAGTTCTGTCAGTCGCCCGCCGCCGGCCAGTACGGCCAGTCGCCAGCGGCGGCGCAGTACGGACAGTCGCCGGCGCCCGGCCAGTACGGCCAGTCGCCGGCGGCCGGCCAGTACAGCCAGTCGCCCGCCGCCGGCCAGTACTGCCAGTCACCGGCTGCCCAGTACGGCCAGTCGCCGTCGGCCAGCTCGGCGTACCGCCAGAGTCCGGGCGTGCACAGCACGGCCAACCCCGGCTCACCGACTTCGTTCAAGAAGGGCTCGTTCTCAGCAGAGCCGGGCGACGAGCCGAGCCTGTGTCTGACGCCGCCGCCCACCTCGCCGTCACTTGGCCAGCCTGACTTCGAGGCGCCCACCTCGATGCTGGCGTCGGATGGAGCCGAGCCCGGCTCGTTGTTGACAAAGGAGGAGGCGGCGGAAACGGCGCCGTCGTCGGCGAGCGTGGCCAGCAGTCAGCCGAGCTTCTCCAACCCGACCACGCCGGCGGACGGCCAGTTCCCGTCGGTGAGCGCCGCTCAGCAGTCGCCCGCGCATTACCCGTACACGGCCAGCTCACAGGCGACGCCCATCGACTTCTCTGCAGCAGCAGCAACAGCAGCAGCCACCGCCGCAGCAACACCAACAGCAGCAGCACCCACAACAGCAGCATCATCAACAGCAGTCGCATCCGGTGCATCAGGCGCACGGCGAGTACGGGCCTTCGGCGCATGCGGCCAAGTCGGACCTGGCTACCAAATCGCTGTCCGACCTCGAGTCGCTGGTCGACCAGATCCCGAGTCTCAACAGCGCCGATGCCATGCTGGGCGGCACGGCGCCGCCCGTGCACGCGGCGCACCCGGTCCACCCGGCGCACCCGGTCCACCCAGCGCCGCACCGGCCGACGCCGGAGCACGCGGCCGTCGTGCCGCCGCCGCCGCCCACCTTCAGCCCGCAGTCGCGGCCCGGCTCGGCCTACTCGGCCAGCCCGGCCGGCCACTACTCGGGCAGCTACAGCGCGGCGTGGGGCGGCGCGGCGGCCGGGTACAGCCCGCAGCAGCAGTCGTACCCGCCGGCCGCCAGCTACCCCAGTACAAACTTCTCAGTCATGTCGCTGGCCAACAGTAGCGCACCGTCGCCACCGCAGCCGGCGGCCAGCGTCGGTGGAGGCAGCAGCGGCAGCGGCGACACGCAGAGCAGTCTCTTCTCCGTGTCCAGCCTGGCCGCGTCGCCCTACAACTCGCTGGCTGGCAACAGCATGGGCATGGGCGGCATGGGCATGGCGGGCGGTGGCATGGCCGGCTTTTCGGCCATGGGCAACGTGTCGGCGGGCATGTACCCGTACGGCGCGTACGGCTCGCCGACCGGCTACGGCTCTGCCGGCGCCGGCTTCCCCTACTCGGCGGCGGCGGCGGCCGGCTTCCACGTGCCGTCGCCGCGCTTCGCCTACCCGTCGCCGTACGGCGCGCCGCCCTACCACCAGGGCTACACGCAGCAGGCTGTCTTGGAACGCTTGAAACAAGAGCACATGGACATGCGATTCGGCGGCTTCTAGTGACTGCGATGTCTGAGCTTCCAGTGCTGGCCGCCAGGTGTCACCGCCGCGGCACCGACCTTGCACGCACGCCGCCGGTGCCGGTGCCGGTGCCGACAGCTGAGGCGTGCGACAAGTATTGATATTGTGGCTCTAGTCAGTGGTGAACAAACTAATCTTTTCTTGTCGAGCTCTCTTCTTCTAGTCGATGGTGATAGTGATTGTTTGAACGCCCATTCGTTCTTTTCCACTGTGGTGACATGGATTTGAGTCGTTTTAGTCATGTTTTTTGGTCGAATAGCTGTTAACGTATGCCGGTTTTGTATAAATTGCCGCTAGCTAGGTACAAATGACGTAGCATCGCAACGCGGTGCTGCAGGCGTCCGCGCTGGTCAACGAATAATAGACCTCCAATTTTGCCCATTCGTTCGAACTTGCAATCACAGGGTATATCTACTGTAGTGATACGTGTTGTCTCTGTTACCTGACGTGGCGTTCGTCTCCAGCACGTTGCCGTCTGTGTCTGCTCGCCAGGCGCGAGCCGTGCCAGCGCGTGTCGTCCGTCGACACCAGACGTCACCGACCCGGACATTTTTTCGACGTCCCGATTCTTTTTTCCGGCGATGGTGAGGCACGGCGTTGGCGTTCCGTTCGCCCGGTGATCTTTTTGAAGTTTTTTTTCTGTGTTCTGCACGAATGTGCGGTGGCCATATTTTGAGTTCCTGCGTGGTTTTGTATTTCGGGAAGTTGTCTGTGTGCTGGTGGATTGTGGCTGCGTTTGTTGTTGTGCGGAGGCGGGCGACGCCTCGTGTGAATGTGTGCGCGTGAGTGTGTGTGGTGCGAGTGGCTTCTTGCTCACAGCCGCGGACGGCGGTGAGCGGGCGGGTGGCTGTTTGGTCAGTGGCAGCCCCGCCGCCCGCGGCAGTCCCCAATGACAATCGCCGGCGCCAGCGGTTCTCGGCGCCAGACCGGCCCTGGGTCGGCCACAACTGGGCGGCCGGCCAGCCCGGCCAGCCGCCGCCCCCACCTGTGATTTCGTTTGCCATATGTTGTGTTGTAGGTGGCTCTGCCGCCGCACCCCCTCCTAGTTCTGTTTGGCCGCTGGAAGCCGAACGTGTGACATCCAGGGGTTTTGGTTGTGCAACTCTGCCCACGGTTTGCTCATCGGAAGTCATTTCTCGGGGCGGGAATGACGCTAACCATGACAATAACAGCCGGTCGAAAGTGGCGGGAAATTCACGGTATTCGTCAGAGGGCGGCTAATAATAAATGCTATGCACTCGTTCCCAGACGTGCCTTTTGATCGGGACTAAAGTGCACGTCGATTGCATGTGTTTTGTGCGGCTGCTTCCTACACTTGCAATTTTGAGAATCTCGCCGGTTCGACATGGACCGTTGTCACGTCACGGGTCGGGTCCGACCTGGCCCAGGTCACAATCCGATCTGGCCGCCCTGTGCGCAGGTCACATATCCGTTAGCTCTCGCTCCGAGATGTACATAGCCGGCCCACTTTTGTATGGCTTCCTGGGTGTCGTCACGTGCGCTAGAGCATCCCCTGTTGACGCTGTAGTGGTGCAGTAGGCCAAACCAGTGCAATGATGGGGCGGGCGCGACACTCACCCGCGCTCTCCACGTGCCAAAGGGGATTGGGTGGGACTGCGCGCGATTAGGTTGGGGGAAAGCCGGCTCACTCCGCGCATAGCCTATCAGGGAATACTTTGATGCAATAGACGGTTCTTTTGCGTGTGTGGCCGGAGCGGTGGATATGCGCATGGTTGTGTGCATGTGTGTGTGTTCTTGGCAGCTGCTGGCGACGGCGCGATGTGGGAGCGCGATGACGGGGGAAACTTGAATAAATAAACCAGTTTCGCATCGTAGGAGACGTTGTCGTTTATGAGCCGAGTGCCAGGCTGCTGACTGCGGGCTGTGACACAGTGCCACGTCGGCCGGTGGTGCTGAGTTCCGTCTCGGTGGGGGTGTTGCCGGCATTCCCTGCTATGACGCCCGCCATGCCCCGATGCCGCCCACTGTGTGCCGTCGGCGCCCTTCTCCGCTGCCCTGGGTAGCGCGAGACAGCTGCAGAGCCGCCCACGATGCCGCGTACCGCGTGGTAGAGATGACCATGTTGGAACTGCGGTCCGGTAAAAGCCGCAACCAACACCTGTGGGTTCAACGTACTGGGAGGCACCTCGGCGGACGGCGGAAGCTCGGTGATTGGCCGGCCATCGGCGAGCTGCCCGCGGTTGGTCGAGGGCAGAGTGATTGAGCACTCGGGACGTGTTGGGGCCTCCGGACCAGACAGTACAGGGACATGAGCACACCCTCGTCAGTATTGAGCACTCGGGACGTGTTGGGGCCTCCGGACCAGACAGTACAGGGACATGAGCACACCCTCGTCAGTATTGAGCACTCGGGACGTGTTGGGGCCTCCGGACCAGACAGTACAGGGACATGAGCACACCCTCGTCAGTATTGAGCACTCGGGACGTGTTGGGGCCTCTGGACCAGACAGTACAGGGACATGAGCACACCCTCGTCAGTATTGAGCACTCGGGACGTGTTGGGGCCTCCGGACCAGACAGTACAGGGACATGAGCACACCCTCGTCAGTATTGCACGTACCCCGGACCAGACGGCGTTGTGGCAGCTTGCCGAACAGGCAGCGTGAGTCCGCCGTGTCGACTGGACCGACGCGGAAAATGTACTGTTCGTATACCCTGCGTGACGTTTCGTGGACAAATAGTTCCAAAACGGCTCCTACCAACATGATAATGGTGCCAAACAATCCTGGTACACATCGCCCGAATGAGTAGCACTGGGACACTCCGACAGGACAGTACTGGGACACCCTCCGACCTAGTAGTACTGGGACACTCCAACCGGGCAGTATCAAAACGCACCCTCTGACAGGGCAGTGCTGGGACACCCCAGACCGGGCAGCACCCAAGACACCCTCCGACCAGACCGGGCAGCACCCAAGACACCCTCCGACCAGACCGGGCAGCACCCAAGACACCCTCCGACCAGACGGTGCAGGAACACACCCTCCCAACCGAACGACACAGGGGCACACCCTCCGACCAGATTGTACAGGGACACACCCTCATACTGGACGGCACAGGGACACACCCTCCGACCGGACGGTACAGGGACACACCCTCATACTGGACGGCACAGGGACACACCCTCCGACCGGACGGTACAGGGACACAGCCTCCGACCGGGAAGTATAGGGACCACCCTCCGACCGGGCAGAACTAGAACACTAGCAAGAACGGGCTTCATTGGACCCATTCCGCGCAATGTTGGGCTACAAACCAAGACCTGGCGGTATTAGACCATCCACCTGGACTGGGAAGTACTAGAACCGTACCTCGAGGCGGACATTGTTGGGATGCACCCAAGACGTCACGTTCTGACATCCTGTCCCCTGCTCGCCGATGCTCGAAGACGCTTTCTCGGAGTCGTGCAGTCTCCGTCACTCCGTGAACTCCTGGGTGACCACTCACGCGTAGTAACTTCAGGACAGGGCGCTGCATGACCTACGCAGTCGATGCGCCCCTAAACCCTAATAACCAACCAACTTCAGGACAACTGTTTCGCTTTCTCTCGGATGTCAAATTTAGAGCGATTTACACACCTCACTGACATGTAGCACTATAAGCTTGGAATGATCTGCCTGTTTTTTTTTAAAGTTCGCATACTACTGTTGGCATGAATCCTCTTAAGTTGTCCACCTAAAATTGTTATGGGCGCTGTATGACCAACGCAGTCGATACGCCCGTAAGCCCAAATAACCAAGAGTCAGCAGTGTTGGAGTGCCCAAGATCGGTCAGCATTGCGACACATCTGGTAGAATTCGTAGTCAACCTCTGACCGCCAAATGTTCGGACACGCCACGCGCCGAGCAGAATTGGCGAACAGCCCTGGATTTGGCGTTGTTGGGCTTGTACTCGAGAGCAGGGCAGCAATGGAACCGTGGTCTGTACTGCCATGCCGGTGGCATCGAGTTCGTCTCGTAGCCGACAGGTCTGGGGTTCAAATCTCGCTGGCTGCATGTGATATCGGCCTTGTCACGACTTTTCGGGGAGAGGGGAAGCGCTATGTGGTCTACACAGCTAAGCATGCAATGAATCCATATGGCCGGGAATTAGTGGGAAGCACACTGTGTCGATGCCATGAGGCTAGCTCTCTGGCCTCCAGACAGTATCAGCACTGGGCTTCCATTAGACTGGACATCGTTTGGACGACCTCTTAGGCGGAAGAGTGCTGACACAATCAAGGGCCGGGAGTTTTTGGGCACAGACACACAGGTCACAGGTGTGACACAGGTCCAGCTCTGAAATCAGGCAGGGGCATTACAGAACCGGACAACATTTTGATGCATCCCATATTGGGCAGTACTGCGTACCCCTGAACCGAACAATCAGGGACTCACTTCAGACCTGGCGGCGTTGGGGCGGTTTACGAAGAACTTCGTTGCCGCCGCGTACGTTGACGGTGGATAGATAGACCTCTGTCTGTGGCGTATCTGCCTTTTCCATGGTGTTACAATTGTGCCTATGGATGCCACTGGTAGGGGAGTGACGAGGAAATCCGTGCACATTCGCCAATGCTATTGAACGATGAATGGGTGTTCGAGCGATTTAAGATTGGAGTTCATCGGCCCTAACCATATTTGTGACGGCCCTTTGCGAGAATGATGCCATTAATGATATCATTATGGGGTGACGTGGAAGTTCTCGTCATCGCACCCCTTTCACTATAATTACACGTGCAGCGCTCAGATCCGAATCAAAATACAGGTTTACTGCACTTCAACAAAGCACTAAGTAGGGGAAGGTGGGGTATAGTGGACTACCTAAGGAATGATGACATGCATTTTTATATTGGCGGGTGGCATCAAGAAGCTAATGTCCCTACGAGGTAGTTTCATACTTCGGCTTTCTTTTTTAACGGGATGATTTATATCTAGGGCGGATATAAATTAGCATAAATTGACGTCGAAGGAACGACTGCAATATTTTGCGTGCAAAAAAAATGCGGGGCAAAGTAGCCCACTGGTCGTCCATTTTTCCCCGGTCCCATACAAAGTGCTGTGACAAAAGCTTTGTCGTTTTTATCGTTCAGTACTTCAGTTTTCAAATCTAGGCATGTTTATCCATGTTCGCAATCAAACATGTTCATCGATAAAACCAACCGCTATAGGCTATGCACATTTTATGAATCTACTGGCACAGGTCACAAGTGAACTCATCATCATCCTTCTCCAAACCAGCACACATGTCATGAGCCCACAGCTTACACTGGCAGCAGCGAGCCCACCTTCTTTCCTCTGCGGATCGAGAAAATGACTAGATGCAGTACAGGTATACCGTATCGCTACTGTCTTCTTCAATTCACTCTTCACTTGCATGTCGGTTGCGCCCAATTTTTCGTTTTCTTTTCTAGTTTGCTTCATCGTTTTCTTGTTTTGGGATTATTGAACTGGGATAGGCTTTCTATTCGATTTCCTTTTCTTTTCTTCCACTTCCTTCTCAAGCCCACTCTTGTATGGTGAACTGGTCGAGATCACACACTTGCTCTTTCTGTCCTACCCACTATTTGCCGTCCCTTGACTCTGGCACCCGACTTGTGGACTTCAAAGGTGAAACTTCAAGAGTCGACGTATTTGGACCTGGAATAGCCAAGGGAGAGCTACAGTGTACAGTGACTGAGACTGCGCGCTGGTCCGGTTGATCCGTGACCTCGGCTGAGGCTGGGATCTGCTTCAATTGATCCATGAACCCGGCTGGAGCTGTGCGCTTCTTCATCTGACGAATGGCCTCGGCTGGGGATGTGCGCTGATCCGGCTGATCCGTGATCCAGGCTGAGGCTGCACACTACTCCATCTGATCCATGACCCTGGCTGGGGCTGCGCGCTGCTCCGGCTGATCGGTGACTTCGGCTGGCGCATAGTCTCCATCACAAGACACGTACCGGTCGCACGGGCAGATGCCCTTTCGCCGGAAGGCACTGATCGCAGTCTTGGGAACTGTGGCACGGAGGTACGCTTCTCCGAACAGCTGGCCGACTTGGTGGATGGTCACTACTCGACCCTGGCTGTTACGAAGCCATTTCTGTACGGCCTGGTTGTGGAACGTGCTCAGGGACCCCACATTCAGAGGCTGCAATCGGTGAGTAGTGTGCGGTGGCAGCACCAGTAGCGTCACGTGATTGGCTCTCGCCAGGTCGATCACGTCCAAGTTCTTTGTATGTGATAGGTGCCCGTCCAGGACCAACAGTGCAGGATCGTGCTCAGTCGGCTTGACGTACATCAGAAATTTGCGGAACCACTTGCTAAATGTTCCCAGCTGCATCCCGCCACAAGCGTAGCACGTGTACCCTGTCCCCGGCGGTGTGTTCGGATTCATTCGTGCTCGTGAGAAGATGAGACAGGGCTGGATGTACTGTCCGCCAGCAGACATGCATATCACCGCTGTTGACAGCACACCTCACTCAGCTTAAGTCAGTCTTCCTACCTGACTATTCCCTTTATCGGCGAGCACCATTGATGAATGCCTGGAAGATGGTCAGCCCGGTCTCATCACAGTTATAAATGCAGTGCGCCGATAAATTTCCACAGTCCAGGATACCTTCCAGAAGGTCGAAAAAATGCCCTGCGTTCACCCGATTGAATGCTCTGGCACCGACCACTGAAGACGCCTTGGGAAGCCGCAGGGCCAGATCGGGATGCCGTTGTTGAAAGCCCGCTAAACGATCCTTTCCCGCCAGTCCTGTTTCTTTTGCTAAAGCTATGCTTTATTTTGTTTCTCTCAGACATATGAAAAGCCAAATATCACACATATATCGTCGTCAATCCGAAGAACCGCTGCTCCATGGATATAATATGAGCTTTAATCTCGCTCTCTTGTTCAGCATTGAAGATAGGCCTGTATCGGCCAAGTATATTCTGCACGGGTACGATCTTATGAGATGATTGCTTCTTAAGCCACCTGAGGGTTGATTTTGGGACGCAAAATTGCTTGGAAGCCTTAGGGTAACCCATCTCTTTATTTGCAACTGCGTGTATAGCTGCATTCATTCTTTCCGGATCCCACGACCCTTGGTTTGAGCTGCGTTCATACTTGCGCGGCATGATGACTTGTGACAGGGCCTACCGCATAACCTGAAGACAAGGTTGGAGACATCTCACAAACCAGGGACGTCCGTGTCCGAAACTATTCAGATTGAATAGGGAAAACTGCAAATTAACATTAGTAGGGAACCAAACCAAGGAGGTCGGACCCTCCCTCCCCCGGCCCACCGGGATCTCCAGCCATGCCTGAAAACGTGGCAAAATGTTGGGGAAAAGTGGACCACCTGTGGTTCGCTTTGCCCCAAATCACAATTTCATGATTAGACGGATACTTCAGGCAATGAGGCAAATATGGCGGTTGTTAATTCATGGCACATTAATAGCAATACAAATACATGCCCTGAGCACTTGTTGATATATAAATTGAGACATAAACACCATGGCAATCTTCACATTCCCGCCACACTAAAATTAGATCAGAAAGTCGAAAATATACAAGTTCTGATACGGAGAGTATCAGAGTATCCCCCACCTCAATCTCAAAGCCGTCGCCGGCGGAAGTGCGTCAACATAATGCATTATTATTGAGGACAATGCATAATGCATTATTATATATGGCAAAATTTGTTTGGGGAGGGGAGCGGGTGGTCCGTTTTGCCCCGGTGGTCCGCTTTACCCCACCTTCCCATACTAGATTGAGCGTCGACTCTTCGCTTTCCAGTTCACCCATTGTCCGACTTAGTTTCTACAACTTAAATGCCCTCTGGTTGCCCAGGTGGTTCCAATTTCAACAAAACCTTGCTAGGCTTAATTTAAAATATATATATACTAAGTTGTACTTGATGAGCCTGCGCTGGTGGGAGTTGCACTGACATTCACCTGAGTTGCTCGAAAGTTTTGGGCAATGTTCAACTACATTTTATCGACGGCGTGGACTCTAATATGGACTTGCATGCATGGTACAACGGCAGAGGTGAACAAATTATCCGCGCTGTGAATGGCAGAACAATGGACCCAGCACACTGTTGCCTGAACGCATAAAGCGCCCATACATGGTCTGTGCATGATGGTACACACAAAGCAAAAGAGAAAGCTTCCAAAATATTATAATGGGCACATGTTCACACACGTACGATTTCACCAACTTATCCGACTTCCTACGGACCTAGGCCTACTAGCCGCTGTACGTGGAGGGCATGTATCGTGAAATAAATAAATAAATAAATAAACATTAATGTGGTTTCACGAGTAGCGTGTTGTGAAATATGTTGGCATACATGCATATGTAATTCATCTGGCGCTGGTTACTACATCGTCGCGTATCCCTCACTTTAGCCAGGCAAGTTCCTGAGGGGAGCGAGCTAAAGGTTTCGCTTGGTGAAGTGCTCGACCCCACCAAGCAGGTGTAGTGCCAGCGCACCTGCTATTGGTGGCACTATTGACGGCATTCGTACCTTCCGCTCGCAACGATGAGAGCGTCTTTTCTCGCGGCCCTCCTCCCAGACTCTCTCAATCCCTGCTTTTCGATCAGTCTATGTCAATCCTTCGACTATGCAGTCTTATTCTCCACCCTCATTGCCGCAAACCGAAGCGCAGGCAAACCGCGCGCCAATTCGTAGAGGAGTGGCGTATTCCACAGCGATTGCATCATGGGTAACTCGCAGCTAATGCAAGATGTGTTTAAATAATTGTCAGTAATGTAAGCAAAGCTTGTGCAATGACCACTTGCTCTTCAGGCACTGACGTATGTACGCTGACATGATGGCATTGCGAGATTAAATGTACAGATGTTGATGCCGAGCGCCGTTCTGTGCTGCGCTATTAGATGACCGAAGTTTGTTTTTATCGAAGACAGCCTTGAGCTTTCCTGCACGTCAGTGTGTGTGCAAAGTTCAGCTGGTAGTAATGGGCAGGGGTGTTGTTTTATATACTTTTGAGAGGGAAATGCCCCCTCGATGTCGGTTTTTCCCCCTCCCCCAATAATTTTAGCTTTTGGCATGGGAGCCTACGGAGTTTGCCCCCAATCCATTTGGGCTGCCCATTGCCTTCATGTATTCCCCCCCCAATAATTTTCAGAAATCAACACCCATGGTAAGCTGGCTTGCTATATCAAATATCACAAGCCTGGTGTTAGTATTTGAAGATACAGACATATTATGGGAAGTTTGTCCACAAGAGTTATGTTTGCAAACGTTACGTACCTCACTTCTGCCCTGCCTTACACAATTCGTTAGGTAAAGTGAGATGTTTAGCAAATTAAATTGCGCTGGAATTATACTGTTCGTGTATTCGGTGGTTCACGACGCACTGTATGCACAATCACGGCTAATGGCGCCGCCCACACTGTTTCACCGGTGGGCTGCGGGATTTTGAAATGTCCCGAGTGGTGCGAGCGTTGAACCCTGGACCTTTGTATCCAGACCCCGACACCTTAACCACCCTGCCATCCCTGCCCCAATTATTCCGTTCAATGTGTTGGAAAGTCGCGAGAGCAATGTCTTAGGTACCGAAGTTTGAAGGCCTCTATAGTCTATAAGCTTTCAAGTCTTAAACACGTCCTTTTTGCAAGGCCGCCGACATGAGCATTTGTTTTACGAGAGCTAATACTCAGGTCATTCAGTCAGGGGCCCTCTCCAGCTGCTAGGGACCCTTCCCAGTCCTTGACAGTCTGTCTAGCTTCAAGGATTTTCTAGCTCTGACTTGACCCTCAGTATTCCTCACAACCATCGTTAGCCTTAGGGGCTCTCCTTAGCTTGCAGGGGGCTCTGTTAACCCTCAAGGGCCCTCTCAAGCTGCTAGGGGCTCTTCCTAGTTATCGACAGCTCTTGTGGTTTCAAGAAAATTCTAGCACTGAAGCTGGCCATCGGCATTCTTCACCTCAATCGCCAGCCAACAGGGATTTGCTTTACTCTTTAGGGGACCTTGTTCATCCATTAGGGGCCGATCAGAAGAATCCCAGTCCAGTCCTCTCTGACTCTCACGAGATACTCTTCATCCCTCAGGGCACACTCCTGCTTTTAGGGCCTATCACAGTTCTCAGTAGTCCTGTCTATCTCTATCCTCGGGGGAATTTCAGATCTGAAATGGGCCCTCACTGGTCCTCTTCAGCTCTTAGGGGTCCTATTCATCTCCCAAGGGCCCTTTCAAATCCAAAGAGTATCCCAACATTCTCTGACCCTCAGGTGCCCTGTTTATTCGTCAGCTGTTAGGAGCCCATTCCAGCTGAGACTGCTCTTTCCAGCTGGCATGGTCATTCCAGCACTCGGGCCGGCTCTATCCTGTCTTCGTGGCCCTTGCCAGCCGTCAGGGTGGACTTCTTCAGGTCTCAAGGGCCCTTTCCACACAAGCTGTTAGATGCGTTTAAAATTTCCCTCGGCTATAATTGTGCCCCTCAGGGCGGTCGCCTGGATGACCCCATCGAATTCGCCAGAAGTTTGGGTGTCCCTTCATCCCTAGGAAACACCACTGTTTTTTTTAACAGCTCGGATCCCTCCATGGGCCTGGAGGCCCTTTACGTGTCACCGGGAACCCTCCACTTGGACCCGGGTCATCTACGTAGCTCGTGGACCTCCTGTCAGCGGGCACATGAGGCCCGCTGTCAGCTCTGAGCTCGCTCACGCTCCATCAGCGTGAACGAAAGCCGACCCAGTAGCTCTGCAGGTACGGCCCGTGAACCCCATCCGTCGGCTGAGGAACCCTCTTTCACGGCTCAGAACACTCTTTGTACGGTCGGAGTCCCCTCTTCAAAAGCTTGTTCTTCCTCTATCACGCAAGGGGTCCCTGTGCGGCTTCGGCCCCCACCGGCCCAGTGGCCCTTCGTCCCGGCTCTGGGCCTTCGACGGCCCAGATATCCTTCCGCGGCTAGGGGTCCTCTCCGTCGGCGCAGGAGCCCTCCTTAGCAATCCAGGGCTTCCTTTGTCAGGCCGGAAGCCCTCTTTCAACAGCTTGGCCCCCTCCATCAGGCCAGGGGCCCTTGTATGGCTTGGGACCCATCCGTCGGCACAAGAACCCTTTCTGATGCCCCGAGGTTCCCTCGGGCAACTATAGCCCCCCTCCCCCTCAGTCGTCTCAGGAGCCCTCTTTGATGACCCATAACTTTTTTCGGCAAGCTGGAGGCCTCTTTTCACGCGCTTGGACCCTGTCCATCAGGCCAGGGGCCAATTCTCGGCTTGGGCTCCGTCGACAGCCCAGGGACCTTACACGTTGGCTCGACGCCCTCTCCGTCAGCCCGTGGGCCTTCCAACTATACGGGCCCCCTGTATCGAACTAGAAGCCCTTCACGTTAGTCCAGCAAACGGGTATCAACATCTCCCTGATGGCCCTCTTCATCGGACCGGAACCCTTTCCGTCAGCCCGAGGCCGCTTTCGTCGGTCCAAGGGCCCTGCACGTTGGCCCAGGGGCCCTTACGGCCCATTCCCCGACCCCTCAAGGCGGCCTCTTGGAGGGCTCTCTTCGACCATCCAGGGGGCGGCTGCCCCCTTCGCCCTCATCCCCCCCCTTGCTACGCCACTGGTGCGACAGTTGAATTAAGTTGCATTGATTCAAATTACCATTCATTAATATACCTGCCCATGAAATCGCGGGCCATAAATTGTAACTCGCATACGCAATTTTTTTCAGTACCCCATCACGCCATTGCAAATAGTGAAATCGGATGTCCATAATATCAGCAACGCATTCGCATTCGCATTCAGCATCCTATTCGCATACTCTCCGATTTGGTTCATTTTTTTCAGGATATGATCTTTGTCGCTTGCAAAAGTAAGGCAAACAACAATTATTCAGTAGGACGAACAGTTCGATCTTCAGAGGTTAAGAGAGGTCATTCGGGTCAAAAGAGGGGTACCGCTTAAAATTCAAAGTGTTTCACTTAGCCGAATGCTTCCAACGCCCAGATGTCCGCTGTCCATCAAAGATGCAGCACATCGAAATACGTGACCTTCAATGTCACAGTTTGACCTCAGGTCACCAAAGTTTGTTTTACTCATGCACTATATCTATATACGGGGTACCGAATAAAATCATGGTGACACATTGGATATACCTGATTTTTTTCAGGTGATAGTCTACATAGAACGTACATAGAGCACATCGTCAAAATGACCCATTATGGTCACCGATTCATCACTGTTCGTAAAATATGTCAAAAAAAGGAAATATACCAAATTCTTGTGTAACCGATAATTTTCGCAAAATTTTACTTGGCACCACGAAATAACACCCAGACATTGTGTATGGCTCATGGATGCAGCACATTTAAGCGTCTGACCTACAATCTCATAGTTTGACTTATGTTCACAAAAGATTGTTTTGACCTTGCACTTTTGCCATCTACGAGGTACCGAATAATACTCTCCTAAATACATTCATCGGATGGACATTAGGGCCAAAAAATAAAGACAAAAGCAGCACATCCAAGCATGTCACCTTCAAGGTCACCATTTGACCTCAGGTCAACGAAGACTAACATTACACCCTATGGGGAAATCACGGGGTACCGAATAACATCTTCCTGCATACATTTATCGTATGGATATTAGCGTCGAATAATCGCCCACCGAGCAAGGAAGCAGCACATCCGAACATGTGACCTACAAGGTCAGCGTTTGACCACAGGTCAGGTTTGATGAAATTCAGAAAATGAAAGTGGTCCACTAGGGTACCGTATGTGGGCCAAACGAAGCATTGAATGTAGACTAATCTCAACACTGAAGCATGCACTATCAATACAAGAAGCAGCACACTGCGTGCCCTGACCTCTATCGATGACCCATTTCATCAGGTAGCACTAGCATCCCATTCAGCAACGCATTCAGAAATGCGTTCACCAATATCCTCCGATTCGTCTGAAAATTTGACACAACCTTCGCAGGGATACCCGTACGTGCACCACAAAACTATTTTTTATACGACGAACCTTTTCGCTTTCAGGGGCGAAAAGGTCAGCGATGTCAACTCTGGGGTACCACATAGCTTGCTAGATAATTCACTTCTTGGAATGATTCAGACGCTTGTGCCACCGCTATCACGGTGGCATGCAGCACACCAAGTTAACTGGTCACTCGAGGTCACCATTTGACCTCAGGTCAACGAAGACTTTAACATTGCACTCTATGGGAAAATCACGGGGTGCCGAATAACATTTTCCTGAATACATTTATCGGATAGATATTAGCGTCGAATAATCGCCCACCGAGCAGGGAAGCAGCACATCCGAGCATGTGACCTGCAAGGTCAGCGTTTGACCTCAGGTCAGGTTTGATGAAATTCGGAAAATGAAAGTGGTCCATTGGGGTACCGTATGTGGGCCAAACGAAGCATTTAATGTAGACTATCTCAACACTGGTGCATGCACTATCAATACAAGAAGCAGCACACTGCGTGACCTGACCTCTATTGGTGACGCAATTCATCAGGTAGCACTAGCATCCCATTCAGCAACGCATTCAGAAACGCATTCACCAATATCCTCCGATTCGTCTAAAAATTTGACACAACCTTCGCATGCGCGTCTTCAGAGGCGCCTTCGGAAGAGAAGAGGTCAGCAAGGTCAAATATGTGGTACCGCATAACTTGCCGGATAATTCACTTATTGAATGATTCAAACGCTTTCGATTTTCGATAGCTACACCCTAGCCACCATGCGTCGTTGGCCGGTGTCTCGTGAACTGGCCACTGTCCTCTCAATTATGGCTGCAAGAATATATGGCTGATACCATATAATCCAGGTTGCCACTGAGTGCTGTTCTTCGTAAACAGGGAGAAAGCAAGTCATCGTACTGCTGGACTCTTTGAAGCCCAAGCCACCCCGAATGTTCGGGAGTCGAGGAAAATCATACCGCTTAGAGGCTGCTGTCGTCAGGGATCTTCAAACCTTAATCGATGTCCGGGCAAGCGTGGGTCAGTGGTCACAGTGGCAGCTGGTCGTCCCCGACAACATCGAATGCCAGGTCGGAGGCGACGATCGTGGCGTGCACGTATGTACGCTCAATGCCAGGTCGGAGGCAACGATTGTGGCGTGCACGTATGTACGCTCAATGCATTATCACCGGAGAAATCCGAGATGTATCTGCAGAGAGCATGCCTGGCCATCGAAAGATTTCGAGATTCAGTTGGCGTGAGTTATTGCTTTTCCCCATTACTTCCGCAGTAGCTTGTGAACTCTTTTCTCGTACGTTATTTCTGTTTTCCTATTACTTTTGCAATACCTTACTAACTCTTTTCTACTTAATTACTCTTGTATCGTTATATATTCATAACCATGCAAAAGGTATTTCATATCAGAAATGTGCTTTAAATTAGTATATATACATAGATATATATATGTATATATGTATATATATATATATATATATATATATATATATATATATATATATATATATATATATATATATATATATATATATATATATATATATATATATATATATATATATATATTATGTATGTATGTATGTATGTATGTATGTATGTATGTATATATATATATCTATATATATATATATATATATATATATATATATATATATATATATATATATATATATATATGTATGTATGTATGTATGTATGTATGTATGTATATTTATATATATATATATATATATATATATATATATATATATATACTAATTGAATGCACCTTTCTGAGTGGTCCAGGGGCAACGTGCTCATGCTTACCTAGTTGGATCTTGATTGTGGTTACCCTAATCGACCTCGCACGTTTGTCCGGAATGTGATGCAGAATAATGTTAGCCCCTTCGAGCTAACATTAGTTTTAAAAAAAACACAAAAAAAACAATCCAATTATCCCTGCAAATTAGCAACGTTCATGTCCATCAACATCCAGCCTTAGACTGCATTTCGACATCCGACTTTGCTTTGCTTTTCGTTTAACACTAATGTGGATTAACAAGAGACTTACTGTACTAACACTTGGGTGCTAAAGGACCTTGTAGTCGGCGCGCCCTTAAGCCCAAATAATCAATCAACTATACTAACGCTTATATTTTGCTTCGAAATGTTGAGTTTATTTCTATTTCTTAGCTGGGAGTGCCGCGACTATACGTTTGTTGTGTTTTTGAGACAGGTAAGCAGTGGACGACGTGGGAAAGCACTGATTTAGAGATACAAGCCTTGATGATAGTGATTATACCTTTAGTGGTAGAGTGACGTCGAAATATGTTCAACTAAATGAGGATGTCGTAACACAACTGTGGAGACGTGCGGATCCAAGGTCAGTGATCTGTCTAATGTGACGCCTTATATTTTTGTAGCATGGGAAGAGCTAAAAGCTGCCATAAAAATCAAATTAGAAGATGGATGTTGTTTTCTCACAGACTATTTAGTGTTGAGAAGGATGAAGTCAGTTTTTCCCCGCGTTCATTTTCAGAGTTATTTTTTATCCAGTTAGGTACTGATGCCAGAGACCCCCCCCCTCCCCTCCCCCAATCAACCTCCCCAGGCGAATTTGTAGTTGGTGTAAACCAACACTATCTGGATATGAACAGTCAAGACGTTTCTGCGTAGCAGAGCAGCTTCGAAGGAAGCTGGTGATGTCGGTAACGACAAGGCTGAATAAACTGGGCCCGATTATGGAGTCTTGTTTTTTTATGAATGGCGGCTTTTGTTTGCGGACTGTGGTCATTATATCTCAATAACCTCACATAGCTGCTAAGTTATTGGGGTCGAAATGTGTGTCAAGAAGTCAAATCTCAGAAAGGCAATGTTTACGTCGCTGCGACATGTTCTTTGGGGCTCAGGAAAAAGTGTCATGGGGAGGATTCAACCCCCACCCCATGTTGTCGAGTAGAGCCACGTGAATATGTACCCTTTGTGGGCGTCTTTCATTTCCGACGTAAAGTTATGTTTCTTTTCTTCCAGACCCGGGACGAAGGAGTCGAAAAATCGATACACATCCCATTGTCCCCTAGAAGCTTCAGCGCTCGCCGTCCCCAGAACCCTCCCAGGTTAACAGCAACTACCGAAGAGCTCAGTGTTCAAGACTTCCTTCTCCAATGGAGATAAAGTGAGAATGTGTTCGACCAATAGCTGTTATTTCTCAGTTGTTGCTCACAACTTTTCTCCAGCTGGTTTCAGATTCTACGCCAAATTAGGGTTTGTTAAGCGCGACGAGTTGCGGCTGTAGAGTTGGTGAGTACGTTTGGGTATCGTTGGTCGTGCTCCAGGGCGCGCTGACATGGACGCTCGCTGCGGCCAGGGCGACGCTGTTGAAGTCGGCGCTGATGCCCGTCTGCCCACCTGACGACGTTCCTTACCAACACCGGCGACGAGTTCGGCTTGTGCCAGAACCAGCTGATCCTGCGGATCACCATGCTGATTGACAAGCCGCTATGCCTCAAGAGCCTAGACCTCAAACTGACGCCCTATGGAGTTCGGCGGCCAGCAGCAAGCACGGTGAGTGTAAGCTCCTTGCACGGAATAGGGCATACGTCCAGTTAAATGCAACGGTGATCTCTTGCAGGTCGTGGTACTGGCCGACCAAACAGTACCATGTTGATTATTTCCGGCAGAAAATGTTACGTCCCACTCTCCAAACACAGTGGGAAGTGCCTTTATGGACGACAATCTGCCAGTCAGCAGCCCGCAGCCGGGTGTTTGGACCACGAACACGGAGGCGCGAGCGGCGGGCAATTGTTTGTCATCTGAGCGCGTGCTGGTGTGGGGCCGTGACGGGTGGAACATGCTATGCAAAAATGCGGAGACATCGCATACAGATAAGATAAGTGATAAGTGGCCTCCTTTCACAGGCTCTGTACTTATCTCTGTAGAATTAGAACCTTTAGCCATGTCACGACGCCATCGGCCGGCTACATGGTGTGGCCGCTCTAATACTGCATGGTCGCAGGAGATCAGGATTTTCGCCCGCTAACTAGTTTCGAACCCGCGTTCTCCATATTGAGAGACAGCTTCACAAGCCCTGTATGCACCATAGCGTATATTGTGGATGGTAGTACCATTACTGTTCTCGTATCATAGTGTCTCCATGGAACACGGTATTTCACTTGGCGGTCACTGGTCAGTCAGTGGGCGGTCAATGGTCGGTCACTGGCTTGTCATTGAAATATCACGGGTCGACAATCCTGGCCGTAGTCGAGCCCAGTGTGCTTGCCAGCAGCTGTTGTTGACTGGCTGAGGTAACCACAGACCGCACCAGACAGCCTCTCCGGTTGCTCTGCTACCATGCTGCTAATCATACCATTGTGGCTAATATTTGCCTAATTTTAATATTAATCTATAGAAAAAAGTGTTCTCGTTGCGCAATTTGTGATGCATACAATTGGCGAAATGTAGTTCGGGAGATGAACAAGTTGGAGACACACAAATTATTTTCAAGGCGTATTGTGTAATCCACTTACATTGAACACATGTGTTCATTCTTCCACCCTTTTATGTTTATGCACAATGGTATTATCTTGTCGAAAAGTTTGGTTGGTCAGCTTTGTTATCCTGGTCAAGTTTAATGCTCAGGGATTTGCGACGAAGTTAGTGAGATCTACGTTTTTTCGGGTGCACGTCTATTGACTAAACACATTTGTTATATTTGAAGTGCGCTGTTTCGTCAAAACGTTTCCTGGGTGCAGCTGGCTCAACCTGATGTATCTTGCCAGACGTAGCAACAGACATGGTACAAAAAAATATAAAGAGAAACGATTTAAACAATTCAACACGCTTCATTATGCTGTAATTTAAGTGAAAGATGAAGACAACTCGGTGTGGGTGTCAGAATGACAGTTCCACCAGCAGTGTGTTGGGTTGAATCACTAACAATCAAAAGCAGTTACAGCTCAGTCATATTTGTTCCCGGGTGTGCGTTGGTTCGCCAGGATTCAGTGCACTGTGTGGGTAGCCAGTCTACATAGCCTTCACTTTCAAGTTGATTATAGATGACAATACACTGGTAGACTGAAACACGGTATGCGTCCTCTTCTCGAAATATTGTCTGGTGAATTATTTTTGCCCACGGGCGGGAAGCTGGCCAGCGACGTAGGTTTTGTTTTATGGTGTAAAGACCACCATTTATTCCGGTGAAACGGAAAATTGATCATTACGTCTATAGCTTTGCATGACAAAACGACAGAATCCCTCATGTCCCCCATCCCTATCCATATCCAACAACCATGGCGACGTCCATATCCACAATAACTTCCATACAAAGCATTACAGTGATAGGTGAAATTGACAGGTCTGATGTGCGAAATATCATCGTTACACATCTTGCCATTAGCGCTTAGCGACGCGGTAAAAGTTTCTGAGACAAATTATATATATATATATATATATATATATATATATATATATAAATCCTAAAGCCGAAGTAACAAACTATAGTATTAGAAAATGGACTAGCCAATAGAGTAATGGTGGATGTCCGACATGTGATTTGATGTGGCTAATATGTCCCAAGTCCTCTAAATCAACTAAACATAAAATAGACCATGGTAGTCGCTTCTAAGTTGTTTTGCTGTTCACATCTGAACTTCGAACAGGTAAGTTCAATCCGCTGGCAGATCTCTGTGTCTGCATTACTTGTGGATTTATTCTTTAATGATTTCAACATGTTCAGTCTGGTCTGAACCCGGGTTGGAAAGCAGCGCCGTTCTAGATGCTTGTCACCCAGAACATTGTCCTCTCTAGGAAATTATCCATCCCTGGGCTTATTTTATATTTTCCACGGCTTGTTCAGATACCTCCGGTCTCGAGTGGTACAGCTCTGATTCTGCATCCAACACTGAACACAATTAGAAAGGTGGGTATGTACATTTAAATTAATCTTCATCAATTGTGGCACAAATATCAGAAAGATTACTTGCATACAAGACAGGGGTGGAGTTTCCTTTGATTTTGACGGGGCCTTGGCCCCACCAACTTCACTTCTTGCTCTCTTAGCATCAGCATTGGACTCCATGGGGTGGGCCACGCCAACCAAATCGGCAGCACTATTTAACTTCACACATCAATATTGGGCCTGACCAATAGTTTTCGAACTTCTCCACCTATGCTTACAAATCACAATTAGTAAAGTATACAGTGATTTGATTTCAATACCAGTATCCCATCATACAAAAGGCATAGGATTTGATTATCCATTATTAATACACAACCAACCATTATTAATACACAATCTCACATATGTTTGGAAGAAAAAGATGCAGAGCAGCTGCATTATTACGTCCCGCCCCGCTCAGAAGCTTCCATATGAATGCTACCAAACTATCAACTGATCAGCCGGCTCTGGAAAATACCTTTGCTGCAAAATTCTTTGGGCTCCTGGGCGGGAATGGCTCGCTCTGGATGACGACAAGAGGTCCTCTCCGACTGGTTCTTTCGAGCGGAGATGCATCGCATATGAGCGGTAAGTACAATTAGGTACAGGTCAGCTAGGCTTGCAGTGCTTATTTTTCGAGCGGGCAATGTGCCGGTGCGTTGATTCGCACCTTCCAGCTTCTTGTGAACATTCTGGAATGACGAACCTCTGCGGCTGTTCCTAACTGAATAAGACCTTTCATAACGCTCCTCCATTAATTTTCGATTACTATTCCCATCATGCCCTCCTCGATGCCACTCGACTTTTAGGCTGTGTATCCTTTATCTTTTTGTAATTGGCAGCTTCAGAAAACTTCTGAACAGTCGACCTTTTGGGATGTCTGTCCATCATCTCCATCATATAGCCTATAGATAGTCTTGGCTCAATCGATATATTGGATGCTCCCTTAAAAAGAAATCTCTAACTTCCTCAGTATGAATTCGTATATCACAGCTAGTTCCGTCTCATCGCGAAACAATTGTACACTATACTACTATGACGTCACCTAGTCTAACCTAACATACCCCAGCATATCATAACTTCACATATATAGCACCGACAGCGACACCGGAAACCTGAGGCAATGACCGGCGGCGTGTAACCGTGTCCCGTGCCCTTCAGCTGGCTACTGCGTCATCACCTACCTGCCGGGTGTCGGAGACCGCCACCTGGACAGCTCGCTGCTGACTAAGCCGGCAACCTCATCGATGTGGACTTCAACATCGACTACATCCTGGACCGCAATCCAGAGCCCATGAAGCTTAGCAAGGAGATGGCCGAAGCGATAGGCGGCGTTAACTCCGAACAATACGAGACCTTCCGGAAACAGTGCTACACCTCGTTCCTTCATCTGCGCAGGTGAGCAGTATTTCAAGTCCTTCCTTCATCTGGTGAGGAAGCAGTGTTCTAGATTCACTAATCCCTTTAGAGGGTAGACTTTCGCATATATCTTACAACTCCAGATGGAGCATTATTTCGCATTACCTTTTCATCTCCGGAGGAGACAGTATTTAACATCCCCTTCTCACCACCGGAAACAGTATCGCATCCCTTCTCCCAAAGAGCAATGTTTCACATTCCTCTTCACCTCCGGAGGATGCATTTTTATCTGGGGTCACCACACAAGTAACTAGGTTGGATAGGAGAGTTCGTCGCTGTTCAAGGTGTAGTAATTAAGGTACCCTGCGGTACTGTACGCGGAATATGTACAACTTTCAACCAGAAAGCACCAGTGTACTATACTTTGTCTGTTATGTTGCTTTCAGGTGAGCACATGCCAGTTCCGAAGTCCATTATTGATACAGAAGATTTTTTGTTGTTTCTTTTTGCCTTGTTCCTTCCCCGCCTTTTAATGGTAATACTATTTATTAAGTTGTTTTGCTATTACTACTGGCATAAGGCGTCATTGAAGGCGCTGGACAAGGGAGGGTACGGTGTTCAGAGTTCGGTGTGCTCGATTGGGCCTCCTTGTATGTCGATCTTGGACTTTAGTATTCCTATAACCACCCGTCTTCAGATGTGTATGAAGAGCTAAAGCAACCTCAAATACGATACATTCACCAAATTGCATCACTAAATACATTGATGGAACGCGTTTCTTGGGATTCGATGCAATAGCTCCCGATTACAACCAGACCCCTACCGACCGAACTGACAAGAACGAGGAAAGGTCGGCGACCAACAGCTGTGCAATTAATTCATAGCAAGCTGTACGGCAGCACCAACTTCCTCCACACATTGCCTCCACAAACTCATTTTTGGAAAAAAATTGTAACTACTTCCAAAGGAACGTGAGAGTAACGAACAGCAATTATTGGGCGATTATTCGACGCATATGTCCATCCGATAAATGTATTCAGGAAGATGTTATTCGGTACCCCGTGATTTCCACATAGGGTGTAATGTTAAAGTCTTCGTTGACCTGAGGTCAAATGGTGACCTTGAAGATGACATGCTTGGATGTGCTGCTTGTGTCTTTATTTATTTGGCGCTAATGTCCATCCGATGAATGTATTTAGGAAGGTATTATTCGGTACCCCGTAGGTGACAAAAGTGCAAGGTCAAAACAATATTTTGTGAACATAGGTCAAACTATGAGATTGTAGGGCAGACGCTTAAATGTGCTGCATCCATGAGCCATACCCAATGTCTGGGTGTTATTTCATGGTGCCAAGTAAAATTTTGGAGAAATTATCGGGTACACAAGAATTTGGTATATTTGCTATTTTTGGGCATTTTTGCGAACGGTGATGAATCGGTGGCCATAATGGGTCATTTTGATCGATGTGCTCTATGTACGTGCTATGTAGACAATCACCTGCAAAAATCAGGTATATCCAATGTGTCACCATAATTTTATTCGGTACCCCGTAAATAGATATAGCGTATAAGTAAAACCAACTTTGGTGACCTGAGGTCAAAATGTGACATTGAAGGTCACGTATTTCGATGTGCTGCATCTTTGATGGACAGCGGACATCTAGGCGTTGGAATCATTTGGCTAAGTGAAACACTTTGAATTTTATGCCATACGTGGAGGGCCAGACTGTCCATAATAGCCACTATACGTGGAGGGCATGTATTGTGAAATAAATAAATATGCGGTACCCCGTTTTTGACCCGAATGACCTTTCTTGACCTCTGGAGATCGAACTGTTCGTCCTACTGAATAATTGTTGTTTACCTTACTTTTGCAAGCCACAAAGATCATTTCCTGAAAAAAATGAACGAAATCGGAGAGTATGCGAATAGGATGCTGAATGCGAATGCGAATGCGTTGCTAATATCATGGGCATTGAAATCGGACCTGACGACCCGATTTCACTGGGAATCCATGTTGGGGTGATTGGGTGTCAATCTTCGCTGACTGGGTATCCAAATAGACGCGCAGTAGTTCGTTAAAATAGGCCATGCACCATAATTCCAGTCGCTCGTGCCACACGCCTCCGCACTCGCCAATAATTGTCCGTGATTCCCATCGCCGTCGCCGTTGCATGGGGCAGAAGCAGCGTCAATTTGTGGTGCTCAGGTGCGGCCAACTGATGCGAGACGGCCGGCCGGCCCCGGCCGCAAAACTGACGGACAAAGACGCCGACAGATCACAGGGCGTGGCCAAGCACCCTCGACACACCCTCAGCCTTGACTGCGCCGACGTCGCTGAGCGGCCGCCGGTCGGCGACAACTGCGGAAGGACAGCCGCCCAGACGGCCGCGCCGACACTGCCCGACCAGCTACATCGTCACCGAGGTCATAAATCCTGGTGACTTAGATACGACGTAGGCACCAGAAACTGTCATTCAGGAAGTGTGTTTGGAGACAAAATGAGCAGCCTCTTCAAGTTATAAGAGCGTGGCTGATATCATTCCAAGGCTTGTGCGTAGAAAGCGTGAAGCGCTATCGTATCACTCATTTTCTGGTTGATATTTTAGGTAGCCTAGAAAAGGTGTGAATATGCCAGTGACTCCCTTTTGATGAGCCTCGACGATTCGTGTTGCTGGTGTAGCTTAGGCGTGTTTCCCGCCAAGTTCGCGTCTTGGCGGCTACCGCCGGTTTGGTCCGTCAAACCGCACTTGGTCGCACGGGCCGAGGCATTCACGTTCCGTGCACCGTACACGTGGTCAGTCAGTTCGGTACTTTTAAGGTGGTGAGGGACAGGGAACTGACCAGTCTGACGGGTATCTATATACCCTCACCCCTCCTCCCCGCTGGGTACATCATCAATTTCGAACATAATACACACATTGTGCACATGTCGGATACCAGTGCAACAATATCGGATGCAACAATGCCGGATATCCTCAGATTATAACAGGAAAATGAGGAATGATGGCATTAAAATGTGTGAATATGCTAGTAACTTCCATTTTGCAAAGCTGTGCAGAGCTGTTCCGTAAGTCCATGGCGTATCCACAGAGCATGAGTAACTTTTTGTGGTCTACTTTATTTACAGCTAACTCATGAGTGAAGGATGTGCGCTATAGGGTGCACACACTTCAATATAAAGCTTTTTATGCATAAAAATAGCCGTCGGTCACAGGGATACATTTTTCGTGGAAATTGGTGGAACATACTACTTACCGAATACTAAATCGACATCCATTCCCACGAAATTGTAAAACTCTGCTTATAGATACGTGTTTGGCAGTCCGTATTCCATGTTTGAAACAGTTTTGTGGTCCTAACTTCAGAAACGTTATATATATATCGTATATATATATGTATGTATATATATATATATATATATATATATATATATATATATATATATATATATATATATATATATATATACATATGTATGTATGTATATATATATATATATATATATATATATATATATATATATATATATATATATATATATATATATATATATATATATATATATATATATATATATATATATATATATATATATATATATATATATATATATAAAACTATTCCAGATACTGGGAGTAACTATAGCGCAATCTGTCATGCAATTACTTTTAGACACAAAAAAATGCCGTTATAAAAATTGCCCATTGTTTCCCGATGGAGTGCACGGCTGCTTCAAAATACATTGGGAATGACATGGCTCATGATGAATTTCGACATCCTGCTGGACTCTTTTTGACCTTGCACACCTAACGGAAACTAGTTATTTTAACCCTTCTCGGTCAGCAACCGGGTGCGGTTCTGATGAAGGATGTCTCCCACACCTGAAAGTTCGAAGGAAGTATATATCCCTCACCTGAAGGAAAGGAGGATGCCTGCCACACCTGAAGGTTCTGGTCGAAGATGTCTCCCACACCTGAAGGTTCTGCTGGAGAATAACTCCTATATCTGAAGGTTCTGGTGGATAATTCATCCCACACCTGAATACCTTGTCATGCATTCATCGCGTGCAATTTTAGCCTCTCTGTCGCTACTAGCTCCTGAGCAAATTTTGGTTTCAGCCATAGATGGATAATTATTGATGGATAATACATGCTGGGGTGTTTGCGTGCCCCCGCTGTTGATGAAACACCAGTAGGATGGGAACTGTCCCAAAATTAGAAGAAAAAGCCATTTGTAGTTAATTTTTTCATGCAGCGTTCATACTAGGCTTGTAATGATGAACTGCATAGAGTCAATGCTAAGCTCGTCCACAGCTGGGGTGAGAGGGCCGGGGATCTGCCTCCCTCCCCCTCTAGCTCCAGCGCCCTTGTAAAGCACGCATAAAATTAGCATGGATGTTGCGTGCAGGCACCCCTAATTTTTAACGCTTCGAAATATTGGCGGAAAAGTATCGAACCAAGGCTCCATACATGGAGGAAATGAGTTCTGCCAATTTGGTTGGTGTGGCCCACCCCATATGGGTCTTATGCTAAGAGACCAAGAAGTTGGTGGGCAAAGGAAGCAAAAATGCTGGCGCCCAGGCCCCACCAAAAGCATAGGAAACTCCACCCCTGCCTCTTACTATAGCATGTGAAGGCACCCTGGATTTATAGTATCATTATCCATGACTGGCCTCGTGCCTTCCCGGTAGAAATCCTCCAGTGTGCGCAAACGACAGCCAGGAGCAATGACATTTAGTGACACCATTCCCTTCTGGTCCATATAATGTGTTCTGCTGTAGGTACGGTCTGGCGCTCGTGTAACGAACACTTCCCAAAGGCGCACACTAAGACTTCTTTTATTAAACAGGGCGCATAAATGTAATCGGAAGGATGCACGCAGCAGAAATCGGCAGTCTGACGAAGGATGCACGCAGCAGAAGTCAGCAGTCTGACGAAGGATGCACGCAGCAGAAATCGGCAGTCTGACGATGCCTGCAGGGATACAACTGTGTGGGCGTTGCCTTTCGTTGACATAGAAGAAAGGGGTTTGTTTCGAAAATAACTACTTATTTTGTTTGGAAAAAATCCGTGCAAGCAATATTGTATAGTATCAGTTCCCTAATATTTTCGTGGAATCTATAACTCACAATGACAATTATGATAGCGCATTTGAAAACCAGTTCCAAAACATTTCTGGAGGCAGGGTGTCAGTTACTCAGAATGCATGCAGGAGCTTAATTTAAGAAAACATCACTGGGAGCATTTCATAGCCCCCAGGGCATATAAAGAGTTCCGGTATGACTTTCTGCTCCCGGCTCGATTTATATTTGTAGGGAGGAGAGGGGCCGGCACGATTTTTTGGGCCCTGGTGGAAGTTTTTGGGCCCGAGCATTTAGTTGGGGTCCCGACGCGAAATTTGAGGCCCCGGCGCAATTTTTGGGTCTCAGCGCGATTGTTTTGGCCCCAGCGCGATTGTTCGGGTCCCAGCGCGAGTGTTCGAGGTCCCTCTATGCTATGTTTGGGCCCCGACAGATATTTGTTGGGTCTCCACGTAAATGTTGGGGCTCGAGCGCGATTTTTGTGGGCCCCGACGCGAGTTTTCTGGGCCCCACTGTACTTAGCTGGGGTCATGAAGGGAATGTTTAGGGGCCTCGACGGGAATCTATGGGCCATAGCGCGACTTTTTGGGGCCCCGGCACGTTTTCTGGTCTTCATGTAGACCTTTATACAGACCTACACCTGTAATCCCTGTATTACAATATGTACAACAGTCCGCGATAGGTAGCTTTAGTGGGTGGGCAACAATCCGTTACTGCAAGGGGAAAACCGCTGACTGGGGGGGAGAGGGGGTGGGGGACATTGGGTGGGCCCTGTGTGCCTTGGACCGACGTGACCCCAAACCAGGTGAGCTTCTTACACGATGTTTGTCGTGATGTGTACTTACCATAAGGCAATACGGTAGCCGTTTCTTCCAGATCAGATAACAAATCGTCAGTGTTACACTATGCAATAGCGCACATTCTGTTGTGGCGGCGCATGCAACTATACAATGCAAAGGCGCACACTATGCTATGCTATGCAACTACACTATGCAAAGGCGCACATGATTGCCAATAGAGATATCATTTTGACAGATTTAGGTTTCATTTCCTGTAGGTAAACACTAATTATGTGCGCCTTTGAAGCCGTTGCCTAGGCGTCATACAGGCAAGCCTGCTCCATGGACGCACGACACAAGTTGTTCTCTCTCTCTCTCTCTCTCTCTCTCTCTCTCTCTCTCTCTCTCTCTCTCTCTCTCTCTCTCTCTCTCTCTCTCTCTCTCTCTCTCTCTCTCTCTCTCTCTCTCTCTCTCTCTCTCTCTCTCTCTCTCTCTCTCTCTCTTCTCTTCTTCTCTCTTTTTCTTTTCTCTTATTTTATATCTATATATATATATATATTATATATATATATATATATATATATATATATATATATATATATATATATATATATATATATATATATATATATATATATATATATATATATATATATATATATATATATATATATATATATATATATATATATATATATATATATATATATATATATATATATATATATATATATATATATATATATATATATATATATATATATATATATATATATTATATTCTCTTTTTTCTTAATTTTTTTTTTTTTTCTCTATCTCTCTATCTCTCTATCTCTCTCTATCTATCTCTCTATCTCTCTATCTCTCTATCTCTCTATCTCTCTATCTCTCTATCTCTCTATCTCTCTATCTCTCTATCTCTATATCTCTCCATCTCTCTATCTCTCTATCTCTCTATCTCTCTATCTCTTTATCTCTCTATCTCTCTATCTATCTATCTATCTATCTATATATCTATCTATCTATATATCTATCTCTCTCTCTCTCTCTCTCTCTCTCTCTCTCTCTCTCTCTCTCTCTCTCTCTGTATATATATATATATATATATATATATATATATATATATATATATATATATATATATATACACATATCGTACGACATGGCCTTGAACAGTGTAGTGGCGTTAGAGGGACTCGGCAGGAGCATGGCCAACTGACGATAGTTTTCATCATCTTCATGTCATAAACATCGTGACGTCACACAACCTAGTGCACAGCTGGCTCGAAATTGCTAGAATCGCCGTCAAAACCGGCCTGAACTGGCGTGCCAGGCCCACGAACCTCCCAGCACTTGTCGGAATGGCAACATAACGTGAGCGGACACACCTTCCCTGCAGCCAATCAGCGGCGCGTATTACAGGGGCCTGCTGCTGCTTGACCAATCGGTGCGAAGCCACCAAGGCCAGGCGGGCGGCGGCGGTAAATCTCCGCCAGCACAGAGAGTACCGGCATTCTCCTATATAAGCTCGGAGCGGGAGGATCATGGTGCACGTTCTGCAGCGTTTGGTGTCGATACGGCACATTCAGGCGGCCAGTGCACTTCGGCACACTACTCGTCCGGTGTCCAGCCTGCGGAATCGCCTCGCCGCCAACATGGGTGTGCTCACGCAGACGAAACCCAACCAGTAAGAGCGGAAAGTGTCATGCTGTCACTCGCTGATGTTGTGTGGGATTCTACCTGGGTGGTGTTCCTGGCGGACAGTGGGTCAGACGTTCACCATCGCTGGGGTCGCTGTGTCCTGACCCGACAATGGGTAGCACGTTCGCCAACAGGAGCGCAGAAATGATTTTCTTAGGGGGGGCGACCAAAAAAATGTCATAAAATAGAGACCATTTTCTGCCCTCTTCGCACGCAGAATATTTTTGGTTTTGCGTGGAAGACATCCCAAAATGTCTTGTTTATCTAGTATCCAAATGGGGAGGGATGCCGGACGCCGCCCTCTGTTCGCCAACCCTTGGTTGCGCCCTTGGTCCGCCTCTGTCCGCCCTTGGTTGCGGCTCTGTTCGCCAACACTGGACCCTGGGCCCCTGACCTCACCTCATTTTGGTGGTGTTCCATCTCACTTGGAAAACTGGTAAGTTTTGGGAAAATACGGCATCTGCTTGAAGTTGCAGAGTTGCTGTATCAGGCGATATCTGATTGGATGGATGGACATGACTGACGTCCCGCCGGGCGGGTCTCCATCGCTTTCAATGCCACCACGGCCCGTGGCGTGCCCGACGAGTGGGCCCGCCTGCCTGCCTGACCCAGTGGTGCAGCCATGATTTAGTCCAGGGGGAGAGCAAACATCTGAAGAGGCCACTCCCCACACCTTTACGAAACTCTTCGGGTTTCGGTCACTTTATTCTCGAATAAAGTTGTCCCCAGTCCCCAGCGTGTAAAGAAAATATACGACCTTCAATATACCAGGAGGTGCTGAGTTGACTTCAAAAGTATCGGTAAAGTAAAAGTATTGCAAAAGTATTGTCCCCAGTGGACCACTTTAGTTTTCTGAATTTCATCAATCCTGACCTGAGGTCAAAAGTTGACACTGAGTCACATGGTCCGATGTGCTGCTTTCTTGCTTGATGGGAGATTATTCGGCGCTAATATCCATCTGATAAATGTATTCAGGAAGATGTTATTCGGTACCCCGTAATTTTCCCATAGAACGTAATGTTAAAGTATTCCTTGACCTAAGGTCAAATGGTAAACTTAAGTGACCAGATGATTTAGTGTGCCGCATCCTACCTTGACAGCGGTAGCACAATCGTTTGCATAATTCCAGTAAGTGAAGTCTCCGGCAAGTTATGCGGTACCCCAGATGTGACATCGGTGTACTTTTGTGTCCCTGCAGCTGTAGGTGAAAGAGTTAGTCGTAGCAAAAAATCGTGCCATAGTGTATATTCGGCAACGGCTGCGAAGGTTGTGTCAAGTTTTCAGACGAATCAGAGTATATTGGTGAATGCGTTTCTGGATGTGTTGCTGAATAGGACGCTAGAGCTACCTGATAAAATGTGTCATCGACAGAAGTCAGGCCATGTGCATGTATGGTCAGGTATGATGTTTTTTTTTGTATCGAATGTGCATGTATCAGTTCTAAGATAGTCTACACTTATTGGTTCGTCTGGCCAACATACGGTACCTTATTGGACCACTTTTATGCCAATAATGTTACTTTACTTTAATTTTACTATAATAATAATGTTATATAATAATAAATTACTTAAATAAATATAAATAGTAATAATAAATTACTAAAATAATAATGTTTCTTTACTTTTACTTTCATTTTATGAATTTCATCAATCCTGACCTGAGGTCAAATGTTGGCCTTCAAGGTCACATGCTTGGATTTTCTGCTTCCTTGCCGGATGGGAGATTATCCGGCGCTAATGTTCATCCGATTAATGCATTCGGGGAGATGTTATTCGGTACCCCGTATATGGCAATAGTGCAAGATTAAAGCTGTATTTTGTGAACTTAGGTGAAACTTTAAGATTGTACATCACACGCTTGAATGTGCTGCATCCATGAGCCATAACCAATGCCTGTGTGTTAATCCATGGAACCAATTAAAATATCGTGGAAGTTATAAGGTACCCAATAATTTTCCACAATGACATTAATATAAGCATCTTTTACGAGCGCGGATGGAACTATGGCCATGAAGGGTTATTTCGTTTTATATGCTCTATGTATGAGCTATGTAAACTATCACCTGAAAAGCATGCATATCCCATGTGTCACAATGGTTGTATTCGGTACCCTGTAAATTGATATAGTGCATGAGTAGAACCAACCTTGGTCCGTTCTGAATCCACCTCCAGGTACACCTATTATAGGCGTCATTTCCCATCGATAAGCATGGTCTTAGACGCCTACTAGCATCAATCCCACCCCATTCACCACAGTTTACATACCCCTACTACATAACTTAAAAGTCAAGAATAAAATTGTTATACCTAAAGAATGTATTCATCCTATTTTAAAATACATGCAATGAGTGACTTTTCATCACCAGGCAGCCTCTTCCATTGACCAACCAGCCTTTGACTGAACATGTGTTGGCGTTTGACAGGCCCCATGTGCATCTCGAAGCATCTAACCTGGATTGACGACCCCATGTGATTCCCGAAGCAGAAGAGCATCATTCGGATTAGCATTATCTTACCCTTTTAATATCCTAAGCATCTTAACCATATCACCTCTCAACCTCGAGTATACCAGAGTAAATATATAGCTAATGCCATAAGCCTCTCCCCATATTCTACATTGCCTAGTCCACTTGTTGAGCCGATATGCGCTGCACTCTTTCTAGCATACCTATAGGCATGTATATATATATATATATATATATATATATATATATATATATATATATATATATATATATTCTCTCTCTCTCTCTCTCTCTCTCTCTCTCTCTCTTAAAAAGGGTGCACAATAGCCCAAGTGGAGTTGCACATAGGCAAAGCTCAAATTTTTCGTCGCTTCCTTCCTTTTAGATATAATTCACACTCCTATCAATGATCCCCATCATTCTTCGTTTTCTGCTTTAAGGTCCCTTAAACTAGCACGCCTAAATCTGTACTATTTAATGTCATGTAGTTCAGTACATCCCATTGTAATCCAAATGTTCCACCAGACCCCAAACGAATAACCTCACACTTATAGATGGACTTATATTGATCACTTGCCAAATGCATGACTTATAGTCATAGTTGTGAGGGAATCAGGGCAACGTCCGATAAGTTTGTCGTGGCTGCTTCACCAGCAATGGTCATTGCAGAGAGGATACTGGGGACATGTACCCCCCCCATGGAAGGTGGCACCCTTTCGACCGGGAAAAGACGCTACTCAGAGAAGACTCGAGTGCACCTCTCTCTCCCTTCCCTCCCAGCTGAGCGAATTGTTCAGCCAGGGGCGCCCCTCTGAGAAAAAAAGTTAAATGTGCTCGAGTGCACCCCCACCCCACCCGCTCAACGGATTTTTCGCCTATTGCGCCTCTCCAGGTAATTTCGCAGTGGCGCTCCTCCGACAAAAATGGCGCAACTCCAGACAAATGCCCCCATGGCAATTCCTGGATCAGCCCCTGGGTCATAGCTACTGCTTTTGCACACGTGAAATTATCTAAGCTTATCGAAGAGGCCCGATGAGCATGTATTTATGAGCCATTAGCCGGTAGGGCGATGGTCCCGCGAACTGTGTGCCTGCCCAGCCATCTTTGGAGGACAGAACATGTTCGGCTTATGACATACATTCGCAATCTTTCAGCCACATGTATGCCACCCCTACTTCCCCAGGGTGGGACACCACCACCTCTTCCCCAGTGTATGTAGGGCGACTTCCCGGCTCCCCCAGTTATGTGCTCCAACCCTCTGTAAGGGTAACGCCCCAGCTCTGCCGCCACTGTCAGGAAAGACTCCCTGACCCCCTCCCGACATGTACATTGTCCAGCCCGTCCGGGTGACAAATGGCCTGGCCGGCGTGCATGCGGTGCCACGTCACGGCTGTACCAGGCCCGGTCCGCTCAGGATTCAGGGGACTGTCTCGACACGCTGCACCGCATCTCATGCGCGGCACGGCCCGTTGCCAGCCGGCTGGCCAACCCGCCGGCCCGCCCGCACGCGCCGTTACTGCCCGTGCCAGGTGGCGACCGGACCGCGGTCACTGGAGGTACATACCACTGCCTGACCGGTCCGCGGCCACGAGAGGTACTGCTGCCTGACGGGGCCACGGCCGCTGTACCAGTGCCTAACCGAGCTGCGGTCACTAGAAGTACCACTGCCTAACCAGGCCGCGAGAGGTACTGCTGCCTGACGGGGCCACGGCCGCTGTACCAGTGCCTAACCGAGCTGCGGTCACTAGAAGTACCACTGCCTAACCAGGCCGCGGCCGCTGTACCAGACCTAACCGGACCGCGGTCACTAGAGGTCTGACGGGGCCGTTGCCACTAGAGGTACATACCACTGCCTAACCGAACCGCGGTCACTGGGGCCCCCTAAAAGTCGCGCCATGACCCCTGGAAATCGTGCCGTGGCCTCAAAAGGTCGGACCGGCACTCCTCAAAATCGCGCCGAGGGCCCAAAAGTCGAGCCGGGCCCCCTGAAAATCACACTGGGGACCAACTGTCGTGCCGGGCCCCTGAAAGTTACGCTGTGGGCCCCAAAAGTTCGCGTCTGAGCCTCTGAAAATCACGCTGGGGCCCAAAAACGTCGTGCCGGGGACCTTGAATATCACGATGGTGGCCCCAAAAGGTCGAATCGGGGCCCCTAAAATTTTTGCTGGGGCCCTAAAAAAGTCTGACCGGCCGGGAGTCGGCTCAAAACGTCAATACTTAAATATGCACCTCACAGAGCCAGGGCCTCGGTTCTGTAGTCAATCTGGGAGCATATTTAATCAGAGCTGAGGTGCATGAAAGCTTAGTGGGCATCCGGATTTCTTAGTCACCAGAAAATATGAGAAGGAGAAAACTAATCATGAAATGTGCACGTGCACGGACGTGTGCGTGGTGGCGACCGGACGTTACGAACTGAAATGCCTGGAATTGGAAAATTTTGCATTTTTATGTGATTTGTACAGTTGTAATTTCAGTAGTATGAGGTGACTTATCAAGAGATACCAAACTAAAAACCTTCGAATAGGGTAGGAGGGAGTTAAAGTTGAACTCCGGTGACTCAGAAACGATAGTGGGAGATTGGGCCCCTCCACAGGACAATTAAGTTGGTCAATAATTATTTGATTGAAAATGGCCTATGCAAAACTAGTGCTCGAAATCCGGGGACTTTTAAAGTGGGAGTAGGTGGGCACCCTCCAAATTATTTTGCCCCATCCCTTATGGCAAATTCTAGGTACGCCACTGCCTGTTACTAGCATAAGTATCCATTTATAAGCATGATAGATACCTATACTAAATAAGACACCTATACTGGAATAAATCCGACGCCGTTCACCACAATTCCTAACCCCTTACTCCACAACTTAGAAATCAAAAGTAAGATTCTTGAACCTAATTAATTCATCCAACTAGTTCTAGCGAAAATATCATCGCATTGTGCTACTTGCGCCCATGGTGTTACTATGGGCGGTCTCATCAGCATCACGTACCCGAAAGAAGGTACTGAATCAGCTGCCATGCACACCTGTTACTGGCGTAATTTCACATCAACAAGCATGATATGAGAAACCTTCATCATTCAGCCCCACCCTACTCGCCCCTCTCCTTTACCCCTTACTGCACAACTCGTGCTTAACAAAATATAACTCTTGGGCCAATGTATCCGTCTATCCAAAGAGAAGCTGTCGACCGATCCATTGCGCTTCCGCTGGCGACACGCGGCGCCGTTTGGTCTGGATGGCCGGTTTCGTCAGCCACGGCCGTCGACCTTGATTTGGTCGGCGACCATGTTGACCTTGCATAGGCACCCGGCCACCGTGCCGTTACTTTTTTTGTCGTCGCACAAGGCGGAACAGCATCGAGAACCGGGCGGCGGCTGCCGCCGCAAAAACGGGCGGCCGTTGCACGTCGCCGGCCCGCCCGCCCGCCCGGGCCGCAGCTGTCGGCGTCTAATGGGCGGCGCCCGACGCGCACACTTGCCGTGGCACTCGTTACCGGCGATCAGGCGCCTGCACGACGGGTGTCGGGTCGCCGTGGCTCAGTCGGTAGGGCGGGCTTCCTTTGATCGCAATGTCGTGGGCTCGAGTCGCACAACCGCAGGGAGTGCAAAGTCCACCCGCGACCAAGCGGCGTGAGGAGTTGGCGACGCTGTGTCTTCGCGACGGGGGTTGGCGCGGCGGCGGCGTCGGACGACCGAGCCGTCCCTGGCCGCGTCCTCACGGGTCGGTGATGGGCGGAGGACAGCGCTGTCGCGACTTCCTCCACGACAATCACATTCACGTCCCACCGAGTCCTACAATGGCGGAGATGTGCTGGAATTGTGGACGTTGCCGGACGAAATCTTGCCGATGTTCTGTCAAATGAGCGCTGTAATTAAACGGCCGGATTCCGTGCGTTGCCTGTGGTAATGTAATGTAAAGTAAAATGTATTTCGGATCCTCCCGAGTAGAGTTTTTTTCAGTTTCCGTTACGGTTGTGCATTAATGTGCAGCATAAACCATCATCACGAACATACAAGATACCAACGAGTGGCATAATAATGCTGAAGCATGCGATGTTCCGGAAGCCGGAAGTTATGGCTCGCATGGCCGAAAGCCTCCGTCTGAAGACATTGTAGCCACCTGAGTTCCTCACATCTGGAGGCAGATCGATTCATGTCCAATAAGCTCGCGGTATGAAGGAGCGGCGTACGATTTATATGCGGCATCGTGGTATTTGGAGTTCACCGTTTGCCGTAGCTCGGGTGCTCCGTTGCGACACAGTTCAACGTTGGCGACACATGATCCCGGTAGTGCAAGCCGGCAACAATCATTACACCGAAGTTGATGCATTTTGAAATGCACCGTTTCTGGGCGGAATACAGCTTCCCCAGACAGACACACATTATCTTAGGTGAGGTAACACACGTGCCTCAATTAGCACCCATCTCGTAATATGATAAATCTGATGACACAATCTAGCGAGTCCAATAAATATGCGGTTGCACAAACGCACAACAGTAGAAGATACATGTACATACCATGACAGGTGCGAGCCAATTTTCACACCAAGTAATTTCGCAGACTTCGTGGGTACTATTTCCAACTCGCTCAGACGAACAGACTCCACTCCACATGCGTATGTTGCCTAGAAGATTGGAGAGCAGCCATCTCAGTTTTGGAGGAATTTACTTTTACTTGTGGAGTTGGTTCTCCTGTACAGATGGCACTAAGTTCGGGTCGGGGAGTAGTGGCGCCGTGTGTGAATGGAATGGCAGATAACTCATGAAGCGAAGCGATTACGCGTGTGCAGGGACAACTTTTTTCCGGAGAAAGTTGCGGAGGCTTAAATGTATAAATGGCGAATACCAACATTGGAATACATTCCGAGGGCGTATCAAACATACAGAAGGAATTATTTTGCTCACCGGAACAGGCGGAATTGGTGTAGTACTTGAACGAACACAAAACACGCCACATACCTTATAAAGATTTGCTTTGCTCAGCGACGCATCATGTCGTTTCAATGTTCGACTCGATTCGATTTTTATTATTTTCCCAGCTTCAGAAGCGTGACCATGAGTGTTTCCTGGAACTCTGGTGGTCACCATTCTAATTTATATTCTTCAGTTCCCGGCTCCCATCCAACAGGTATTCAACGACCGGCCCCACAACGTACCACCTTGATGCTCATGTCCCACATCGACATGGGGTTGTACCACTCTACCGACCGGCCCCACAACGTACCACCTTGATGCTCATGTCCCACATCGACATGGGGTTGTACCACTCTAACGACCGGCCCCACAACGCACCACCCTGATGTCCAGGTCCCACGCCGACACGGAGCTGTATGTACCACTCTACCGATCGGCCACTACAGCGTATCACCCTGATGTTCAAGTCCCACACCTACACGGAGCTGTATGTACCACTCTACCGACCGGCCCCCACAGCGTACCACCCTGATGCTCAGGTCCCACGCCTACACGGAGTTGTATGTACCACTCTACCGACCGGCCCCCACAGCGTACCACCCTGATGCTCAGGTCCCACGCCTACACGGAGTTGCACCATTGTGCAACTCCGTGTCGGCGTCGTTGTCATAGGTCCATGTCACGCGTCACGTTGTGGCATCCATTCAGACGTTCCAGTTATTGCACTGTGGCATGTCAGACATTTACCAGCTCCCATATATCGCGATATCTTCGAAAACGTGCTAGCAATTACACTGTAGATTATGCTGTACTCTTTAAAGTATTACACTGCGACATGTTCGAGATGTTCCGGAAGCACACTGCCATTGTGGCGTTTTCGAGATGTGCCCGTTACTACACTGTCTGTCACCTTTGGAGAGGTGTCGCCTGCCCATTCGCTGTCGAATCGAATAAGTCGACTAATTGGCGGTCTGCACAAGAACTCTAATTAGTAACTTTTCCAGTAACTACCTGCCCCCCGTAGAGTGAGCGGGATCTAGTGACAGGCGAAACGGAGGAGTGGAGGAGGTGTGAAGGGAAAAGAGGGGAATCCAGGTATCATGAATGTAAAAGGAACAGAAGGCTTTGGGGCCCAACTACTGTTCGATTTCCTATAAACACTTCGAATTGCGATTTAATATTCACATGGGCTTGTCGTCGTGTTTTTCGTTGGGTTCCTTCATTTCATATGCAATATGAAATTATTCATTCTAACTTGGGCTAAGTAGCTTTGAGAACACTCGTGAGAACATAGTAAATTGGATACATTTCACGAAAAGACACATTACCTTAATCTATTACGCAGTACAGAGACTAGTCAATCTCATTGACCTAGCTATGCAACACGTAGGAAACCAATACAGGTGAAAGTATTCAGGTTGTCAGACATTTCACGAACGAGATGCAAGGAAGTCGGGTGATGTACGTGTAAAAAAGGTGCATGCCGCTAATGTAGACTTCCGAATTTATGGGTTCCAACACCATTTGTAATGTTCTATCTGTTATTTTACCGGCGCAAAATTTGCACCCTTCCTGTCTGTCTTTCTGTCCCTTTGTCGCTATCTCTGTCAGTCAATCTATCTATCGGTCTCTGTCCCTCCGCCTTTCTTTCTCGTTATTTTCTCTTTCTCGTCGTCTCTGACTCCGTATATCTCTTTTTTCGTAGCACAAAATTATTCCTATCTCCCCGTCATCTCTCCCACTCTGTGTCTCCCTGTTTCCCCCCCCCCCACACCTCTCTCTCTCTCTCTCTCTCTCTCTCTCTCTCTCTCTCTCTCTCTCTCCGTTTCTCTCTCTTTCGAACAAACAAAGTGCCCGTTCGCAGCCCTGGTCCACCTGTTAGCCGGCCAGCGCGTCCTCCCGTCCTCCTCCTCCTTCGCGACGCCTCCCGTTTTGATCGTCACCACGTGGATTTGCGACATTCAACACGGGGTCGGTGATGTGGCGGCAGACCAACAGACCGCCCGCTGCCAGCCCTCAGGGCACAAGTCTCCGACAGGGACGGCATGTGCTTGGCACGCCAAGACCACCTGTCTGACCAGCCTAGCTATCTGACAGCGGACAGGTTGAGCTGTGGCACCCCGGCGACTCTGGCGTGTATCGACTCGGTATCGATCGCCGGGCGGCGGTGGACTCGGCGACCCCGTTGGCGCCGGTCGGTCGCCAGGTCGCCCCGGTATTTTCCACCCGACATGATCCACGCATGCGCGCACTTGCGTTTCGATGACGTCAGCAGGTCGGGGCGGGCGCTGACCTCGACGCCGCTGCAGCATCCCGGCCCGGACGGGCGCCAGCCGCGCTCGCCGTCCGGCGGCGGTACCACAGCGGGAACCCAGTCGTCTGGATGGCCTACCGGCTAAGTCGGGGCCAAGTGATGGGTCGAGCCACTAGCGCATCCGCGGAGGTCCCACTGCTCGACCTTCTCCGATCCTGAATTAAAGACTCTCTCCTCGACGAGCTTTTCTACCATGAAAATCAAGACCAGCCTTAACTTCAACGCAAGAAGAAATCCGAAGAGTGCTCCCCATTCTGACTCCTCTTGAGATAATCTCTGGTGCGCTGCTGGGCCGAGCTATGCCGAATAATTGCGGCGCAGAACCGGTCTCGCGCATGGGTGGGAAACTCCGGACTTTTCGAGGCACCACTCGGCTCGAAGCATATTTAATGTGAGGCGCGTGTGGCAGGTTACATGTTTTGAACCCGAGTCAGGGCCACATGGGCCCAAATGTATGTCTCGATGATTTTCAGACTGTGTCCACTGGAGCGCGCAACGTTCGTTCCGAAGGAGATACCTGTGTGTGCATTTGGGACTTTTTAGCGCGTCATCTGTTTCGGTTATATTGTGCTCATAACTAACCAAGGAGTTATCTACAGGAATAAAGCCAAGAAGGTGATAAGGCTCAACCCAGTGCTCAAAGCTCAACCACCAGCTGTTAACATGAAAAGTCCACCCATGGGTAGGTATGTACCTACCACAGATGATTATTTGTTCCAGGTAGCTAGTGCACCGCAGGTCACAGTGCACTCCAGGTACACTGTAGGCGCGTACTCCAGGGAGCTAATGCATCAAGCGCTGGTGCACATCATGGCAGAGCCGACGTGCCGTGGACTCCACACCCATTAAAGGGTGTGCCGTCACGCATCGGAGTCTCGGCCGAGTGTGTTTGCTGACACAGCGGCACTCCTGCTCCGTATCTCGGCAGCAGGTGGTGGCTTCACATTGCACACATAACGGCCCCTCCCCCTCCCCCGTGAGTCCAATAGTTCCATGGCCGATCGCGTGCGGCCGGTGCCATGACGTTAGTAGTTCGGCCATGGGAAGGGGAGGTAAGCGACCTAGTGCTAACTATACAAAAAAAAACGCAACAAACCTATCTCTGTTCCACTCATCTTCCAATGTCAGCGGAACACATATGTGGTCTGTGCTATGGATGTGAAAATTGGCATGGTACGGGCTCCATGTTCTCTACTTTTCAGCAAGCTTCATCATTAATTTTATGGCTTTTGCATGGACAGAATCGACACAAAGACCCACTTCCAAAACGTTTTGGATGTTCCTGTGCTTTTAATCTAACTCTTTCAACGGTTCAATCTTGTCGTTGGTGTGTGGTCAAGTGTTCAAATGGCTTCACATACCTCCCGGCAGCAACAGTGCGATATTCACTGTTTCTGTTTGAACCCACGCGTCTCCCGAGATCCAGGGGCGGATATAGTGGGGGATAGTGGGAGCACGTGCCCCTCCCCATGAAAAATGGCTCCCCTGGCCGGGAAAAGTTCGAGTGCACCCCCCCCACCCCCCACGCACATTGCTGAATGTATTTTGCAGCCAAATACGCCCCTCTCAGAGAAAAAGACTTCGAGACTGTACCGCCACAATTCCTGGATCCGCCCCTATCGAGACCGTCTCGATACACACCAGGATTCTGAAAAGCACTGCTCTGTGGTGGTAGTGATAGCCCGACAAGAGATCATGTTGGTCTTCTGATTAAATTGGGTGCAAAGTATAAACATACCGTCCGCGGATGCAGTTGATCAGGCAGATCCAGTGAGTCTCACGACCTGGGTCAAATTTGGGGTGAGACCGACATCATCAATTTTCGTCAAACACTACCATCGGCCAACGTTAAAATTGTCCAAAGTCGGCAGGACATCTAACATACTATGCGTAGGACAGGCACTGTACCAGCATGAATATTCCTACACCGAAATTGTTGTCACATATGCTTCCTTCGACTTTCACAACAAGACGTTTCCCCCTCAGCTTTGCCTACCCCGGAAACTACAAGGTGTTGGCGTCCCCGCGGATGGTCAGCGAACTCGCTAGTTCGCCCGACAACCGGCAGCTGGCAGCACTACCGAACAAGGTGCGCGACTTCGTGGAGCGGACGACGGCGCTGTGTCAGCCGGAGCGCGTGCAGGTGTGCGACGGCTCCGCCCAGGAGAACGACGAGCTGATGCGGCTGATGCAGGAGGCCGGCATGGTGGAGCCGCTGCCGCAGCTGGACAACTGCTGGCTGGCGCGCACCGATCCGGCCGACGTGGCGCGCGTCGAGTCCAAAACGTTCATCGTGACCGACGAGAAGCGCGAGACGGTGCCGATCCCACGCAAGGGCGTCAAGGGCACGCTCGGCAACTGGATGTCGCCCGCCGAGCTGGACGCCGCCGTGGCCGAGCGGTTCCCGGGCTGTATGCGCGGCCGCACGCTGTACGTGGTGCCGTTCTCCATGGGCCCGATCGGCTCGCCGCTCAGCAAAATCGGCGTCGAGCTGACCGACTCGCCGTACGTGGTGGCGTCGATGCGCGTGATGACGCGCATGGGCACCGAGGTACTCGAGGCGCTCGGCGACGGCGAGTTCGTCCAGTGCCTCCACTCGGTGGGCCGGCCGCTGCCGATGAAGGAGCCGCCGGTGCACGGCTGGCCATGCAATCCCGAGCAGACCATTATCACGCACGTGCCGGCGCGCGGCGAGGTGATCTCGTTCGGCAGCGGCTACGGCGGCAACTCGCTGCTCGGCAAGAAGTGCCTGGCGCTGCGGATCGGCTCGGCCATCGCGCGCCGCGAGGGCTGGCTGGCCGAGCACATGCTCATCCTGGGCATCACCAACCCGGCCGGCCAGAAGCGCTACATCGCCGCCGCCTTCCCGTCCGCCTGCGGCAAGACCAACCTGGCCATGATGAAGCCGGCGCTGCCCGGCTACAAGATCGAGTGCGTCGGCGACGACATCGCCTGGATGAAGTTAGACAAGAACGGCGTGCTGCGCGCCATCAACCCGGAGAACGGCTTCTTCGGCGTGGCGCCGGGCACCAGCGCGGCCACCAACCCGATGGCGATGGCCACCGTCACGGCCAACACCATCTTCACCAACGTGGCGCGCACGGCCGCCGGCGGCGTGTTCTGGGAGGGCCTGGAGCGCGAGGTGGACGCGTCGGCCGGCGTCACCGACTGGCAGGGCCGGCCGTGGACGCCCGACTGCGGCCGGCCGTCGGCGCACCCCAACAGCCGGTTCTGCGCGCCGGCCGCCCAGTGCCCCATCATCGACCCGCAGTGGGAGTCGCCCGAGGGCGTGCCCATCTCGGCCATCCTGTTCGGCGGCCGGCGGCCCGAGGGCGTGCCGCTCGTGTACGAGGCGTTCGGCTGGCAGCATGGCGTCCTCATGGGCGCCGCCATGAGGTGAGCCGAGCCGTGCTGGGAATGGCCGAGGTCTGAGCGACGTCCCCAGCGAAGTCATGATGGCGCCGCGGTCCGATTTCTGGGAGCTTATTGTTGTCTTCCTATGTATTTTCTGAGGAATTTAAGTGCGTCTGCAATTCTGTACTCCACGAATTATGGATCATTGGAAGCAGGCCATCGATGATGGCCAGATATCCAGGGAGAATCATACGTTTTAGCGCAGTTATATCCCTTTACTCAAGCTGGATATCTGGTGCTTGCATACAGCTTATTACTCGAACCAATTAACGAGGTCACTAAGTAGCATGCGCCAGCACCTGCACTAAATGGCATCCAGACACTCATAGACTTTGTCGTCAAACAATTGGCAACCAATAACTTCTGCGAGTGCTAACCTGCAACTTCTGACCATAGAATCATGAACCTACCGTGTAGTCGACAGCCGGCTTCACATGTTAAACCGAACATTGGACATTGTGTACATCACAAACTGTCCACTGACCATCACAACTTGACTTCGACAGGTCCGAGGCGACAGCCGCCGCCGAGCACAAGGGCAAGGTGATCATGCACGACCCGTTCGCCATGCGGCCCTTCTTCGGCTACAACTTCGGCCACTACCTGTCCCACTGGCTGTCCATGTCCGAGCGCAGCACCCACCTGCCCAAGGTGTTCCACGTCAACTGGTTCCGCAAGTCGGCCGGCGGCGGCTTCCTCTGGCCCGGCTTCGGCGAGAACGTGCGCGTGCTCGACTGGGTGCTGCGGCGCGTGGACGGCGAGCAGTGCGCACAGCAGTCGGCCGTCGGCCTGCTGCCGGCGCCCGGCGCACTCCGGCTGGACGGCCTCGCGCAGCCGGTCGACATGGAGCAGCTGTTCAGCCTGCCGGGCGCCTTCTGGCGGCGCGAGGTGGAGGACGTGGCGCGCTACTTCGACGATCAGGTCGGCGACGACCTGCCCAACCAGATCAGCGACGAGCTGGATGCGCTCCGACGCCGCGTGCAGTCGCTCGAGTAGTGGTCGGCTAGGTGGCAGCACTGAAGCCGTAATAGATGGCAGCACTCGGTATGCACGGCCGGCGACCCGGCAGCTGCGGATTCGGCAGACCCGACTGGGTCGATGACATGAGGCAATAATTACCGTCAGAGACGATCCAGTGAACGCTGGCAATTTAGCATCGCGAAAGATTTGTCACTATGTCCTTTTGTTGTTTGTCGAAAGTTAATCACAGATACTCAATGCAGTATGGATCGCATTCAGGTACGGTCTTTGCTTGGGATATCCTGTTTCTGTTGCATTTTGTTCATGCACTTGCATTCGATCATGGCTGATCTCTCACGAAATCTATTTTCGTACCATTCACAGGCCGTCGTTCCAGGGCAGACGTCATTGCATTCACGTCGTTCATGAAGTTATGGCTTTGGGTCCCACACTGGCACTTCTTTGTGCATTTCAGTGTGTTGGACACAACATTCCACATAAACAAATATCCTTTTACAGAGCTACTCACTACTGTATCAGCTACGAGTGTCAGACACATATTATTTTAGGTCCAACGCTGACTCTTTATTTGTGCATTTCAGCTTGTTGGACACAACATTCCACATAAACAAATATATGTTTATACAGCTCCTCACTACTGTACCAGCTACCAGTGTCCGTGTATACCATACACGGGCGCCTTGATTTGTGTTCACCCACATTGGGTTATAGTGATGCGCGAACTGTAGGAAATATATTGTATATTTATAGTTTTATGTGTGCATGAGTATTATGCGACCAACCGTAGAAAATAAATCGTGTAGAATATATTTCTAGTGTTACTTTTACCTGAGTATTTTCGGAGTGCCGACAACAGCGAGTTTATCATCACGCCATCACTTTGAGAAAATAAAGTTGCCCAGCCCAAAAAACGGCTGTCTCGGTAGCTTTAGCTTCTGCTGTCTCGAGCGCCCTTGTCCCATATCAGCGGGCGGGCGCTGGAGTCTGGATCAAACTATCTTATTAGATAGTTAAATTCATTGGGAAAATAATTCAGAATGAAGTGCAAGAGTAGTAGAAGTAAGAACAAATAGAAATATAATAGCACAGCTCATCTTTTGCAATAGCAATATAAGAGGTGAAGTACCAAATAGCGAGGGACAATTTGGTTTCCGGAATATTTGAAAGATGAATAGCGTAGGCTCGGAAAACGCAAACCATTCAACACAGACACGACGAGTCATTCCTAACGGAAGACTGAAGTCATTTCTAGGAGACATTTGTGTGGGAGCGGGAATGTCTGAGAGGGCTGCTGATGCAAAGCAGCGAAGATGGAGAAGTTCTCTAAAATGCTCCGGGAGCGGCAAGCTGCCATGCAAATGGCAAGGAGTGAGGCATAATTTTACGCATACGTGCATGTGGCTACGCACGTTTGCTTAGATGCATTTGGAATACGTACATTTGTTCCAAGGCTATTTCATAAGGTAGGCCCACCAGACGCTGGCATAACCTTGGCCTGACCTTCAGACCAACAACTGGAGACAGGTAGTGATTGGACAGGTAATGCTAGCGCTAGCATCATTTGCTTTAAAAAACAGCAATGCTCGTGGGTGAATATTCAGTGTTTTGTGCTATTGAATTATATTTCGCAGAAAATTAAAATACATTGAAGTTTACAAAAGTATAGGAACCTCAACGAATAATTTTAGCTAAAAGCATAGCACAACGCTTTCATTTCCTGAAATAAAGCCCTGTTCGCGGAACCTGCGGTCGTTGCGGCTCAGCGACCAAAATAGGCTCCGCCTACCACCGAAAGTCGTCAGCAGCGGGACGCGCCTGGACGCCGCCGCGGCCCGCCACAGTCAAAGCCAAGGGTCAAAGCATGCGTTAGATCATGCATGAATATGGTGAGTCTCGTAAAGCTCTTTCCAAATCTGCCATTATTTCTACAATACCCCAAATACTTCATGAGATATTAGGCTTAACGTGGTTTTTCCCCATAGCCCTCAATGCATTCTGCCATCCAGGCTAGTTCACGGTTTTGCCGCTTGGCGGCGCCACGGCTGGTGGACCCCCCCCTGCATTTGTTCTGGAATCGGTCCTGTGGTCCTAGTACCTCTATACATTTCCATATCACAACATGATGGCATAATTATTGACAACTTTCTGAACCACCAATGCCCATAGGCTTACAGTTGGATGGTCTGGTGCCACCCTGAATGACCAGCTTCCATTTCTTCCGCGGAAAACATCTAAGGTTCAACTAGGGAAAGCTCTGCTCTGTCACCACTCAAGGTTTCATTGCCAATTGATCCGCTCGTAGAATTCAAATCCCTTTGACGTTTGACTAATCGAAATTCATCGGAGATCTGCCGCGGCCAGTTGGGCTCTCCTGCGGCACCCCATTGTTGTCGCAGATGTTCCATTGTTCCGACCGCCGGTGCCAAATGTGAAGGCTGCCTCTGACCCCGGCAGAACGCTGCGGTGGTCACCAGTCGGCAGTCACCAACAACTCGTTACAGCCAGAGCACATGTAGTGACCTGGTGGCATATGCTAGAGCCATCTTCACGACTGCTTGTATACGTCGAGTAGACTACATGGTGGTATATGGCAATGTCTATTGAAGAATAGCATGTGGTATACTGTACAATGTACATTATGGCACGCACATCATAGTGCGCTAGACTATGTCTAGCTAAGCACAGTGATCATGTAATATACACACTACACATAGTGTGACGCACTTTGATGCACGTTGATGCACATATGTGCATCAAAGTGTCTTACGATATAGCATATTTGCATAGCATCGCTGGGTATGGGTGACATGTGATGACATGACATGAAATGGTAGGGTAATGGTGTGGTATGACACGGTATAGTATGGCATGGTATGGTATGGTACGGTATGGTATTGTATGGTATGGTATGGTATGGTATGGTGTGGTATGGTAGCAGGGGTCGATGTTGATACGCTTTTGGTATTGCCGGTGCAACACCAATCAAAGTATTGGTGTTGGTGGCCTCGTAATGGTCGCCCGACACTGTCACTCACTCCATGATTTTACAGAGAATACCAAACTCCTTGTAAGAAAAGAAACAAGTGCGGCTAAGTATATAAAAGCCCACCAGATCTTTTTCGTTGGTGAGAGCCTCTCGTACAATTAGTGATGTCAATGCAACAACAATAATACCTAAATTTTTTCATTAGGCGGTGGCGGATCTAGGGGGAACTGGGTGCATGTCCCCCGATAGAGATGTGACACCTCTTCGCCTGAAAAAGGATCCTTTCCAGAACGTTCGAGTACCCCCCCACTCCCACGCTCCAGGGCGGACCTGGAAGGAACGGTTGGTGGATTGAAAAATCCTCCGATTTCGAAGAACTCTTCAGATTCAAACAGCTATCATTCGTCGGGTCAGCTTAGGACAACATTTATCCCATACAATGTTCTTATATTTCCACGAATTGTCCGTTTAGAGCAAAACTTCGCAAAAATTGGCCATTTGGTCAAAAATTGGCATTATCCTTGTGCCACCCTCCCCCTCCCAATTCCCTTAGATCCGCTCAATGAGTTTTTCGGCAGATGTGGTTGAATCAGGTATTGGTAACACCAATAATTCTGCGAGGCCTTCACGTATGGATGGTATGGCACGGTGTAGTATGACTTGACATAATGTGGGTAGGAACCATAGAGATCGATAAGGCGTCTGTCCTACCAATTTTGTGGCTGTTCTTCCAACTTTGTGGCTGTTCTACCAGGTTTGGGAGAACTAGTGCCATATGTAGAGCGTGAGATGGTGACTGATGTTGCCCGAAGAAACCAAACGGTTCTCGGCCCACCTGCCTCAACATCTGACTGTAGGTTGGGGGGGGGGAGGCGAAAGGAATCTCGGCTGTTGCTTTGCATGTGTGCCATGATCGTGTCGTTAAATTTACGGGATCTGGGGTGCGCGTACTCCACAATACCTACCTCCCGTATAATTAATGCATGCCTGATATGAAATAGATCCTAGCCCAGCGCAATGCAGTGCAGTATCAAGGAGTGGAGTGAATTGAAGTGAAGTAGATTGGAATGGTGTAGAGTGCGGCGGGGTGGTGTGCAGTGCAGGATGGTGCCGTTCATTGTGTAGTGTAGAGCATTGTAGTGCAAGCCAAGGAGAGGAATTAGTGGTGTGAAGTGGAGCAGCGGCTCAGCCAGGATTGCATTAAGACCAACAAAATAATAATTAAATAGAGACCGTGTTCGGCGCGCGAAACGCGCCGAAAATGTATGGTATTGCGTGGTGAAAATCTCAAAATTTCTTATTTGATATACTCTAGTTTTGCTTGCTAGGGGGTGGGGCTCCCTTGGCTGCGCCTTTGAAGTGGAGTAAGGCGGACAGGTGAGCTATAACAGATTAGTGAGATAGAGTGTGATCCTGTGGACGATGGTGGTGCTGTCGTTCGCCAGCACTGCAAGCCTGTGAGTCTTCACCCAATACTGCAGGCCGCCCCAAGTAATCTCTTCATGCTGTTCTGAGAGCCATTGAGCACTGAGAGCACGCCAGCTAGCCATCACATCTCGCTGTAAGCACCGCTGCCATCGCTTCTTGTCACGATCACTGTCTTGCTTATGACCCTCTAAACAAGACAATCGGCGATGAAAAGCTATAAAGTGGCAGAAGAGGCGGGACCGGAGATGCTCTGGCTGGCAGATAATGACAGAATAAGGCACGTTTGAAATGAAAAACGTTACAATTCCAAACGACCTTTCAAAACATCTGGTGTAGAATCATGCATCAATTTGCGTTATCAATTTCTAGACCATCCATGAAAGGATTTCAAAGATGTTGGTATGCGCCTAAGCGGACGCACATTGCATAGTTCCCAACAGAACTTACAATGCTTGGCACCATCGCGAGCAGTCTTACGATCCGCTCCTCGGCAGGGCTCCCATTCACACGGCGGGAACATCCTTCATCTGGCCAGGTAAGCAGAGGCTGCTCCGGTAACAGTCATAGTATGCCCTCGGGCCGCACCACTTAGCCGAAGGACCTGCTTGGAGGCAGCTGGTGTACATGAGCTTAATGCTGTGTGTCTGGTAGGCTGGCGTTTACCCTGATAAGCCGCCAACACCCGTCCGGCTGCCGCCATCCCCAATGGGACGGCCCTGAGAATCGAGGTCACGCTCGAACGAAGCACTTCCCCGTTTGAAATGCGTGAGCATTAGCCGATCATAACGCCGAGCTGATGCAGACCAACGTTTATGGGCGTCGCCACGGTGGGGGACGTCAGGACGCGTCCCAAATCTTCGTGAAATTGTACACTGCGCATATTGCATTGCATGGAAAAATCGGCCCAAATCCTCCGCCGTATCCGATATCCACGGCACGCACATGCCAATGTCTATTTTGTATGGAGCTCAGAATATTCACATACCTCAGTTACTTACATTGGTTTGTCGCTCCTCACAGCACATGCATATTTAGGGTCGTTATGGTATTGCTACATTCCCTCTCGAGGTCCACCGCTTGACTGCAGCTCGCGGTAGTACTCACGGCGTCTTCCGTAAGTACTTCTGCGGGGAAGAAATTAATCTAGCGCTGGTAGTGAAGTGACATTCGCCTCAGTGTGCCGGTCACCAGGGACTACCATGTCAGACGGGAGCGCTCGCATCTACCCCAATGGATGTGCCGGTCACCAGGGACTACCATGTCAGACGGGAGCGCTCGCATCTACCCCAATGGATGTGCCGGTCACCAGGGACTACCATGTCAGACGGGAGCGCTCGCATCTACCCCAATGGATGTGCCGGTCACCAGGGACTACCATGTCAGACGGGAGCGCTCGCATCTACCCCAATGGATGTGCCGGTCACCAGGGACTACCATGTCAGACGGGAGCGCTCGCATCTACCCCAATGGATGTGCCGGTCACCAGGGACTACCATGTCAGACGGGAGCGCTCGCATCTACCCCAATGGATGTGCCGGTACCAGGGACTACCATGTCAGACGGGAGCGCTCGCATCTACCCCAATGGATGTGCCGGCCACCAGGGACTACATGTCAGACGGGAGCGCTCGCATCTACCCCAATGGATGTGCCGGTCACCAGGACTACCATGTCAGACGGGAGCGCTCGCATCTACCCCAATGGATGTGCCGGTCACCAGGGACTACCATGTCAGACGGGAGCGCTCGCATCTACCCCAATGGATGTGCCGGTCACCAGGGACTACCATGTCAGACGGGAGCGCTCGCATCTACCCCAATGGATGTGCCGGTCACCAGGGACTACCATGTCAGACGGGAGCGCTCGCATCTACCCCAATGGATGTGCCGGTCACCAGGGACTACCATGTCAGACGGGAGCGCTCGCATCTACCCCAATGGATGTGCCGGTCACCAGGGACTACCATGTCAGACGGGAGCGCTCGCATCTACCCCAATGGATGTGCCGGTCACCAGGGACTACCATGTCAGACGGGAGCGCTCGCATCTACCCCAATGGATGTGCCGGTCACCAGGACTACCATGTCAGACGGGAGCGCTCGCATCTACCCCAATGGATGTGCCGGTCACCAGGGACTACCATGTCAGACGGGAGCGCTCGCATCTACCCCAATGGACAACGTGCATGGGACCGCACGGCCGGTGATTAGTCGATAGGAGATCTGTGGTCAGAGGAAGTGATATACACCACGTTTGGTCGGGAAAAAACCAATGGTCGTCAAGAAAACTTACCAGGCCAAGGGTCGGAGATGCTACACATAAGACCGCATTCCCGGAGAGGAGGAGTTAATACGGTGCTATGTATGGTCAGGGGAGATGATATACAGTGCCAATTTGTTGGGAAGGAGGTGGCGATGTCCAACCCCAATGGTCGGGAAAGTCATATAGAAAACCTATGGTCGGGGAGCGATATGCATGGCCAATGGTCGGGGAAGAAATATACGAACCTATGGTCGGGGGAGGGTGATATGTGAAACCCACGGTCGGGGAAGCAATGTACTGAACCACGTGGTCGTGGAAGCGATCTACTGGACCACATGGTCGGGGAAGCGATGTACTGGACCACGTGGTCGTATAAGCGATGCACTGGACCACATGGTCGGGGAAGCGATGTACTGGACCACGTGGTAGGGGAAGCGATGTACTGGACCACGTGGTCGGGGAAGCATATGTACTGGACCACGTGCCCGGGGAAGCGATGTACTGGACCACGTGTTCGGAGAAGCGATGTACTGGACCACGTGTTCGGGGAAGCGATGTACTGGACCACATGGTCGGTGGAAGGCGATATGCGATTCCTTTGGCCAGTGAAGGCGATACGAGAACTACACTCCACTAAATATTACGTATGGCTGCTATGTATAGCATAATCACGATTATACCAGTGTGCATGATCAGGAAGGTGGTACGAGACCAATGGGCGGTGGGAGGGGGCGACACGAGACCTGTGGCCGGAGAAGCAAGATACAAGGCCTGGTCGGAGAGGCAATACACGAGACCGTACGGCCGTGGCACGACACTGCACGGCCGGGGAGGCGGGATACAAGGCCTGGTTGAAGAGGCGATACAAGAGACGGTACGGTCGTGGCACGACACTGCACAGCCGGGGAGGCGAGATACAAGGCCTGGTCGGAGAGGCGATACACGAGACGGTACGGTCGTGACACGACACTGCACGGCCGGGGAGGCGATACACGAGACGGTACGGCCGTGGCACGACACTGCACGGCCGGCGGGGCGTCCTCGTTACACCTCGTTGCGACAGCAGCAGCTCTCCAGGCGACGCTGGTAATGAGATCGCTGTCGACTCGGGCGCCGCGGGTGGGACAGCCGTGGAAGGGGGTGGCCGGGCCCAGACCGCCACGTGCCCGTGTGTCTGCTCGCCACTGGAACGGGCAATGAAAGCCACCGCTGTTCGTGCGTGAAAAGACAGCCGTAAAATGTGTCAATGGAAGATCAGTGACCTCACGATTGCCGAACGCTTTAGATAGTCGATTGTGGCTTTAGCTGTGATCGTGTAGTCCATTCACTGCACTATTTGTGGCTTTCCCTACGCTTACTGTATGCTGTAGAGCGATTCAGAGTACGTGCACTTTAGCGAATGCTCAACAAAAGCCAGCCAGAATGGGACAGCAGGGTAGCATCAAGGAGTTATCAAACGGAGATCACCAATGAAGTGCCTGATATTTAGCTGATGCTGGTAACTGCAGCAGCATGACACCAGCAAGCTACTGGCACTTTGTATGCATACATGCATTCATACATATACATATATATATGTGTGTATATATATATATATATATATATATATATATATATATATATATATATATATATATATATATATATATATATATATGTGTGTGTGTGTGTGTGTGTGTGTGTGTGTGCGTGTGCGTGGGCGTGGGCGTGTGCGTGTGTGTGTGTGTGTGTGTGTATGTATAGGGGAGATCGGGTCTAGTTGGTACAACTTTGGCGAAACTCCAACTAACTCATCACTTTGAAAGGGCAGCGAGGAGATAACTACACCTATGCAAAGTCAAAACCTTCTAGTATCATTCCCGATAATTATTTGTCCATGGCATCCTCTGGGCTTTCCACCAGCGAGTAAAAAATCCGCGCAACTACCGATTCATCAACTTACCCCGCTATCGGAGTAAGTTGTTACTGACGATGGGGTAAGTTGAGAAAATGCAAGTTAATACAATATATTACCTATAGGTGCCATTCGTTTACGCCATTTGAAAGGTTCATATTTCATATGTACAGTAATAATGCTGGTTTGAGCCTTGGCTTAACATAGCCCATGGTATATGCCATTTATGGAATGAGCAAGCGTTTATTGCGTAGCTCAACCTTTCCTTTGTTCAGTCTTTTCAGTCGGGTGACAAATGCGCCCAGAAATATTGAATCCGATTATCTTTAAACAGTTTAAGCAAACACCTTAAAAAATAGGCTATTATGTGGTTATTTTATTTTATTATCTGTCCACAAAATGTTGGCACAGGCTGATGTTGATACAGGCTGATTAAATTGATGCAAGCTGTATCAATTTACCCCGCAGGTTTTCTGGTGCAAGCTGCAACATGTTATGCAACATTGCTCGTACAGTTTAGCAGCAAACGATGAAAGCATTTCGCCGTTGCAAAGCATAGAGAACATGGTGATGATAACAGACCCCTAAAAAAGTTAGCGAGTGGACATCGCATTTGAAATTATGTGGAAGTACAGACATTTAAATTTTACTTTGGCTTCACAAAATATGTGACATCGTCGCTAATCCTCAACCGCGGGTCGAAAGGAGTGGCGTTTGTTTTTGCCGCGAGAAGAGGGTGCCAGTAGCAACATGTGTGGTAGCCAAGGCAAGGTGGCAGCTTCATACTTTTGGAGAAAATGTTGTTGTATCAACCATTCCGTATATCAACTAGACTCGGTCTCCCCTATCTACAGACGTTCTGCATTACTATTTCGGGGGATCGCACGTTGTGAACGGATGTAATCTTCGTCAGGTACGCATCACCAACAAGAACTGAGTTCAATTGTATTTATTCCGATTAGTTGCGTTTTCCTCTTGATATCTTTCTGGTGCTGTGTCATGCATACCACTTCTCAGTAAACAAACACATGCAACGAAGGAATTATTGTCCCCTCTGCAATCTTGCAGTGCGACCCCTCAATATCACCTTCATCTATTTCCCATCCTGAGCAGATGAAATTATGTTCAACAGACAAGTATATGGAACTCAACTCTGATGAACTGTGTTCCTGTGACCCTGTCTGACATGGAGCTATACGTCATCTACCATCACGGCGCTATGTTTATCGAGTCGATGCTGACATCATATGTTCATTGAACTCGGCACTGGCATTGCTATATGGCATGTGGACTGGACTTGTCGACCCTCGTATGTAACATGCTTGTGAGACTTACCCTGACCTAGCATGCTATCGGCAATGTTATGGCAGCTTACGGAATTCGGGACGTTTGAGACGTTACGGACGTCTGGGACGTTTGAGTGATCGGGCTTCGACACGTGGCTATCCGCGGGAAGAGGCGATGGCGGTGAGATCGTGAGAGCACACCCAGGCGATGCTCTCACGAACGCTGCAAAGACGCTTTGGCACACTCGATGTGGGCGACACCCGAGCGTTCCGATCCCGGCTGTAGGCGGCTCACTCTCGACCCAGACGAGTTGGCTTGCGCGAACTGTCGGGCAGACGTGGTTTGAGACTCGCCCTTATTGCCTGACGCGAGTTTCCACCAAACGAGGGCTACCTCAGGACCAGAGTATTTAATTCCTAACCGATGATGGCTATTTTACGACCAGAGTCTTTAATTCCCACCAGATGAGGGCTACGTCACGACGAGACTCCTTAATTTCCGCCCGACGACGGCCGACTCTGGCTTGATGAAGACATACTTCCGAACAGTTACCTTGCTTAGTTACTGATTCCGGCGCCTGGCGCCATCGTCTGGTTCGTGGCAGGAAGCTCCCGGCGGCGGCGGCGACCGTGGCACAAGCCGGCAGCAGTGTGACGGGCGGGTACGACTCGCCCAGCGGCGACGAGACAGTCACGCCGGACCCAGCGGCGTCTCTGGACCTGTACACCTGGTGCAGTAGCGTCTCTGGACCTGTATACCTGGTGCAGTAGCGTTTCTGGACCTGTACAGCGCGTGCAGCAGAATATCTGACCTTACAGCGGGTAGATTCTGATCTAACCTGATATATCTGGACCTGTACAGCGGGTGCAGTATTTCTCTGGACCTGTACAGCGCGTGCAGCAGAATCTCTGGATCTGTACAGCGGGTGCAGTAGCCTCTCTGGACCTGCACACCGGGTGCAGTAGCGTCTCTGGACCTGCTAAGCGGGTGCAGTAGCCTCTCTGGACCTGCACACCGGATGCAGCAGTCTCTGGACCTTACAATATTTCATCACGGGTTTTGAGTAATGGGGTATGTATTATCTCCAGTTGCGGCTGTTGACACTTACTTACTTACTTTAGACGTTCTTGGAGTATTGGCGTGCATGAAATATCTAGTGATAAGTGTTATCAATTAATAGGATGCGTACCATACGTTCTTGATAGCACTATTCATACAGGCACTGCTCGAGGAATCCGATTGATCTAATCTACTACAATTATATGAAATATAATGTCATACTAGGATGTGCTCACTGTATATGCATAAAATGTCTGCATATATAGAGCGCCATTAAACTTGAGTGTCGCAAGAAACTTAGGAACGGAGTAAAGTTCCAATCAATATGTGTGTGAAATGGCCGCAATGTAGCTCACCGTCACGAAGCATGCTGCAACACTTCCTTCTTTAACAAAAAAACAGTACATAATCCCTCCCTGCAGCCGAGCTGTGTTGTGTGAGGTGTGGTGGCGGGTTTGTTCTGCAGCCCTGGCGCCACAGCCGGCATGTTCCGCCGGCGGGTCCGGATCGCAGCAGCAGCCGTGCATCACCGCTCGGCGGGCTAGTGTTGCGCGACAAGCCGCCACCGATCTCGCGCGGGCGCGCGCGGCTCCGGGCCGTGACTCCCGACACCGCCCGGCCGCCCATTGCTGCACTTTCTCCGCACACCCTGCGCTCATCCATGTGTGCCCAACTATGCGCGCAAAAAGGGTCGGCTCGCCGGCCGTGGCCTGGCCGACGCTGCCGGGTGTCCGGCCGAGGTCACGACCCGACACCCGCGGCCGGGTGTTCAGCCGAGGTCACGACCCGACACCCGCTGCCAGGTGTCCGGCCGGGGTCACGACCCGACACCCGCTGCCGGGTGTTCAGCCGAGGTCACGACCCGACACCCGCTGCCAGGTGTCCGGCCGGGGTCACGACCCGACACCCGCTGCCAGGTGTCCGGCCGGGGTCACGACCCGACACCCGCTGCCAGGTGTCCGGCCGAGGTCACGACCCGACACCCGCTGCCGGGTGTCCGTCCGGGGTCACGACCCGACACCCGCTGCCAGGTGTCCGGCCGAGGTCACGACCCGACACCCGCGGCCGGGTATTCGGCCGAGGTCACGACCCGACACCCGCTGCCAGGTGTCCGGCCGGGGTCACGACCCGACACCCGCTGCCAGGTGTCCGACCGGGGTCACGACCCGACACCCGCTGCTAGGTGTCCGGCCGAGGTCACGACCCGACACCCGCTGCCGGGTGTCCGGCCGGGGTCACGACCCGACACCCGCTGCTAGGTGTCCGGCCGAGGTCACGACCCGACACCCGCTGTCAGGTGTCCGGCCGGGGTCACGACCCGACACCCGCTGCCGGGTGTCCGGCCAGCCGGGGTATTTCACGACCCGACACGCGCTACAGGCCGCAGAAGCGCGGTAGCAACTGTAATTGGCTACCCCGCCGTCCAACGCCGGCACGCCACCGTTTACAGCGGTGCTGACTATAATCAAATATACCACGAGCACGAGGAGCTTGGTTCAGTTCCCAGCGCACTTTGCATTTTAGGTGGCTCTTAGCATTGGGCAATACGAACGTTTGTGTATTCGTAATGTACAGCTGGGGCTTGGATGAAATTGGATTGTATTTTCTGTGACTGTGAGACACATTCGATACCGACTGGGACATCATTCTGTGCCAACACAACACTTAGCTTTCATTTCGGAAGAACGAATAGCGCGATAGCACACATAAATGAATAAGGCATGTCACCTTCGTGAGAAAAAAAATCCAGACCTCTTCTTCATCAAGTCTTTTGGATTCATATCACGTAGACATCAACATTCAACAGGGCCTCATTTCCCCTTCAGCTAGCCTAAGCATTTGGGTGCTCTCCGTGGGGTAAAAATAGGACACAATACCAGTACTGTGTGCTTATGTATTTATCGGTGGATCATTGCCCTCGACCCCTATATTTTGATTGCCCTCTCCTTGATGTCTGGATTTTACATGAGGCATTTCAGATATGGATTCGTTCACCCACTAAATGCTAGACGGTTTCGTAACCGATACGAGTACTGAACCCCACACTCATCCACCACGCCCCATCCAATCAAGGACAGAACGCTACCCGTGAATAAGAGGGAATGCTATCACCAAGCTGCTTGAACTTCTGAGCATTTGATCTTGGTACTTTTGAGGTCCGAAAGTACCGGCTGATGAGGGATTGGATGGCACCCATTCGGTTTTAATCAACTGAAACAGTGACACCAAGCATCGTTACCAGGTGAAAGGGACGGACAGCCAGCTGACAGTTTTCCACTAGACGGGGGGGGGGTGACCTCTCACGGTGGCGACGAGTAAAAGTACCACTCCGGCATCAACGAGTATGACGAATGTCTGGTGAAGCGAAGCGAATGTCGGTTCTACAGTCTTGAGTCCCGAGGAGCATATGAACGCATAGCCTCAAGGGTGTGCTGAAGCAGTGTCTCATCAGAAGACCCAGTCACGGGGAGACGAGAGCCATCTGTGCGAGAGCCACATGTCGCACATGTTCCAGTGGCAGCAGAAGGTGCATCATCTGTGAAGGCGCACATACTTCTAATCATCTTTCAATGAAATTGCGCAATTGAAGGGAGGATTAACTCAATAATGGATGGACTATATGAAACTTTACTAAAAAATAACAATCACACGGTCTGGCTTGTAAAGCAGCACCCTTTACAATACTCAGATCTTCACATTGAACTTCAACTTCCTTGCCGGTAGTCGAAACGACAATTTCAGGACAATGCACGGAAGGAAGTGACGAGAAAACAATCGACGGCTCATCCGAGGTCGGCCGGCTCGCTCCCATGTCGCGAATGCCGGTCCAGGAAGCCATCGCGGCACGGGCCGACAGCGACAACAGGCGGGGCCGTGACGCGTCCTCCGGCGGCCGACGGCTCGCCGGGACGCGTCACGGGCGGCGTCACGCGTCTCAGTCAGGGTCACGTCACGCTGTCGGGCTGTGCACGCCACTCTCTCACGGCAGCCGGCCCTGGGCCGTGAGACGCCGCGCGGCACCGCGCCGCCAAAATGCCCAGCTCGCGCCGCCGCCGCCGCTGAGAATGCCCGCTCAGATGGCGGTGAGAATGAACAGCCTGTGTAAGGTGCGCGGTGGGAAAGAACAGGCTGGGGGTTCTCGTGGAGATTCACAGCACGGAGACGCTGCACAGTGTGATAACTCACGGGAAAAACGGGCCAGAAATGCATTTCTCGACCAATTTTGTATGCCATATTTGTGGCGCCATGGCATCAGCAAATGCTTGACGCACACCAGGTCACAGTTTTATGACAATTTTCACAACATTTGATATAGTAACAAGTCCATGGACATGGACAACATTACGTGTGGAAAAAAACGATGCACGCGTGCACAAATGTTGTCGGAGTTTGACGACTGATAAAGGTAAGATGCATTCTAAAAACCTGGACAGGTGAGGTATGAAATGATAGCTGAGAACATTCTCAATGCGATAAGCAATTCAAAAAGGCATTGAACGATCCACAATATTCTATTTTTGAGTAAAAAATAAGTCATTACAACAGTCGTTAAATTTTTAGTACCTCCAAGTTCGATTAAGGTTTAAAAAAAACGCACGGCAGCGCACAACCAGAGACCAATCCCAATGAAATCAGCGATCCTTTGACTATATGTACCATAAGTTTCAGCTGCACCTATCTGCTCTAACATCGGTAGTGATCAATTGTATCCCGGCAGGTCGCGGTGCGATGCGTTGGCCGGCACGGGGAAGTCCCAGTCGGACGCCGCGACACGCCGGCTGGCAGGGTGTTTTGACCGGGTAGCCTGATCCAGCGATCGCTGTGCAAAAAAATCCACTAACTGACGAGGCGACTAAGTCGAGATAGGTCGCGTAGAGCGTTTCCCATGGCAGGGGAGCTGTCCTTGCCTGTAATGGTCCGGTCAGTGTGGTTGGATTTTGCGTACAGTGAAAATGGAGGTGCTTGTCAGCAGAGAGGAATCAGTGGACTTGTTAACCAGTGCAAAAGCGTTTGGGCGTGGAAACTATTATGCTCATGTATTTACTTATAGTTTGCAGTTGGTTATGGAGAAAATCCATCAGGACTATCTCCCGATTGAGTCGTCGATTGTGGACACGAAAAAGGCGACTGACTTGTTTACCAAGAACTTAAAAGGAAAGTCGGTTAAGTGTGAGCGAGCCCAGGGTAAATTCAGAAGTCAGTTTGCGACTTATCTTTCGGGAGACGAGGTGTTCTACGTGACCCAAAGGCGTGTGACTACGTCGTGAGTGATGATGAAGCTAAGACCCGCCTTGATGACGAGGCCGTGGATGGAGCGCGAGGGCGACCAGGTAGAATCTACGATCAGCTCAGCGCCCGTTCTCAGAGTCGGGCTTCCTCAAGAGTTGCTCAACAGCACAGTTCTCTGTAGCTCGTGGAGGCTGCTAGGCAAAGTGCTTGTGCTGAGGGCATGAAGGACGCGGCGTTCGTGCTGCGACAGGTGGGGGAATAACCGAATCGGCCCAGCAAGATTCGCCGGGCTCTCAGAAGCTCTAAAGTGAGCCAACCAGAGCGCGTGTCAGGAGACCGGGCGGTGGCAATGTGTGTGTCAGCTGGCTTGTCTGTGCACGGCTACCGTATGGTCCGCCGAGTGACGAATGATGCGGCGAAGACAGACATCCTGCCTGCCTATGGAAATGTGCATGAGGCCAAGGTAGAGTGCTATCCGGCAGTCAACAGCATGCAATTCACCGAGACGTCAGTTATCCTGGATCATACATCAGCTCTCTACAGGCTCTCCTGGATCATACGACGCAGCGGCTGGTGGCATGTCTGCCGTCTGTCGCCCGTACGGACACAGCTTCACCTGCCGACCAGCAGTCGACGTCATCCAGCACCTGCACTTCGGCCGTGCTTCACGTCAAATGGGAATTTCACGAGGCTACAGGGCAAGCTGTATACAAACAGATGGGAGACGGCCATGAAGCTGCAGAACAAAATATGTTATGTACCACTCTGATGCCTTTGCAACTAACAGTGGGTGGCACTTGCGTCTGGACCAACCCATGCCGTCTTCAATCCGCTTTTGCCGGCCGTTGCGGATCCAGTACAAGCGCGAGGCAGCAGAGGCCTCCCGGAAAGAACGAGACAGTGACGTACTCAGTAGACGTATCCGATATACGTCTACTGAGGCCGACCTACGCCGCCGCAACAGACGGTACCAGTTTCAGAGTGGCGCACAATGTTCAACTCACCATGATTCACAGCAAGGTGGTGAACGCTCTGACCAACACCGGCAGCAGCATGACATGCACCATTTCTGGGTGCACACCTCATCAGATAAATGACCTGTATGCTGCCGCGGCTCGAGCTGCCCGCGAGGGTGCATGCCATCTCGGTCTCTCAACTATGCATGCCTGGATTCGATGCTTTGAGTGCCTTCTCCACATTTCCTACCGCCTGGAGGTCAAAGTGTGGGCAGTGTCTGGCGAAGAAAACAAGATGCGTGTGAAAGAAAGAAGGAAATAATTACAGCAGCAGTTCCGGGAGAGACTGGGTCTTGTCGTGGATCAGCCATGTGCTAGGTAGGTAGGTACGTCTAACGACGGGAACACGGCTCGATGTGCCTTCAGAGACCCATATCTTACCTGTGTGTCATATCTTAGGGATGTATTTTGGAATAATTTCAGCCACTTAAGACAAGGAGATCTTGGATCTATTCTGCGGAGCAATTATTAGGTCACATTTACAGTGAAGAATGCTCGCATAACAAACGCTAACTAATAATTATCCAATATATGAGTGCCCATGGACTTCGCTCATGACGTCATTATGATGTTACTATGCATGACCAGACGTCGATCTTTTAAAACGAGGTACACTAGATACTCATGTAGGTGTGTGCACAATTTGAGCTGTCTACCTCATTTGGTTCCCGAGATATTTCGCGGAAGCAAAATGAGGGGAGGGGAATGTTCCCTTCACTCTTGTAGGTATTACCTCTGAAATTCCTGGGTTAAGCAATCTTTAAGACAATAGAGCTACTCCATATGTTCGAAATGTGAAGCTCTTTCGATTAAGACCAAAATCGCCCCTGTAACTAGCATACTTTGTCCGCAATGATTTATGGCCAGTTTTTCCCTCGAGTTATCACAGTGTGCGCTGGTGAGAATCTACAGACCGTGCAGTCGCGACGAAGAAACCTCACAGACCGGGTGCTCCGGTGACATACGGATAAAAATTAGACCTTTGAAAATGTGAAGCCGTCAAAAACGAGCCGATATAGCGGCACACCCATACCTGACATTTGATGTCTGCAAAGATTCCTGCCAGAGTCGCCAATATTAAGGGGAGTTTCATTCAAATAAGCCTAGCGTTTTGGCGGGAAGATTATCGGATGACGTTTTGGGGATCGATTCATGCTAGAGCGCTATGCGTATTTTAATGAAATCCTCTTAAGCTTCCACCCTAAAACTTATACCATTGGGGAAACTAAGAATACGTTATTGGGGGAAGGTTCATGCATTGACGTTCATGCATCGGTGTATCTGGCAGGAATGATTGCGTACATCAAGTGCCATGTATTTATGCTGCTATACACGAGCGCTCTTGATAGTTTCATTTTTTTAAACCTTCATTTCACCCCCCTCTGTGCACCATCGGCCGACAGCACCTCTCTGAGAACCCGCAGTCGTCTCAGACGGACAGTGGCAATAGGCCATCACAGCTGCAGTGAGAAGGCATCAGAGCGGTCGTGGCGGCCACTACGATGGTTGTGAGAAGTCATCACAGCATAGGCGAGAAGGCACCAGAGCAGCGGTGAGAAAAAAATAGCCACGCGGTGAGAAGCAACCATAGCAGTATGGCAAGGCACCACAGCAGTGGTGATGCATCATCAGAGCGCCGATAAGAAGTCACCACGGTAGCAGTGAGAAGCCACCACAGCACTGGTGAGAAACCACTACAACGGCAATGACAAGGCACCATAGCAGCGGTGAAAAAAAAAACACCACCACGGTGATGATAAATCACTACAACAGTGGTGACGACCTACGAGAACGGTGGTAAGAAACCAACACGGCAACGGTAAGAAGCCACCATAGCAGCGGTGCGAAGTCACCATAACAGTGGCGAGAAACCACCATGGCAGAGGTGAAAAGCCACCACAGCGGCGGTGAGAAAACACCAGAGCAGCACTGAGAAAACAAAATCACGGTGGCGGTGAAAAGCCACAATAACAACGATGAGAAGGCACAACAGCAGTGGTGCTAAACCACCAGAGTGACGATGATAAATCACCGCAGCGGAGTGAGAAGCCACAACAGCGACGGTGAGAAGCCATGACAGCGGCGGTGAAAACCACAACAGCGACGGTGAGCCGGCAGCGGCGGTGGTGAGAAGCCACCAGTGAGCGGCGGTGAGACGGCAGCGGCGGTGGTGAGAAGCCACCAGAGCGGTGGTGAGCCGGCAGCGGCGGTGGTGAGAAGCCACCAGAGCGGCGGTGAGACGGCAGCGGCGGCCTTGACCGCCTGCTGACCGGGTGACCATGCCATCACGGCTGGCCTTGGGGCGAGGCGCGCCGACCACCCCCCGGCTCACCCGGCCAACCCATATTGTTCACGGCGCCGGCGGCTTGTGCAACGGCGCCCGACGCCGACCGGGCGTGACCGGGGTCAGCACGGCGCACCCCTGACCTGACCCCTGTGTGTCGGCGCACCGGCTCGGTTCCCGCTGGCCCGGCAGGCGCCAGTATCGCAGTCTCCGAGTGCACGGAGCACGCAACCGTACACTGATACTTATCGTTGCGTGATATTGTGAGATTCAACAGGTTGGATGAATCTGATTTCAGTCGCCCTGCCAGCCAGTCGGTGACGGTTTGTTGCGTGAGTTCTAGCTATCGAAAGTCACAAATTAATCAGCGTTTTCATCGGGTACAACCAATAACCACATACAAACCATCAAAAGAAGGTACATACCATGGCAGAGGTCCGAACCAGAATTTGTTTCCTCTCTACTTGCCGTCATGCGTGTATTTATCGTATTTCCACGTGAAGACTCAATTCAATTATGGAGATGTTATAGCTTATGTTTTATTTAGTGGTTACGGCTATGGTGTGTAATGGCGCTGCGGGACCTCGGCAAAGCCAATCACACTGGGACTGTCTGAGAGGACAGGCTTGGTGGCAACAAAACTCCAGACTGTTGCTGTATCAAAGAGTCCAGACGAAGTGCCTCGACCAGTGTGAGCCGCCAACCCAACGGCTGCTGGGACCATGAGCTCGGTTGATTGTTGTGTCGTCAGCCGTTTCTAATGCAGGCTCTTCTCATCAATTTCAGCTTTGTTTGCCCAGCAGTTGCGTTACTAACGGTCCGGGCGACCCCAGTTGACGGCAGTTCGAGGTTAGATTTATTGAAGGCAGAGTCTGAAGCCCGACGAACCCAGTCAAGCAGCACCTGGAATAATTTTTCCTACTCTGCTCGCTGTTTTCCCATGCAGAAACTAGGCATCACTGGCCCTAGATCCATCCCAAACAGATGTTATGGGCTAAATTATAATGTTAGTAGCTGGTTTATGACCAGATGGTAGTGGGCACTCCTAATCAGAAATGCATTTTACTTAGGCTCCTCTTGCAACTCCATCAAGCCAAGCATAAGCTTGTTGCCGGGTGGATTGTGGGTGGAACTATCGTTGGGTGTTTTTCAGCTTCTATATATAGTTAAGCACACACACACAAACGCACACGCATACGCACACGCCCACGCCCATGCCCATGTACACGCACATGCACACACGCACACACCTACACACACACACATACACACACGTGTATTTACCTGACATTCAGCAGATATAGTGAGTGCATACGAGTCATTTAGCTTTTGCTTAAGAAGGATGTCTAACAGCGGCTCAATGTTGCGCGCTATGACGTTCAGTGTATAGGGAAGACAGGGGAATGCTGCTGTCGCCGTGTACTTACACGATGCTGCGTGCAGCCGACACGTGATGCCGCGTGTAACCGGCACACGATGCTGCGTGCAGCCGACACGTGATGCCGCGTGTAGCCGGCACACGATGCTGCGTGCAGCCGACACGTGATGCCGCGTGTAGCCGGCACACGATGCTGCGTGCAGCCGACACGTGATGCCGCGTGTAGCCGGCACACGATGCTGCGTGCAGCGGACACGTGATGCCGCGTGTAGCCGGCACACGATGCTGCGTGCAGCCGACACGTGATGCAGCGTGTAGCCGGTACACGATACTGCGTGTAGCCGGCACACGATGCGACGTGGAGCCGGCACACGATGCAGCTTGCAGCCCACAGGTGATGCCGCGTGTAGCCAGCACACGAGGCTGTGTGCAGCTGACACGTGATGCCGCGTGCAGCCGATCAAGTTTGCAATCTGAAGGTGTACAGCATTAGAATGCTGTAAAATATTTCATTCCATTTGTCATTTCACTGAAGAGCTAAAATCACATATGCCCGAGAATATCCGTGAGCTGATTTATGAGATGAGCCGGTGGTTCATCCCAGCACCAACGTTAACACTTTGTTTCATATATTATATGTGCATTATTCTCGATGGATCATAGCATCACGAACACCAAAGCTTTCTTTTTAAATATTTTATATAATACATGATAGTAAACGGGTGGCGCAATACAAGTATGGCGAGCGTTTCTCTCCGTGATGAGACAGGCTAAAACTGTAAAGACCCTTCACATCAGAAGGTAACATTCATCCTACAGTAAAGCCCCTCCATATCAGAAGGCAACACTCACTATATTCATGCATGCATGCATGCATGAAGATAACGGTTGCTATGCAACAAGAAGCATATGCATCAAGATCACAGGCCCTTCCCAAGGATGGTGCACATTTGCAATGGTATGGACTATACAATGGATTATAATAATATATGTAGTGTGTTCACAAGAAAATTAAATGTTCGACAACACTTTTTGTTGCGCAATAGCTTGCATGATGGAACGTTCGACGTTCACAGAGCTCGCAAAATCGATGAAAAGCGCATGTCAACATGTGTGCCGATTTGTGTTTGCACCTTCGAGCACACGACCCATCGAGCATGATCGATTGCCGGCAAAGTAAGACGAGATGATAAATCGCTTCAGTGCAAAAAGCGAACAGTTCCCTCATGCACAGGTCAAAACAAACAACCTCAAAGGAAACGAGCAGGCTGCCTCATCTCCCCATGGACGATGATAAGGTAAAGAACCATTCTAATATCAGAGTGGACCAGTGGAGCTAGCTTATCTGTCTTATTTATCCGTCAGTACTCAGCGGTATTGGCTTTTACTCAGTCACAACGATTGCACGGATTCTGGGGATGACACACGGATTAATGATCGAAGAAATTTTGATGATAATCAAAATAGAAATCGGCACACATATTGGCACCACGAACTCGTGTCAGATATCCAGCCATCTGCTTCAATAAAGCCGCAGAAGGTTCCGTTTCCCTCTCCGCCAATCAACAGACCTGTTTTGATTGCCCGCCGACCAATACACCTGTTTTGATTGCCGCCGACAAGGAATGTCCTGTAGTCAATTTCACACCTCTGCTAACAGATTTACCCAGGGAAGCAGACTGCCATAATCGACTTAATACATCATAATCATCTATATATATATATATATATATATATATATATATATATATATATATTTATTTTTTTTTCTTTTTTCTTTTGTTTCATGTGCACCCCCAAAGTAACGTTTGTCTCCGCATACGGGATGTTTGAAATGCTGTCGACCCAGAACGCTTAATGTAGGTACATCACGCGAAATTAAATCTGGCTATTTTAAAGCCATGTGGGTGTATTTTGAGTGTCAGACTTAGCAGTATTCCTTGACGTATTGCTGTCAGATTATGACAGTTATACTATATATATATATATATATATATATATATATATATATATATATATATATATATATATATTTATATCAATATATAACTGTCATAATTTGACAAGAAGACGTCAAGGAATACTGCTAAGCCTGACGCTCAAAATACACCCACATGGCTTTAAAATAGCCAGATTTAATTTTGCGTGATGTACATACATTAAGCGTTCTGGGTCGACAGCATTTCAAATATCTCGTATGTGGAGATAAACGTTACTTTGGGGGGATGAACATGAATACTCAACTCGCAAGTGTGTATCCGCATATTTCATGGTGTGCATTCAACTTCTCCAAAAATATAATGGCATGTCTTTTGGTAGCATTTAAATGAAACGCTGCAGAGCTAGCAGACTCCACAAAGTTAAATAATTGAAGCTGGTTTGCAAATAACAATCTAGGTTCGACGCTACTGAAAATTATCGGGGTGAATCCACTCTCTTCCGCCCAACAAAAAAAAACATCCTTGCAAGGATTCTGGCTAGCACTGCTAGTGTTCATTCACAACGAAAAGTATAAAGTTTCGCAACTGTTCGTGAGGCATGCATAATGAATCAAAAAGGCATATAGGTGACACAGACAGATGTGCGTCTGAGAATGCCGTGGGAGACACTCCGCATAAGACTGACCACGGGCATATTGTTCCTCCGTCGAGCCTCCAGCAACTGACGATTGTTGGCGGTGTGTTGAGGTTAACATTGACGGGCCGGAGGCATGTCATGGCCATGATCCGTGCGGCTGTAAACAGACCCGAACAGCTCGGTGAGAGCAGTGGTCGCGCGAGACCACAGACTCTGGCACAAGGCTACAGTCTCCGACACAATGCCAGTTTCCAACACAACCCCACAGCTTCCGGCACAGAACGACATTCTCCGGCATATCACCACAATCAACAACGCGTGACCACGGTCTCCGACACATGGCCACAGTCTTCGATACAGGGCCACAGTTCCCAACGCAGGGTTGTAGTGTCTGGCACAGGCTCACAGTCTCCAATACAGGACAAGTTTCCAACACAGGGTCACAGTCTCCAATACAGGACAAGTTTCCAACACAGGGTCACAGTCTTCGATACAGGGCCACAGTTCCCGACACAGGGCTGCAGTGTCTGACACAGGACCACAGTCTCCAACACAGGGCTGCAGTGTCTGACACAGGACCACAGTCTTCGACACAGGACCACAGTGGAGTTTCCAACACAGGGTCACAGTCTTCGATACAGGGCCACAGTTCCCGACACAGGGCTGCAGTGTCTGACACAGGACCACAGTCTCCAACACAGGGCTGCAGTGTCTGACACAGGGCCACAGTTCCCGACACAGGGCTGCAGTGTCTGACACAGGACCACAGTCTCCAACACAGGGCTGCAGTGTCTGACACAGGGCCACAGTTCCCGACACAGGGCTGCAGTGTCTGACACAGGACCACAGTCTCCAGCACAGGATCACAGTCTCCGACACAGGGCTGCAGTGTCTAACACAGGACCACAGTCTCCAACACAGAACTGTACTCTCCAACACAGGACCACAGTCTCCGACACAGGACCACAGTCTCCGACACAGGACCACACTCTCCAACACAGTACCACAGTCTCCAACACAAGGCCACAGTCTCCGAGCCAGCGCCGCATTCCTCGTCACCACATGGCGGCCTCGGCGGCGCGGGCGGTGGGCCGCCTCGGGCGTCGTCGGCGCACGATGCGGCCCATCAGGTCCGGTGTGAACTGAGCCGTCGTCGGCCAGCCGCGCCGCCTGATGTACCGCTCAGCCGGCGGCCGGCACTTACGCACGATGGCGCAGCTATCAGCGCCTATCAGAGCCACTATCAGAGGCCGCCGGCCACCTCTGACCCGGTGTGACCCGGTGACGGAATAGGCGCAGCCCGCCGCCGGCCGTAAACTGCGCAGCTGATCTACTACTCAGCCCATGGCAGAATCAGCCGGGTTTGTTGCAGATATGCAGATATGCGCTTGCTGGGAGTAGTTGTATGTGCACTTCCGGGGGCATAGTTCATTCCCATCTATCACTTGACATCGCTCACCGCTCCTATCGCGATGTTTTCAAGGCTGAGGGCGTAACCCTAAATATGTGGCGTTTCCTCTTAAATGTCTGAGAGAGGGTAAGAGTTGCTCCAAATTGCCTACATAGTATGTGCTGCCCCTGCCTGGTGAGACATCAAAGGAGCTGGATCAAGCATGCGCATCAATTTCGCCCGTTGCGATGAAGTCGTAGGCATGCATATTCATGCCAACCAGGCAGGGCTCATTCTTGGACCTTGTCTTCTCAGATTTAAGTGATTTAGTTCAAGACTTGACTGTAGGAGAAACTCTGGGAAGAAGTGACCATAACATAGTGAGATTTAAGGTACAAATAGCAAGGACAATCAAGGATAACTTGGCAAAGATTCCAAATTTTGACTCCATCAGAGAGGCTTTAAGTGCCATAAAATGGGAATAAGAATTTTTTGATTTAAATGCCTGTGAAATGTGGGAAAAGTTCAAATCTTACTTGAGGGAAATTCAGATTAGACATGTCCCCCAAAAGCAAAGACGCAAAAGAAGGGTAGGAAAGCCAGCATGGCTTACACCAGATTTGAGGAGATCAATTAAGGCTAAGAAAGATGCATTTAGAGTATTTAAGGAAGCTTCAAATATCGTAAATCTAAGGTCGTATCAAAAAGCTAGAGATGCTGTGAAGCAGAAAACCAGAGCAGCAAGGCGGGCAAAAGAATTGGATTTGGCTAGGAACGGTAATGGGGACAGTAAAAAGTTCTTTAGTTTCTACAAGCTAAGTAAAGTGTCAAGCACAATTGGTCCACTGGAAGTAAATGGGACTATATTGAGGGAGGATGGTGAGATGGCTGAGGAGCTGAGCAAGCAGTTTAAATCAGTGTTTACAGTGGAGGATGTGACAAATTTGCCAACCGTGAACCACAGTTCAGTGACAGGTGATCAGATACACAATGTTGATTTCATTGATAGTGATGTTGTTTTCAATTATATCAGAAAAATAAAGCCAAACAAGGCAGCAGGACCTGATGGAATTTATGCTAGGGTATTGCGGGAAGCTGAAAAGGAACTGGCAATTCCACTTAGTATAATATTTTGTAGATCAGTTTCACAAAATGAAATTCCAACAGATTGGAAAAGGGCAAATGTAGTTCCTATTTCCAAGAAAGGAGAAAGAGGGAAAGTTGAAAATTATAGACCAGTAAGCCTCACATCCCTAGTCTGCAAGGTACTCGAATCAATTATCAAAGATAGAATAGTTAGTTTTCTGGAAGGAAACGGATTGATTCAAGATACTCAACATGGGTTTAGAAAAGGGAGATCGTGTCTCACAAATCTCTTGGACTTTTTAAATTTTGCTACAGAACAATTTGATCAGGGAAATCAGGTTGATGTAGCATATCTTGACTTTAGTAAGGCCTTTGACAAGGTACCCCATAAACGGTTAATGATGCAGCTTCAGGTCCATGTCATTGCAGGTAGCATCCTAAAATGGATTGAGTTGTGGCTTTCAAATAGACAGCAGAGAGTGATGCTTAATGGTACAAAGTCATCATGGCAAAATGTTCTTAGTGGAGTCCCTCAGGGGTCGGTACTGGGGCCACTGTTGTTCATTATATTTGTGAATAGCATTGAATGTGGCCTAAGCAGTAAGGTTTTGAAATTTGCGGATGATTTGAAGATCTTTAGGGCAATAACAGGGCACAATGAGCAGGTTTTGCTGCAGAACGACTTAGACGAGCTTGTGAAGTGGTCCGAAAAATGGCAAATGAAGTTTAATTTTGATAAGTGCAAAGTCATGCATGTAGGTAGGCAGCATATGAAGGCGCCATACTTGATGGATGGCCAAGTTCTATCTGTGACTCAGCAGGAGAAGGACTTAGGTGTTATTTTGAACACAAAATTGGGGGCATCAGAACAGACCAAAGAAGCCAGGAAGAAGGCACTAAGAATGCTTGGGGCGATACAGAGGAATGTGTCATACAAAAGTGAGGAGGTCATCAGGAAGCTTTACTGTGCATATGTCAGGCCACATTTGGAATACTGTGTCCAAGCTTGGTCCCCTAGTTATGAGAAAGATTGTTGGCTTTTAGAGAGAGTACAAAAGAGGGCAACAAAAATGGTTAATGGTATAGGCCACCTGGCATATGAGGAAAGATTGAAGAAATTGAATATGTTTTCACTTAGATATAGAAGGCTGAGAGGAGATCTCATCGAGGTTTTTAAATTTGTTCATGGTCAGGAACAGGGATATCTCAGGGAAATGTTTGAATTTAACAGAAATGATGCAATTAGAGGTCATCAATTCAAAATTAAAGTTAATCACAGCAGGACAAGGTTAAGACAGTCTTTCTTCACCAACAGGGTAGTAGAACACTGGAACCAGCTGCCAGGAACAATTGTCAGTAGCAACACACTGAACATCTTTAAAAACGGCATAGACAATTACTATAAGAATAGGGGGCTTGTTTTTCTGTATTCCAGGGAGGGTTGATTGACAGATTTGGTGGGCAACTGGTTCAGTGTACTAAGTGCAACCAAGAAGGGCCCTTGTGGCTCATAGTTGCACTGATCTTTTATGTCTTTATGTCTTTATGCCTACGTCTTTGTCGCTGTGCGCTGTATGCGTTCGTGTACCTGTGCGCGGCTGTTTGATAATTTGGTCTAAATAGACAACATATCTTGTATTTAGCCATTACCTTTTCCTTAGTGCCATCTGTTTCGAAGATTGTGATTTTGCCTATAAAGACAAAATTATCGCCTATATAGGCGTTAATTATATATCGCCTGCATAGGCTAAATTATCCGACAGTCGCACATCGGGTCAATTGTTTGCGAAACCTGCTACGTCCCAGTCAAGTTTGGAGTCCGCTTCTTGGCATCAGCCTTGGAGCCGAGCGAAATGAGATAGCGGTGGCATTGGGTAACAATAGCCGCCTCACGAACCAGATATTGTTGGCGGCCGAATCTGATAGGATCGTCCGGCTCTTATATGCAACATGCTCGGAAAAGAGGGAAATATTATCGATAAGTTCACCTGCATGTTCGCAAAACCAGGGCCTATGCACAGAAGCGGGCACCTGATGGATTAGTCGTGATTAAGTAATTTTCGCTTCCGAGATGCTCTTCCGGCAATCTATAGTAGTATAAGGCAGGGCTGTAGGCCCGCTCTTCCCATTCAACGCTTTAATATTACACACTGAATAACTGTGGTATACATGGCACACTGGTATGTACCGCATGCACTCCACAGATCGTAGGCGTGAGCGATGGTGTGGAGCAGGAGGCCTGTTCGCTACTTTCGGTGATGGGGAGAGGGAGGGAGCAACGATGGCAACCGACGCTCCACACTTTTCCATGTTCTCAGGAGAAAGAGACGAAGCAAAATAGTCGATTGCAAAAACGAATTGATGCAAAGTAAAGTGACGCAATGCATTCCTTCATATTTCATTCAAACCTCGCAGTGCGTGGAGGGTGGGAGAGCCAATTTTCCTTCCATTATATTCTTTTTCAGGTAACTTCTGAACCGTTCACCCGATCGCTTCGCAATTTGGCATGCCCTCCGTCACTAATTTGCGCACCTTGTGCAAGCAAATGAGTTATAGGCTCTTTACTTCTCTTCAAATGAGTTATAGGCTCTTCTGTTTCAGGTCAGGTCTTGACCTGGTCTCAAAGCGATTCTTAAATGTACATTCAAGCATTGTTTCATGACCAAACCATACGAGATGCAGACAAAGGCGAAATATAGGTATATAGAGCCACGGATGTTGATTTCTGACAATTATTGTGGGGAGCAAAATTCATGAAGGCAATGGGCGTACCCGAAATCCCAAACCGATTGGGGAGTACGTACATTCCATAGGGTCCCATGTTAAAAGTTATAATTATTTGAGGGTTTAACATTGAGGGGGAACTTGCCCCTCAAAAGTATCTAAAACAACACCCCTGCATAGAGCAATGACAGAAGACAACTGCTTAACCATAAAATGTGTTCTCATGCACCATAGGTCAAATAAATAGCCAAACTAGAAGAATGGTTCATTGGGCATAACTTTTCACTTATCAAAATTTTGACAACCTGGGTGTGTGTAGTGGCAAGGTATGTCCCTTAAATGCGGCCACTTTTCACGTCATTTTCAGGTCAGGTCACTGAGATATCATCTGAAAGGAAAGCACAACGTATTCCAGCCGCGCTAGAGACTAAAATGCAATCTATTAAGAAGTTAGATTGGCTACGCCAGGGTAATTTTATAAACAGAGTTCATTTCTGATGTGATTGTGGTTCTGAAATTCGACGTTAAAGCATTCCATATCTTCGAATATATTTGGACAATTTTCAATTACAAAAATTATGTTCCAAATAATTTTCAAACGGGATGAAAAGCACATGTTCTTGAGTTGGTGGCTCTCATTACCTTTTCCTGCGTGCCGTCGGTTTCGAAGCTTGTGAATGCCTATGCTTCATCACAACACCCAGGTATTTGACCTTCCCGGAAAGGGTAATCTTGGTCATTGCACGAGGCTCCTGTGTTAGACTAAGTCTTCTGTCTGCATATGATCAATAATGAAGGACGTAATCGCATTTGTTTTGTGACCAAGGTCTGAGAACTACGGCGAAGAGGAGTAACAAATGTACTCGACAATGTCCTATAGACTTGGCTCGGAAGGTACCTATATTGAGATAAGAGAGATAAAATAATATGTGATATATATATATATATATATATATATATATATATATATATATATATATATATATATATATATATATATATATATATATATATATATATCTGTGTGTGTGTGTGTTTCCCATAACTATAAACGTTCAGGAATATAGCTGCACCATGCGCTCATTGCATCTAGAGTACCTAGGACAACAGTTGCTGGGGCAGGGGATTAAATTATTCCCCATCCGCACTGCGGGGATAGAACATTTTCCCACACTACGAGGATTAAGCTATTTTGCTGAAATAGAAAACTGACGAATAGCACACCCTAAAGTTCCAAATTAATTATAAGCACAGCTCAATTTAGAGGCCAATGTTCCATTTCCTGGGCGCATCCCTTCCCACGCCCGACGCTTTTGTTCGGGTCATGTCGATCTGATGTGTCTCCCCCCCATACACTTTTTCAAACGTTGCTGAATCGACGGTCCGTCTCCTTGAGCAAAAGTCAAAAGCATTGCCCGAGGATGAGTTAGAAGAGCGGAAACTATTGGCGTTGCCAGCCTGAGACCAATAGCTTCTATTCATGGCTCACGCATCTTGCATCTACTTGCCGAGCTACTATCGGCTTACGCCCCATTTTAATAAATCGTTGGTACTGCTTTAATCACAACAAGCATACGGGAAACATATGATTTATACTTAGATTAATCCTCCCACTACATATACTATACAATGATCGATAATGGTGATGACGGTGATCATGATGCTGATGATGCTGATCATGCTGCTACTGCTGCTGCTGCTGCTGCTGCTGATGACGGTGATGGTGATGGTGATGGTGATGGTGATGGTGATGGTGATGGTAATGGTGATGGTGATGGTGATGGTGATGGTGATGGTGATGGTGATGGTGATGGTGATGGTGATGGTGATGGTGATGGTGATGGTGATGGTGATGGTGATGGTGATGGTGATGGTGATGGTGATGGTTATGGTAATAGTGATAGTGATGGGTGATGATGATGATGATGATGATGATAATGATGATGATGATGATGATTGTGATTGGTGTGATGAGGTGCTTCACACAAAGCGGAAGCAGTTTTCCCTAATAACTTTGTTCAGCAAATGTATGCAAAGCACCTAAGAAAATTGATTTTCGGACGGTGGCAACAATAAAATCCCTTATGAAAAGCATCATTTAAAAAAGTGACTCATGCACGAGTCCTATTGGGATAAAGCAGGCGAATCCATTTGTCGTTATCTATGTTGCACATTAAACCAGGCAAATAAACGTATTCCGCTCTCAAAGTGCTCAAATACGTACCGCATGCACTGCATTGTCAAGCAATATATAATATATATATGCTGAGACGCTTTGTATTATTTCTACATAGACCACGCAATGCTTCAGAACCATACCGCAAAAGAGTTTCATGGTTTGGGAGGCTAAGATTAACTAGCTGGGGGTGGCCTCAGCAAGGTGGAAGTGGTAGCACCCATTTCCGTGTGCATCGACAAAACGTGACTGACACCAAGGCCGAGACACAGGTCTGAATGTGATTAAGTGTAAGTGTAGAACAGGTCGGAAACGATACGTCACCGATTCGGATCCCTTAATGATGATAGCACCGAAATCATGCGCTCACATGGACGCCCTAGATAGCCACTCCTTGGCCCAGCTGCTGCTCGCGCAACTCAACGCATGGATATCTAATCGCCGTATGCAAATCTCCCCAACACTCAGGGCTCGCCGGAACACCAAACGGCGATGGCTCAGGCTCGGCCGTATGCTGACGGCAACGGAACACACATAGGTACAGGGATCTGTTCCGCACGTGGTCCGTCCCGCATCGACTATCAGCAACGTTGCCGTTGGGCACGGAAAGCCACACACAAAACGGATCATTATTAATGATGAAAAATGTAGTAGTTTTCAAACAGAACACGCTTTACAAAAAAATTGTTAACTTCGAGTTGACACGGAGATGGCCACCCGAGGACAGGTCAGGTCATTTAACCACTCGGCCACACACAACACAATTTTGCTAACCATGCAGAGTGCTGAACATGTGACTGGTTGCAGCGTGATGCCCAGGGTTCGGAATGTGGCAACGTGCATCCTTCGTTCGGCAATAGCCTTAATACACGTGTCAAATTGTGAAAATGTTGCCCTGAACACCATCCGCCTCCGATCAGTGATCGCCGTAGCACATCACGATAAAGCAAGCTTATCATCACTGGCGGGACTCCCACACGCTTAAAGGTCTTAAAGGTCAAGCTTGTCGGGAAATAAGCAATCAAAATGTTCGATGCGCATTGTGAATCCATACGTAATGCCGATGCCGTGAATGTGATGCTCAGTTTCTCAATCTGAATAGCCCACAAGGCCATAGCCTGCAATGGTGAATATAGCAGTGCACATTTTTGGCCAATACATCATGTAGTCTGCATGGCCGGGATTCGCATCTCGTGGTGCATTGGCTGTTCAAAGTAATTGTCATAACTGGAAAATTCCAGTTATAGTGGGCGTCGACCTATTAGCAGTGCTTCCGTTATCTGATGAGTGATCTCCTTCGATACAATTGACTCGGCATCATTTTGTTTGCCAAAATAATCCATTTGACGATTTAACACGCTTAGCAAATGCCTTGATCAATACATAGCTTGACATCATCCCTTTTGAAATTCCTACACCATCGTATTTCACAATGGCTAATCTGAATCAAAAATACTACGAAGACATGCTGACATTGCATTTTCGAGGTGTTTAACATGAGTATGTCCGGACACATCGACTGGACTCCGAGAATTCCAGGGATAATTTCGGATAAGGTCCCTGATTGAATTTTACCAAAGTGTAGTAAACAAAAGGGTTAAAACCCTTGCACAAGCCGCCGATCCCAATCCTGAAATCCCAATTCCTCATCCCAATCCTGAAACGGTAGGGTGGGCGATATGCAGTGACACAGCCAGGAGTCTTGACAGGGGAGGTTTACAAGCTTGGTTCTTCCTTAAAAAGGCCTTCTCTGGAACAGCTGTAGTGAGTGAATGGTGTAGTATTGCAGGTATTACAAATGCAATAGAAATGTGGCTCTTGCAACATCAACTTCCTACAAATTTGAGGTGTACGCAATACGCAGCACCAGCCATTTCCGTTTGATAACACTAACTTTATAATTTGCCACACCAACTTCGCTGGCGATCTGCCACCTATGACAGATGTCGTTTCGGACGTTTTTAGTGCTTTACTTATATACAAAATAATCAGGCTATTTAGAAAATGGCAGAATGCCTTCCATGTCCTTCGAAAAGCACCAGGTGTATTCGGCATATCTCAACAGGACGGTCTATTTCTTTGAATTATCTATCTATATACATATATATATATATATATATATATATATATATATATATATATATATATATATATATATATATATATATATATTATTTATTTATTTATTTATATATTATCTAGGACGGTCCGAAACATAACAGGACGGTCTATTTATTAGCCCGACCAACCACATCTACCCATCTTGCATTGACTCACCATCTATCATAATTGTCCTTCCACTAACAATATTTTCGCCACATCCTTCATCCCATGGTGTCAGAATGATTCGAGCTTCCCAGAAACTTGTGAATAAACAATAACAGCCAAAAGACAGCCATTAGTTCGCCTCCAGCCTGCACTGGCGGTGACATGTGCGGGCATTGTAGCCACGCGGTCACGGCCATTGGCACCCATAGAACCGCAACGGAGCCAATCCGTCTGAGCTGTTGAAATGTCCGGATACGCTCTGATGTGGGCAATAAAACACAATCGTCGCGATTGTGTCATGATACCACCTGCGGTGCACGCGCCACCGCAGGCTCCAGCCACAGCCGTGTGCCGCCCGTACTGGGACGGATCAATGCGGAGGCTATCTCGCCCACAGCCACCACCACGAGCCCGCAGCTGTGCCCTTCGCGTGACCTCTCGGAAAAACGCCAGTCGCCGGGGAATGTCAGCATCGATGTGCAGCGTGCGATCCAAAACGCATACGTCCATTGTCAATCTGAAAGCGAGAATGGTGGAAAGAAAAAGTGTCTTGAGCCATACTCCTCAGCTCAGCATATAACAACATCTGAAAATTCAGTATATTAAGTCAGCTTATATATACGAGCTGTATATATACGAGCTACGAGCTATATATATATAAGTATACTTATATATATATATATATATATATATATATATATATATATATATATATATATATATATATATGTAAATATATTCATAAACAGGAATCAATTCCGAGCTTGTTTCACGGAGATAATAACACGGGTACTATAGATATTGTGCAACAGCTTAAAAAACAGGCCAAGACACAGAGCGTCAAGGAAGCTGTGTCTGAAATCTCGTCTAGCCCAGGACACAGAGCTTCAACTAGGGGGCTGTGTCATATCGCGTACGCTTTTGTGCATCATTCAGGGCTCAAAGAAGTTTTAATGGAAAGAAGATTGAAGCGAACACATGCATTTTGAAATCAGCTAATTTGATTTCAAGCCCTGGATCCAATGAATAAGTCTAGCTATGATGAATGGCAAAACACATCTTGCGAAGAAGGACTACAGCACTTAAGTTTCTACACATAGGCTAGGCATAAGGTGACAAGTCATCAAAAATACTAGTGGGGTTGGGGACAGTTTTCTAAGGTATGTTTATTTATATGCCAAAAAAACACATTTTATTTTTAATATACAAAAATAAAATTATACAATTCAAAACCTTTACCAATCCTTCAAAAACGTCCGAAAAGTATATTGAGAATCCAGGGTGAGGAATGCTGAGACGGTATCCGCCAACCGTCATGGCGTTTGGCGGATACCGTCATGACGTCACAACTTAGCAGAATTTCTCCGGACAAAAACTGCGCATCAGCGACGTTTATTCTGCACGGCTAACCTGCGTGAAACATTGTGTTTTGGTAGTTTCAGCGTGAAGGTTTGATGCTGTCAGAGTGGAAAGTTTATACATTTACCCGTTGTTTTTCACAATAAGCCTGATCTTTATTAGTTTCACAGGGTATATGAGGGATTCTGATGGCTGCGAAAGCTAATGTTTTAGAGCGGGGGTTTGTTAAAGCAACCCCTCAGAACTTGCCATACCTAAGCGTTTTGTCCATCGTGCATTTTATCGAGAACTCGGAGAAACATGTGGCAGCTGAGATCAGGAATACGAAGCTGAATAGGTGAGTCATGCATATTTCTTGGATGTATTTCCCATTTATTTATTACCAAATCAACTGACTGCAGCAGAATTGACTATTACTTGACATGCAACTGTGAGCAGGGGTGTTGTTTTATGAAAATGATTGGTAGGGCCGAGCAGGGAGGGCGCCAAATTTCGGCGCAGTTAAACATAGTCCAGTTGATATAACGTTGTTGAGCGGGGGGGGATGGGAAGCAACTTTTCTTCAGGGGTTAGGGGTCCTCGACCAGTGGATGAAAAGTTGTTGAGAGCAGTGGGGGGGGGAAGTGAAATTTCTGCTGTGACCAGTAATTGCACATAGTTATTGGTAGGGCTCAGTCAGGCATTGGTAGGGCTGAAGTCAATATTGGTAGGGCTTAGGCCCTACCAGGCCTATACAAAACAACACCCCTGACTGTGAGTGAGGAATATGAAGGAGGTTTTGTAAGGCTGCCCAAACAGCTGAAATGATTTGTAGAGAATGGCCCCACTGCTGTTATGTTTAATAATAAATGGTACTAATTTTGCAGTATTTTGCACCCATGGGCTCTGCTACATGGGGGGACGGGGGATGCAGTTTTCCCAACTTTATTAAATTTGAACACTATACCTATGGGCATTGACTGGAAAGGATTGGCTTCAAATCGTGGCTGTCCCCCCAACTTTCACACTGTGGCAGAGTCCTTGGTTGCACCACTATACATAGATACATAATAGGTATTCCCATGGGCATAGGAACAGGGACACAATGGGCCCCCCACTTTTCATTTGAAATAATTATTAAATTTGCCAATATTTTATTATAAGGAAGTTATATATCTGAAGAGGAAGATCCAAGCAAAAGGAGCTCAAATCCATTGAGAAATGTTATCAAGAGGGTCTGGATTTTTGTTAATATGAGGCCAAAGTTTTCTTGGGCCCCCCACTTTTCAACTACGCCCATGGGTATTCCCATTGGTGCAATCAATCTTGGGCCCTGTTTTGGTGCAATCAATCTTAGGCCCTGTTTTTAGGGGTTAAAAGTCAGGTGGATCATTCCTTTGAGGTATATTTTTAGTGTTGTATTCTTTTTTCCCACAATTAGCAAGTAGGTATAGGTACATACATACAATTCTAAGCTTTGATATATTTATTACAACATTTTGTAAGTCTGTGGCACTGCATACAAATGTTCAAGTATTGGACCTGCCAGGTCTAATCCCAGTAGAAAATTGTCTTCCTCTCATTGATCAATTGGACTGAGCCACCAAGCTAGTCAAGCCACCACCTACAGGTGACTATTAGCTCCAGATTGTGACAACTTTCAGGCAATTTCCCAGCATCTCATAATACCCAAAAGCCACCAGTCTGAATAAAAAGTAGCATGCTATTTTGTGGTCAAGTCAAACAAGAGCCAGTTTGTGGTGTGCTGGGGAAATTATTTAATCTGCCATGTGAGATATTTGAACAAAAGTGCATGTTTTGTCTTTAACAGTGATATCAAACAAAGGTAATTTTGTTCCTTGTATATGCAAATGGTTTTATTATGTGTTCTATTCAAGTGAAAACTTATGGGTCCAAATGTAATATCATTATTGGTCATTACTGTAACATATATTCCATTGATTTACAATTACCTTATCCAAATTAAGATGTAACAAACAATATATTTTCCTGAAAATGTATTACTATTTTTCATTCTATGCATAAATCTTTATTCTTTACTTAGCAATTACCCCACTAATGCCCTAACACTTGACTGTACATGAGACTTAATCATATGTAACTAGCTGTCATCATGTGGAGTGGAGCACCAGGGTGAAATATCACAAACAATAGGTAGGTAGAAGCAGGACAACATTTTCAAAAAACTAACTGGGGAGCATCAATTATAATTGAAAAAAAACTTGCTACACTCCATTTTATTTGCACAAAAAACACTCCCCAGGGGTTCACAAAACTATTGCTGGGTTCTGGGTATGCACGCCACAAGCCAGATGTTTACCCATTAGGAACCCATTTTATGTTTGCTGAAAAGTAACTATTTGGACCACACCAATTTGTGCTGTATTTTGCATAGTTTCCCCATTGTCTTACTCATGATAGTATATGTATGATAGGCATCGGTGGGTCACTGTTTTGCAAGTTACCCTGGCCAGTTAAGAAATTCTAGTGATTTGCCCCTTTAAATAATAAAAAACAACAACAAAAAGGGAGTGAATTCCAAAAAGTTACCCTGGCTGCAGCCAGGATGGTTTCTCCACCCATGATGCTAGGTACGTACCTACCCATATTCATAGATAACAGTAAGCAATCTGTTTTTATCTCTCTCTGAGTGGCATTTTTTCTTTCTTTTCTTAAAGAACAATTTATTTCCATCTTACTATCAGTCTCCACACTTCTAACCTATGCACTCCTCAACCACCCACCCAGCCCTCTCCCATCCCACCCATTCTGTTCAGATACACACTCACACTCATTGCCACACAGCACACAAGACTCAATCCAGTCAGCTTGGCAATCTGTTTCTACCTATTTCACATACCTTCTACACAGCGGTGCAACCAGGATTTCTCTCAGGGGGGCTAATCGCGATGGCCCCCGTTGAATTGCCTATGGGCCCCCCACAGAAAGCAAAGCGCCCATATGAGGGCCCGCCATCTAAGGAAATATATATAAGGGCACGCACGCACGCATCAGTCAGCGGCAAAAGCCTGGTGATGATCCCAGCATGTGGACTCAGCATGTGAAACTCACGCACCCGCCTGATGGCACGCTCGACATGGATGCGGAGACTGGCCACCTGCTTGCTCCACTTCACCTGCTCTGCATCATGTACGACACCGCTGACCACGCTGTGTGGCCGGATCAGGGTGCATCCGTGCTGACTGAGCAAGCTTTCAATGCCTTTGAAGCCCCGGTCAGCCATGACGACTGATCCGGGCTCCAAGTGCGCCAGAAAGCCGCACCTCTTGATGATCGCCATGTCGCTGGCCCGACCACCGTATCCGGACGAGACGAAGTTAATCAGTCCGTTTGGTGTTATGGACAGAAAGTACTTGATGGTGTTACACGATTTGTAACTTGACCACGACATGGCCTGCTTAAGTGATGAACCCGGTTTTTCGATCTCGATCTCCAAGCAATCGACTATGGCTACTACATCCCTAAAACGCGCTTTAAAGGCGAGGGGCAGATGCTCCGCGATGACGTCGTCGGACGGCCAACGAACGAACTGTCCTAGAGCCGACGCCAAAATTGGGACGTACCGCGAGAACATGCTTGTATTATGCCTGCTGAACCAATACCCGATCTTCTCCCCCTCACACTTGTATTACATAATATATAGATGACCTAGCCTATAAATGCACAATTCAGTTAGTACATTGGGAGGTATTGTACGAGCAGGCATCACACCTTGGGAAATTTCACTTCTTGGGAAAAAAAATTTCCCAAACATTTGGGGGGTTTAGGGTAGGCTTTAAGTTAGGTTATTGTTTAGGTTAGGTCAGCTTAGGTTAGGTCATGTTTTAGCCCCACCTTGGGAAATAAATCAATGTGACATTTACCAAGGTGTGACACCTGCTCGTATGATATCCATTGGGTTTGGCATGTGCTCTTGGTTCTAACCATAGTTAATCATTTTTATATGGTATCATACGAGCAGGTGTCTAACCTTGGGAAATGTCACATTGATTGATTTCCCAAGGTGGGGCTAAAACCTAACATAACCTGACCTAACCTAACCTAACCTGACCTAACCTAACCTGCCCTAACCTAACCTAAACTGACCTAGCCTATAAATGCACAATTAAGTTAGTACATTGGGAGGTATTGTACGAGCAGGCGTCACACCTTGGGAAATGTTCACTTCTTGGGAATTTTTCCCAAACATTAGGGGCGTTAGGGTAGGCTTTAAGTTAGGTTAGGGTTTAGGTTAGGTCAGCTTAGGTTAGGTTAGGTCAGGTTAGGTTAGGTTAGGTCATGTTTTAGCCCCACCTTGGGAAATCAATCAATGTGACATTTCCCAAGGTGTGACACCTGCTCGTATGATACCCATTGGGTTTGGCATGTGCTCTTGGTTCTAACCCTAGTTAATCATTTTTATATGGTATCGTACGAGCAGGCGTCTAACCTTGGGAAATGTCACATTGATTGATTTCCCAAGGTGGGGCTAAAACCCAACATAACCTGACCTAACCTAACCTAACCTAACCTGCCCTAACCTAACCTAAACTGACCTAGCATAAACCATAACCTAACCTAAAGCCTACCCTAAACCCCCTAATCTTCGGGAACAATTTCCCAAGATGTGAACATTTCCCAAGGTGTGACACCTACTCATACAATACCTTTTATATATAATAAAAATATGGTAGGTAACTACATTTTAAATTCCAACATGTCAGCATGTCTATGCAATTTAGGTCATGTTTGATGAGGCTGGGTCTGATCCATTTATGGAACCAAGGGTAGGTAGGTAGGTAGGTTGTAGGGGTAATCATTTAGCAGGCGTCACACCATTGGGAAATGTGCACATCTTAGGAAATTTGTCCAAAGTTTAGGGGGGTTAGGGTAGGCTTTAGGTTAGGTTAGGGGTTAGGTTAGGTCAGTTTAGGTTAGTTAGGTCAGGTTAGGTTAGGTTAGGTCAGGTTATGTTATGTTTTAGGCCCACCTTGGGAAATTTGGAAATGTGACATTTCCCAATGTGTGACGCCTGCTAAATGAATACCGGTTGTAGGTACCTGCATGGGTAATCATTTAGCAGGTGTCACACCATTGGGAAATGTTGACATCTTGGGAAATTTGTCCAAAGATTAGGGGGGTTAGGGTAGGCTTTAGGTTAGGTTAGGGTTTAGATTAGGTCAGTTTAGGTTAGTTAGGTCAGGTTAGGTTAGGTTAGGTCAGGTTATGTTAGGCTTTAGGCCCACCTTGGTAAATTTGGAAATGTGACATTTCCCAATGTGTGACGCCTTCTAAATGAATACCCCTGCATGCCTATAGGCAATAGCCAGATTCAGCAGAACATTGGGATAGGTAGGTACCACCGCACCACCAAGTTTGTTTGAATCCTTACCTCAAAGTGATCTTCACAACAAAACCATGGATGCACGGATGTCAGAAACGTGGAATCATCCCTCTTAGCCATTGTAGCCCACTTTCCCCGCATCCTACGGTCGGTTGGCACTTGAACAAATGTCTTGTACGGAGTCTTAGCTGTTGAGCTACTGCAGCCAGGCACAAAACACCACTTCCTCCCTTTATAACGCATGCCCTATCACCAATGTATTCGTTTCAGAGCAAAGTTACCGATCTCCTTGAACTCAAGAAATATCTGACTTATGTGGCACCGAACTACAGCACTGTCCTACCATACGAAACACGCAACCAAACACACCAACCATGCGCGCCACGACGGCTGACATGGGGTTTGCTAAGTTGTGACGTCACGCGCTCAAGAACTATTATTTATGTACAAATTTGTATTGTGATTTGTGAGTCAACCACTCAACTGAGAGGAAATTGGATTGCAGGGAAAATTACAGAATAATGCATGTATTTTAACTAGCTTTACTTAAAATATTCAGTCCCCAACCCCATTACGGCTTGGAGATATAAAATCGTGAAGATAATAATAATGTAGAACACTAGGACATGTGATAAAGCTACAACCATCATTGGAAACCGAAACTTACAACTCACACAGACATTCTGCTTCAGAATGCGTCCAGATGACGTCACAACAGGATATATCGTGCCGTCAGCCTGTTTGTTTGTTTGTTTATCGGGTGGTTATCGACGCACTTTTTGCACGATCACGGCTAATGGCGCCGCCCACACTGTTCCGCCGGTAGGCCGCGGGATTGGGAAATGTCCCGAGTGGTGAGAGTATTGAACCAGGGACCTTTGGTACCCAGAGCTTAACACCTTACCCACTCGGCCATCCCCGTCCCTGGTGACGTCAGCGTTGAGACAACTTGCCCGACTGCAGGCGCGGCTGGCGCCACACGTACGAAAGGGAAACCGGCGCGGCGGCCGGCCGGCCGGAAAATGACCCATCTGTTGTTCGCTGTTCGACTCTGGCCGCATCTGCGGCCACCAGAGCGAGTCGTCCGCCGTTCTCACGGCTGACCCACGATGGCTGAGGACTTCACGTCCGTCAGTCGAGAGGGACGTGCCGAGGTGACTCGGGGCCTCGCGCCCGACTCGGGGCGGTTCGCGGCCGCCATTCCACCAGCAAGGGAGGTGTTTGTCAGACATGGTTGGTTGGTTATTGGTATTACGACACGTCGACCGTTGAGTCATGTAGCGTCGCCAATCTCTCACGCCGATTGGTCGCGGGCGAAGAGTAGCGACAGGTGAGACTCGAACCCACAACCTTTCGATTGTGAGACGAGCATCTTACCCCTAGACCACTCATCCCCTTTGTCAGACATGAGGTCTCACACTCGATTGACGGTCGGTCTCATGGAGCATTCAGTATTCAGTACTATTTGAGCGCACATCGCCAGAGCCCACTGATTACTCCGCCGTGCCAGTTTTGGCCTGTCTGACTGCTGGTTATTGCAGTTTATTTTTTCATTTTCGTGGGGTGACACCCGTCGCTCTTTTCGCATTTAGTTTCCCAGTGGGGTGACACCCGTCGCCCCACCTGGTTTTTTCGTCGCCGTATTTCTGTTCCCTTTGTTCTGCGTGATTATTTATATTTCGTCCGGTAGGGTTTTTTTCCCGTGATGGGGAAAAAGAGGAAAAAGGATACCGACCCCAGCTCGCCACAGGACTCTGAAGCAGAATTTCCTCCTCTGACCACACCCGACGACCATCGCACGAACACGGACTTGGCCTCTGATGTTCCCTCACCGAATACGACCGTTGATGAACCACGCCGGATGATTCCACTCGATGACGCCATGGAAGCCCTTTGCGCCTCGCCGACCCCTGCTCACTCCAAGATCACGAACCCGCCTCGCAATCCAGATCATACTATTACGCTCCACGCCGCTGACTCACGCCCGAACCAGACCACTCCCTCCCAACCTGAACCCATCGAACCCTACCTCGACAGTGCTGGCTCCTTTATAGTAGTCAAGCCTGTCGAGGAATCCGTTTCCTTCCGCCGAATTAACGTTTTCTGGCCGACCAAGCAACTCCTCTCCATCTGCTCCTTAACCAATCCTGACATCGAGGCCCCTGCCAACGGAACCCTTGTCATCAAAACCCAAACCCGGGCCCAGACCAAAGCCCTCCTTCGTACCACCACATTTTGTGGTAAATCCGTCACCATTTAACTCCACTCCAACCGCAACTCCACCAAGGGCACCATCTTCGCGCCGGAGCTCCGCTTCATGTTAGAAGCGGATATCCAGACGGAGCTCAGGCCGGAGGGGGTGACCCACGTCCACCGCATTACCTTATTTAAAGACGGCCAGAAACGCGATACAAGCCTCCTTGTCCTTACTTTCAACTCTACAACTCTTCCCAAGACCCTCCTCGCCGGCTACATCCGATTCCAAGTTCGCGTATTTATTCCAAATCCTCTCCGCTGTTTTGAATTGCCAGCGCTTCGGCCATGGCAGTAAAACTTGTCGCCAATCAGCCCGCTGACCCAAGTGCGGAGAATCACCCCATCCTGATTCCACCTGCTCCAAGCCTGCCCACTGCCTCAGCTGTAACACATCTGATCACCTCACCACTTCCAATCAATGCCCGGTTTGGCGCAAGGAGAAGGAAGTATGCGCCGTCAAGGCCACGACCGGGGTGTCCTGCCTCCAGGCACGGAGATCTGTGGAAGCCACCTCCCCTCGACCAAAACTTACGCCCAGGCGGCCACCGTCGCTCCCACCACCCCTCGCGTCAACACCACTTCTATTCAAACTGACATGATTCCCGGATTAGCTCCACTAAAAAAAACTAACACCACTGACCACACCGACACAAACCACCCTGGCTCCCAACACACAGACCACTCCGGCTCCCAACAAGCGGACCACTCCAGGGAGGAGTGACAGGCCCCGCAGTCACTCCGCTGCGGGAGCAAATTGTCGTTCACCATCAGGGGGCCCCCGATCGAGCCCTGCGTGCCCAGCGCCGGCCAGCACCCACGTGACCCGACCGACACATTCCAGCGGGCGGGCATCCCCGCGGCAGTGGCCAGCCGCCGTGAGCCGGCCGCCAAGGTCACCGGTCGGTCGGACGGTTCAGGCGGGTCAACCGCCGCCGGACACACCCAACCCACATGCCCGCCCGAGATGCAATCGTGGCTGCGCCAGGCACCGAAAGGTGCCGATAAATATTAATTTTCACCAATGTCCATATTTCTACAATGGAACTGCCGTAGTTTGATTTCCAAATGGGCAGAAATGAAAGCCTTTTTAGCATCTTAACTCCGATTCTCATCGCACTTCAAGAAACCTGGTTTTTGCCTACCGATACATATAATTTCAATCTTTTCAATTATTCGCTATACCGCCACGATGAGGTCCGTGGATCACACCGCAGTGGCGGTACAGCCCTTTACATTAACAATGATTACACACATACACAAATTACACTTCATTCATCGTTACAAGCCATAGCTTGTACATTACGTTTACATGGTCGAAATATAGATGTATGCTCACTATACATTCCACCGTCTACAGACAACACAAACATTTTGACACAATTTGAAAACCTCATCACAAATTTCAAAAACCCTTTCATCTTACTTGGCGATTTCAACGCTCATAGCCCAGCGTGGGATAAAAAATGTACACACCCAGACACTCGCGGACGCATTATTCAACACATTTTAGGCCGACACAATATAGTAATACTTAACACTGGAGAGCCAACATTTTTTCACCTCGGACACAACACAGAAACTGCAATAGATTTGACAATTTGCTCTCCAACTCTGGCCAACGATTTCGATTGGACCATAGATACAGACATTCATGACAGCGATCACTACCCCATAAAATTGATACCCACTTTTTCAACTGCGACCGATACCACACCCAGTTTTATCCCACGCTGGAAAATTTCGAAAGCTGATTGGACAACATTTCAGGAACTTTCACAAATTCAATACAACTCCAACATTTCTCCCGTCGAAAACATCAACTTAATTACAAATACACTTTTGAAGCAGCATCTACTACAATTCCACTCACCAAACCTTTTACAAAAAGAATTCCAGTTCCATGGTGGTGTCCGGAAGTAGCACAGGCCATTGCAATTAGAAAAAGAGCATTTCGAAAATATCTCAGACATCCCGATTCACACAATTTACTTCACCGAAACCGTGAACGAGCCCGAACCCGCCGCATCATACGCGATGCTAGGCGGCGTTCATGGTCATCATATTTACAACAACTCACCTTTCAAACTCCTTTAAGCCAAATCTGGCAATTAATCCGCCGATTGTCCGGACGTATCCCATTTAAATCACTCCCGGCCCTCAAAATCCAGAATATCACCATTACAGACCCACAAACAATAGTAAATACAATAGCAGACACCATGGCCCACAATAGCTCTGACAACAACTACAGACCGGAATTCTTACAAAATGCACAACACGCTTTTCACACCGATTTAACACAATTCGATTCTGACAACACTGAAACATACAATGCTCCTTTTCAAATTTCGGAACTAGAAGATGCAATTTCCTCCGCCGGTAACACTTCTGTAGGGCCCGACAATTTACATTATTTCCCCCTTTTTTAGACACTTATCCGACCACACGAAACATTCCATCTTACGAACATTTAATTAATTATGGTCAGGTCATATTTTTCCGAATCTTGGAAAGAAGCCACCATCATTCCGATACCAAAACCCGGCAAAGATCACAGCGACCCCAACAATTTTCGACCCATTGCTCTCACCAGTTGTCTTGGAAAACTTTTTGAACGTATTATTATAAAAAGACTGACCTGGCACCTGGAAACAAATTCTCTTCTATCTCCCATTCAATGCGGTTTTCGGCGAGGACGCAGCACCATAGATCACCTTATTAGATTAGAGACAGACATCCGCCTAGGCTACAAAAAACATGAACACACTGTAGCAGTATTTTTAGACATAAGCAAAGCATACGATATGGTTTTCAAACCCGCATTACTTTTCAAAATTCAGCAACTCGGCATAAAAGGACACTTAGCACATTATTTAGTAGGTTTTTTTATCTGGTTCTCGTCCATTCCATATCAGGTGCCGGTCAGCCATATCCGATCCACGTTTTCTTCAGAACGGATTACCACAGGGGAGTTGTATTTCACCAGTATTATTTAACATCATCATTAATGATATTTTCGATAACATGCCTGCCAATCTATCATACTCGCTATTTGCAGACGATAGTGCGATTTGGTGCTCCGGCAAAAACATTGTTTAATTCGATTACAAAACGCACTTGATCGAGTACAAAAATGGTCCCTAAAGTATGGCTTCCTTTTTTCGGCCCCAAAATCTGCAACACTGATATTTAGCAAATCGACACCCTACCCGAACCCAGACACACCGCTTCACCTCGCTAACAACAACATACCTTTTGTAAATTCATTTAAATTTCTAGGCATTATTTTTGATCGTAGGCTATCCATGTATCAACACATCAAACACGTTCAGACCAAATGTTTTCACCGACTCAATTTATTTCGCTGTATTACTTCTTCCTCATTCGGAGGCCGATCGTCATACGCTTTTACATCTCTACAAATCCTTAGTTCTTCCCATCATAGAATATGGGTCGCTAGTCTACGCCGGTGCCAGTACCTCCGCTTTGAAACTTTTGGACACCATCAAAAAAAATTCATCCGTTTAGCACTCGGTGCAATGACCACGTCTCCCATTACTTCTTTACAAATCGAATCAGGAATTCCACCATTAGCTCTCCGAAGAATTGAACAAACACTCAGGTATGCCGCAAAAATTCAATTTAGAGAACACCACCCCACACACGCATCTTTACAAATTCTCCCAAATCTACACCACGAATATTTAGGTCCCGCCGAAAAGCGAACCGGCCTTACCATAGCTTCACGCATTAAAACATTTTCTACATAACTCCAATACAACATTCCACATATTACTGCTCTTTCTCCACCAACTACACCACCGTGGCAGATGACCGAAAGACATATTTTCTATCTCACCACCACTCCAAAATCACAGCTTTGTCCAGAATACGCCAAACAAAAATTCCACCAGTTTCGTTCTCGTTATCGCCATGTTCCTTTTGTTTTCACCGACGGATCCAAAGACGCAAATTGCACAGGAAATGCCATTGTTTCCGGTACATACACAAAACAACATCGCTTGCCAAACGGGACCTCCATTTTCATCGCCGAATTGCACGCCATTCTCACTGCCCTTCGCTATGTCCGCAACCGTTCAATTTGTCACCCCATGCGCCATGTCGTTATTTGTTCCGACTCAAAATCTGTTCTTCAATCTCTTTCTTCACTTTCCTTTTCGCACCATTGCCATATTTCCATTTATGACACACTTGAAACACTTCATCTGATGGGCATGAAGGTCCGTTTCCTGTGGGTGCCCAGTCACTGTGGCATCCCAGGAAACGAGGAAGCAGATCATTTCGCAAAACAGTCATTACAATTACCATACATCACAGAAATCCCACCACATTTTGACGCCATCAAATCAACAATACGACAAAACATTCGACATTTTTGGAACCAACAATGGACTGAAACCACAAACCACACACAATTACTTCTCATCAAACCCGTCATCGAAAACTGGACCACATCATATACAAAAAACAGACAAGAGGAAAAAGTTCTATCGCGGCTCCGCATAGGTCACACTTTTCTCACCCATCGATATATTTACACTGCTTCACCTCGACCTTCATGCCCATCATGCAACACTCATCTTACAGTTTCACATATTCTCCTTCACTGTCAACATTACCATGAACATCGAAAAACACTTACCAACTACTGCCGTGCACACAACATCACCTTTTCTTTGCCCACACTCTTAGGAGATACACACCCTTTTCTCATCAATCTCCTTTTCATTTTTCTCCGAAAAACCAACTTACTTCAGGACTTGTAAATTGACTTTTAGAACATAATATTTTTTTCACTCTATTTCTATTCACGGCATGAATTGGCCTGAGCAGGCCGAAATGCCTAACATAATAAAATGAAAATGACGGTCGGTCTAGCTTATATGGGCAGTCGGTCGGGACAGCTTCTCAGGTGGAACGTCATGACGAAACTGGTGCCACAGAAGATAAAAATGTTCCATCGCACCATCGTCACATCGCACCATGTGAAAAACATGTATTCCCACACGTAATTGGTGTGACAGTCACCAAGCAGCTTGCTTTCCCCACCATATTACCTGGCCTTGCACATTCTTGCTTGGGAAATTAATGGCAAGAAATCCACCCTGCGCGGGGTAATTTTCCAATTTTTTCGAATTATAGGGGCACAACCATCAACACATTTTCTTGCGTCAAAGTATTATGGGACACACGCAGGTGTGTCAATTTGCATGCTATTAGTGTGACGCTTGCCACACCAATGGTTATTTTTTTACACGAATGATGTCGGATGCCATACCAATGTTTTCATGCACACTCTACTCACAATATTAATGCATTTTAAAATTGAATGGATTAAGTTAAGGTACATCCTATATACTGTTCCCCAGACAGGCACCAGGATTTCTTTAGTCGGGGGCCGGCGAGGCTCACGACAAAGATTTTGCTGCGAAATGGGTTTTACCCCACCGACAAATCGAAAAACTCCTATTTCTGTGACTGTATTTGAGCGTTCGGGGTATTTTTTGCAGTGTCTGTTTTCACGCTGAAAAAAAAACATTGTTTTTCTTCACTAAGGAAAGGGGACACCGAGGCCCGCCCAGGACCTATACCCATTCCCACTCGCGCCGAGGTGGAAAATGTACCATGGCCATAGGCTGCGCTGAAAGTGGAAGGTGGAAGGTGGAATCAGCTGGAAGGCGACGCCTCGTGCCAGATGGTGAGCAGCGCTTCCATGTGCAACACGACCACATTTCGCTATGTTATGATTGGGCGGTAATGATGAACGCCGGGCGCGACAGTCGAATGTGGCGTGAAAATAAGCTAACCGGCCAGCGCACCCAGGCGCCGCAACTTACTATTCATTTATTGGTACTTCACCAGCATGTCAGTGGTGTAATCTTCCAAGACCTTGTGTGGTCACACGCTACATCATTTTTGATAGGAGCCGCTGCCCCACCGCAAATAATATATATATATATATATATATATATATATATATATATATATATATATATATATATATATATATATATATATATATATATTATAGGTATCACAAGCGCCTTAATCACCTCTTTTGATGCGAACGTCACAAAAATAACAAAATCGGACAAAATTGCAATACAACGTGGTGGCAACAGTATGCTTGTGGGCATGGGTGTGACCACTGTGGGGGGGGGGGGGCTGGGGGGACATGTCCCCGCAATTTCTGAAAAGTGGCGATTTGTCCCCCTCAATTTATTTTGTGTTCTCCCAAGCCTCAGCTACCTGACCATGATCACCGCAAAATTATACTTGATAATTTATAAATTGAAAATATCTATCCAAGAGAATCACCAAAATACCAGAAGCCGATCTAGCCAATCAACGGACTTCACAGGCTATCTGTCGTCACAACATCTCCGAGAGGTAAATCAGCAAACATTATAAATTTCTGCTTCCAGGCCATTCTTGAATAACATGCAGCTTGATCATCTTGTGTTTTCGCTTGGGTGGAAAGTTGTGCTTTGTGAGGCAACAAATGTGCATTATCGCAAGACTTTATAAGTCTTAGGCTGCACTCCCCTGCGCATATATCGATATGTCTTGAGCAATCGTGACTCTGGGTGTCCTTGTGTATCTTCAAGACCATGGTGGGAAGTCATGGGAAGCCTTAAGCACGTACGTCAAGTTAACGTCGTATTCGTATTCGTATTCAGCGACGAGTTCGCCAGAGGCGTATTTGAATTGGCATCGGCATTCAGCGACGGGTTTATGATCGTTCAAATCAAGTACCACAATTGCTTCTGCTTGTACTGAACACGCTGGAAGCAACTACATAGGTCTCACATGACCACGTTAACGGTTAAGGTCCAGCGCAAACCGGTTTGTTCGGTCACCTCCCATTTTTATTTGCGTTTTCACCCAAACCTGCCCCAATCTGCTATCAAGCGATAGCCTGTGATGAACCGTCGTGTAACATTTCAAACCGGTACATGTCAAGGTCAAACTTCAAGGTCAAAGGTCAGCTTGATTTATTAGATGGCGATATTGAGGCGATATCGACCGAACGCGAGGTTCGGTTGCTATCGCTTCAATTTCCATCAACTGGGCGTTGTTTGACGTGGCTTGTTATGCGGTATCAGAAAGCTAAGCAATCGAATTATTTGTCATGGTCAAAGGCCAAGCTGATCCTACGGTCGCCTCAACTTTTTTTCCCGTTTTCGCTCAAACCTATCAAAATCTGGCATCAAGCGATAGCCAGTGGTGAACACTCGAGTAGTATTTCAAAACGGGACATGTCAAGGTCAAAGGTTTGATTGAGTCCTTCGATGACCTCGCGTTTCGTCGCTATGGCTTCAATTTGCAGAAAATGGATGTCATTCGACGTCGCTTGTTGCGCGGTGTCAGAAAGTTGATAATTCGCAATAATCTGGACGGGTTAAAATTCAAGCTGATTTCTTCGGTCGCCTTGCATTTTTTTTTAAGACATAAAGACATAAAAAAGATCAGTGCAACTATGAGCCTTCTTGGTTGCACTCTGGACACTGAACCAGTTGCCCGCCAAATCCGTCGATCAGCCCTCCCTGGAATACCGAAAAAGCAAGCCCTCTTTTCTTATAATAAGTGCCTATGCTGTTTTTAAAGATGTTCAGTGTGCCCCTACTGACAATGGTTTCTGGCAGCTGGTTCCAAGGTTCTACTACCCTGTTGGTGAAGGAAGACTGTCTTAACCTTGTCCTGTTGTGATATATATATATTATTTTTTTTTTTGGGGGGGGGGTCACTAAAGCCTACCCAGATACACTATCAAGCGATACCCCATGGTGAACCTTCGAGTAACATTTTGAAACCGGGATATGTCAAGGTCAAACCTCAAGGTCAAAGGCTAGTTTTATTTTTTAACGAAATCCTCGCGACTCGTCTCTATGGTTCAATTTGCACCAAGTGTGAGTCATTCTTCTTTAATCGAACAAATTTCAAAGGTCAAAGGTCAAACCGATTTCTTCGGTCGCCTCGCATTTTTTTATTCGCCCTAATCTACCCACATCTGGTATCAAGCAATAGCCCGTGGTGAACCTCGTGTAACATTTCAAACCGGGACATGTCAATATCAAACCACAAGATCGAAGTTTAGCTTTAATTGCTCGAAGTCATCGCGCCTCGTCGCTATGTGTTTAATTGTGATGTCATTCGACGTGCCGTTAGGTACTCTAGCAAACCGTTCGGAAATCACATTAATTGGAAAAGTCAAAGGTCCAGCTCATTTCTTCGGTCGCCCCGCGCTTCTTCGTTTTCTCACAAAGCTACCCATGTTTGGTGTCAAGAGATAGCCCGTGGGCAACCCTCGAGCAACATTTTAACCCGGGACATGTCAGGTCAAGCCTCAAGGTCAAGGGTTAGTTTTAATTTTCAAAGTCCTCGCGTTTCGTCGCTGTGGCTTCAATTTGCATTATGTGGGTGTCATTCGACGTGGCTTGCCGTACGTTATCAGAATGTTGAGATATCGAAATAATTTTGAAGGCGTCGAAGGTCCGGCGTGTGTACAATGATTGAGTGAAATAGGAATAAGAGGATCAAATCTATTTTTGTTTGCAGCCGTTGTGATAGCAGGCACTCATATGCTATATGACTAGGAGCCCCCCCAAAAAAAAAAAAATCCGTCATAACCTGCTCGGACGGCGCTCTCATCGCTGGTTTTAAAATTACACTGCCACATTGATGTTCCGGACATGTCAAATATATAACTTTTTTTCTTTAAATTGTCTGCTTTCCTCTTAATGGTTCAACGGAAGTTGTGAAATTTGCAAGAGAAACCACATGTGAATGCGAGAGAGCAATGTTGTAATCAGGAGTGGATCTAGGGATTGTCATGGAGTGTCACTTGTCACTTGTCACCAGACATGTCACTTGTCTGGAGGGGCGCCATTTCTTTGGAGCGACGCTACTGTGAAAGCACCTGGAGGGGCATCTCTGGCTGAAAGATTCGAGGGGGCGGGTTGCACTCGGTCCTTCCCGAAGGGGCGCCTTTCCTTCCAAGGAGGTGCCTTTTTCTTTCATATGGGCGCCTTTGGCTGAAAAATTCGAGCGGTGCACTGAAATCTTTTCAGAGGGGCGCTTTTTCCCGGCCGGAGGGACGCTACTTTCCATGTGGGTGGCACATGTCCTTAGTGCCATACCCTTTATCCGCCCTGGTTGTTATTGCATCCAAATGTCTTCCCATAAAACAGGAAAGCATGGGAAAGGTTATTATTGTTTGTCTATATTTACTACAATAAAATCATCGTCCAATATTTTCTTTTTTGCCTTCTGCAAGAGGGCAACGTTTAACGTACTTACAGCATTGCTCTGTGGTGATTATGAAATCCGGACCAGCACATACGACACACAGCTAGATGTTCAAAGGCAGTGATAAGGAATGAAACTTGCTAATTTTGGTGGAACTTTTTGTCCCCAAAATATGATTTTTAACAATGGTGAATCTGAAAACCAGACGTTGAAAATGAAGTGGCTGAAATCCAAGGATTTTTGTCCGGGGGGGGGTAAGGCCTCTATCTATGAGTACCCCTATGAGTACCCCTCCTTTGAGTCCTCTATGAGTACCCCTCTATCCTGTCCAAACTTACCGCGTCCCTGGTTTGTCCCCCCCCCCCAATTTCGAAACCGTGGCTACACTCATGCTTATGAGTGCATGTGTTTGTGGGTAAATAAAGATATATAAAGGTACATATCTGATGTACGTTATATTTTCGACCACGCATCCTATATATTTTTTAAAAGACAGAGTTGCATCCCTGATGCACGTTGTTTTCCCCACCACGCACCCCTTAACGTTGTTCGTTGCCTTTCAGTTTACATTAGTGTTTCAGCATAATGTGCTGCGGTAGGATTTCATCAATATGTATGTGGAGAACAAGACTGCGTTTGTTGTATCAGTGTAATGCCATCGGGATCTCTCCTTACTGCACTGTAGTGCAGTATCGCAGCGTGAACATACAAGTGCTCCCATCCACCCGCGTGCATCACAACTGGGGGTCATCTTCCGTGAGCACTCAAGTGTTCCCCCCCCACCCACGTGTATCACAACTGGGGGTCATCTTCCGTGAGCACGAAAGTGTTCCCATCCCCCCGCGTGCGTCATAACTGGGAGCCATCTGCCGTGAGCACGCAAGTGTTTCCATTCCCCGCGTGTATCACAACTAGGAGCTACCTGCTATGACCGGACGAGCTGTCCGCGCTATCATGTAAACTTTGCAGATAGGCGTGCACAAATCACGGATACGCCCGGAGGGCATACACGAGCCAGAGACTCCCACACGGCCAGGAACCGCCTGGAGATGCTGCTGGAGCCGCAGGACGATCCAAGGGCAGCACGCACCGTGCCAGGAAGCGCTCCTGAAGAGTCATGAACTGGCCGGAGACGCGGCACAGCCGGCACGCACCGTACAAGGAAGCGCTCCTGAAGAGTCATGAACTGGCCGGAGACGCGGCACAGCCGGCACGCACCGCCCCGGGACGCCGCAGAGCTGGCACGGACCGCCCGGGGACACCCGCGGCGGCGCGGAGCGCGGCAGGCAGGTGCTCCAGTTGCGAGGCCGGCCCCGCTGCCGGGCTGACCCGGCGACCGCCGGCCGCCGCCGCTCGTGAAGGCGGCTCTTGTGAAAGGCACGCGCCGGGCCGGCCGGCCGCCGTCTGTCCGGCCCGGCCGTGTCACTGTGCGCTGACCCCGGCGCACCGGCGCTTTGGCAACCGACAATTTACCACCCGACCGGCGCGCACAAAAACTCCGACAGTCCGCCCCCCCCTACCACCCTCCGGGCTACCAGCACTCTGCAGCTCCGGGCCGGAGACTGCAAGTCAGGCGCCGCTCGCTGTTCAGAGGGGCGGAGCCTCCCGGATCTCGAAACAACACATGTCACGAAGACGCGAGTGCAGGCGACACTCGCATGCAGAGGGACACGGTCCCCAAGCCTGATGTTTAGCACAGCTTCGCCTTCACAACTGCATCGTCCAAGCGCCGAACTTACACCTTGATGTGGTCGAAATTGAACGAGTGCTATGCATTTCAGCGACTCTTACGCAAAGCGTAAGATAGTTGGTCTGCCAGTGCATGAAATCTGCAGAGGTGATATAATGTCACCAAGAAGACCGCAATTTTGTCGAACTCGGTGAGATGTGAATCCTTTCGAAAAAATTGTTCCATACGCATAAGATACAAGGGAATGGAGCATGCCATTGTTCCGTGGTAAGGTGCACCAAGGACATTACCACAAATACAAATACCACGAATAGAAAAGACATACAATACAAGGAGTACAACAAAATGTTGGCATTGCGTCAGTTATCTTGGCCTTGCATGCATGTTGGCGCGTTGCACAGCTAATTAATTTCACACAATATACGAGTGAAATGTTCTGCGGTTCCGCGCACGGTATGATAATTAGATCCAGAACAGGTTAGACTGGAAATAGTCCGGGGCTTGCAGTCGGAATAAATAGTGACCTGCATCCACCGCCGGCGTTACTTTTGCAGACATTCTGGAGTTGGCAGTGTGCTTTGTCTCTCTGCAGCAGCGCAACGAAATTATGATTGATACAGAAAGAACATGAACTAATTAATGCTAGCCTTACCAGGAGGAGAGATCGACCCGACCTCCTATAGTTGTACGCGGTTCCTTCTAAACCAGCTTCATTGACTAGCTTGAAATGTGCATTTGGGTTTGATATTATTTAGACGTAATTCACGAAAATATATGGTTGCCGTCCGGACTCTCATTTAATGACATGCCCGTTACAGGTTAGGCCCGATGTAGTCCTCGGCTTAAAGTCGTAATATATGCTGTGACCTGTATCCACCATCAGGGCGCGCGACGTTGCTCTCAGATGACCTTGAGCTGCTGGTATAAATGTCCATGTTTGCCAAGCTGATTGTGCACACAAACACCCATTGAAATTATATCTATCTGGCCACACAAGTGGGCTTAACATGGTGTTTAGTTGACCGTTGACCTATCACTACCAGTTCTAACGAAGGGTATTAAGCACAAATTTGGTTGGCGTAGAAGAAGGGTGGTTGAATATGGAACATTTTTAATTTATACTTATTAATATTTAATTCAGTAATGCCTGGATACCGCGATATTATGTTCTTATTGATATAATACATTGTCATTATACTTTGACATCTTATGTGATTATTGCCAGTTTAAGTGCACCACCTGTCTCACTCCACTTGCCATTAGGAACGGTTTATGTCAAATTGAATTAGCACTTGAAGACACAGCTTGTCGTTCAGTATTCAACATGCTCCACCTTACTTCAGCTGTACACACGGTGACCATGGACAATGCGATAGGGAATCATAAAGACATAAAGACATAAAAGATCAGTGCAACTATGAGCCACAAGGGCCCTTCTTGGTTGCACTCTGTACACTGAACCAGTTGTCCATCAAATGTGTTGATCGCCACACTTGTGCAAGTGTCTCCTTAACGTACAATGCCCTGACCTCAAGGTCGGTTCGCCCGGGTAAAGCTCCAGCCTCGATAAATGACGTTTCGCACGAGGCAGCATCTCTCCGTCGTCTCAGGTCGGAATGATCTAGTTTCACTGCGTCGCGACGCCGCAGTGACATGACGTCATTAGGGCGTGACTCCACGGTGACGTCATCTCGTCACAATGTGATGTCACCGCAAGTTGCATGCACCAGTAACTACATGGTATTCCTCCATGGCCCCGCCTTTTGCACTCTCTGGAGCGGACCAGCTGTGCTGGAGGGCGACAGAGGAGGACGGGTGGGCGGTACCCAGGGTAGGAGGTGGGGGTGAGGTCCGCCGAGTTAATTGGCGGCGGGTCCTGAGAGCCGAGACGACCCTGGCCGCTGGCTCCGACCGCCCTCCGAACCAATCACTGGTGGCCGCCGTCCGCGGCGCGCGGAAAACGAAAGTTGAACTTGAGCGCGGCGGCGCGGTCAGTCGCGTGTCGTCGCGCCGACCGTGCAGAGCCAGCCAAGCCCCCAGTCGCACACCGCACCACCGGCCGCCGACGATCGCTGGCCACCCGAGTCAGCACGGCCAGACACGTGAGCCGGCCAGACGTCCAGAGCCGACGATCGCTGGCCACCCGAGTCAGCACGGCCAGACACGTGAGCCGGCCAGACGTCCAGAGCCGACGGTCGGCCGAGGCTTGTCCTGCCGCAGCTGACTCGACCTGAGGCCGGAGGCTGACTGACGGAAGCCAGTGGCTGACTCGACCTGAGGCTGGTGGCTGACTCGACCTGAGGCCGGCGGCCGCCTGAGGACAGCACGGCCCGACCCGCTGGTCGGTGGCCGACGTATCTCTGCGGAAGAGTAGCACGCGGCACCAAGTGCACGGGGACAGCGACTTTGAGCGCGAGATCGCCGCTCCGACGAGGTAAGGCTCGGTGCAGGCCGAGGACGACACAGCTCGGCGAGCATTCTGCCGTGATCGGACCGCAGCCGGCTTAGCCGGCGTATTTACAGCGTGCTCCGGTACCCATCAACACCACACGCCATTCAGACTGGCTCAGGTTCGGCACGTGACACTGTCCAAGCTGCATACCGCTGCGACGGCGTCAGTGACACGGTTGTAAACTTTTAATGACCCTGGTGACTTCATAATGGCTCGGCCGGCGTATCGTAGGCTTCGTTAAATTGACTCATGAGCAGAAAATGTACTGCACCATTTAAATGCTGGATTCCCGTGTAATAAATACGCAATAGAACGAGCTACAACAGTTCTAGTACGTCGTTATAAAGATATGTGGCTATACAATGGCCTTGTGACAAACTAAGTGTTAACGTGTCCGAACATTTCAGCTTCGGCGCTTTCAATGTGACGTGGAATAATATCGGAGCCTATCACACCGGCAGTCCCTCTTCGTTTGCTTTGCACTCGCATAAACTATTGACGAAATTCTTCCTCCCACTGTACATGAAGATATTCTAACGCCCCCTGTGTGTTGCTCTTTAGTCTAACTTAAGTCGTATCAATCATCAAAGTATTTGACATTAGCAATAGCTTGCGTCGCGATTTCTTATTTCCACGTAGCCTGTATTCTAATTCCACTAAGAAGTGAGGTCATTTGGGCGAACAGACACGTACTTACTTCTTACTTGGTGCTGCCGGTTAGGCCAGTGGCACACTCCCTAAATAATTGTGAAGCAATCAAGCTGTAAGAGGGAAAAAGCTAAACATTGCAGTAAATGGTATGTCACTTGATTTGATGAATCATGGAAATAGTTTCAGTGGAAACCACTGTATTTTGTGACGGTTTTCTTTGCAGCTATCACAATGCAGCCTTATATGCATATTAAATTGCAAACATTTTGTGAGCATCGCCCTTTTGTAATGCCATTAGTGCACCATTGAGTGTAAACGTCGTCAACGGCAATAATGTGTACATGATAAAAAATGATGTAAAGGACCATTTTCAAAGTATGAAGCTCAATACCTATGGTAGCCAAATGAGAACAGGAGCAGATCCAAAAATAGCGTTTATATATATATATATACATGTATATATATGCATACAGGACAGTAGAAGCGTTAATAATAAAGCACACAAAATGTTCAAGTCAGTTATCTTCTCAAAAACATGACACTGAAACCAGCCAAGAACATCACAAAATGTAATACTGAGACACCTTAGCGCGGTGAGTGCTTACCGAGCTCATATAACTAGCAGGGCAGGCGGTGAGAATGTGTTAACGAAGCCGTGAGCAATTTCCTCTCGCTACTGGGTGGCAAGTTGACGTTTTTTTCACGTCAATTTATAGCCTAAGACATACTCTCACTGACAACATAATTTGTCCATACCTTTTCGAGTGAGGTCCGTACGCCGTGATTATATTTCATTCCATGGCTAGAATACATGCCAAAGGCACTGCCCTAGTCGAATATTGGAAACTGATCTGAACAGGTGAAGCTATAGAGGAAGTTGCGCTCTTTCGAACGATAGGTTTATTTTGTGGCAACTCGGTTATGCCACCAAGCAATTTTCCTACCTCAGTTACCCCGGATGGCAGCAAGATTCTTGTTGGGCTACCCCAGTTCACTTTCTCAATAGTGCTATTGTCCGCCAGCATTGTTAGCGTCAGCCAATCCACTTGCGAATTGCTCCCGCCACAACAGCAGCAGTACGTTACCACAGTGGCGTTAATCAGCGTCGGTCATATTGATGGTGCATATCGAATATCACTCTAGGTTCTTGTTTTTTCTGGAACAAGCTGAGATTTTCGTTTGGCATATGAAATATTCATAGATATTAATAGCTACCTGAGATGTGACATTAATATATGTGAAATACCTGTGAAGTGAGATGCTCGGCCTCTACGGCCTCTTTACTACTTGTCTAATGCAGAGCTGATTATCGTAGCCATTGCTCTAAAATTGAACAAAATTGGAGAAAATTGCGGTTATGTGTTCTACACGCAAACGTTTGGACGAAATCCCTTACCGCACATCAATGATCCAATTGGCATGCGTTTGCTGCAGCCGGGGCGATGCCGCCGCTCCCAAGGGTCGGCCTATGGCCGACAGCCACTGTTCAGCTGTCGGCTTCAGCTGTGACGTCACTTGTGCACTGCATACAGCTGGCGGCGGGCGAGGCGCCGAGCTCGGCTGCCACCGGATGGAGACACGCAGCTCCAGCTGGTGCTGGCTGCCACCACCGGCCAGCTTCAGCTGGTGCTGGCTGCGGCCGACGACCAGCTCCAGCTGGTGCTGGCTGCCACCACCGGCCAGCTTCAGCTGGTGCCGGCTGCGGCCGCCGGCCAGCTTTAGCTGGAAACGTCAACAGCCGATCTGGGGTCAGCACCCATGCTGATGGGAAGGACGCTAAATTGAGACGCACAGTGGTAACTAGGAGAAAGTGATGCGATGCTTCCGACCAGTGACGGTCCCTATCATCTCCACCCAGCTCAATTTGTCCACGAGGGACCTCCGTTCACAGGGTAGGCTCCGCTCGCCCTGGGGCTGCATACCGACCGTGTCGCCCTTGACACGGCGACCTCTACCTATCACACATGAAACTGCACCGAGGGAAATTCACTCTAGCCATCTATCGATAGAGTTCCACCTAACCTCACCCACGGGCAGACCTCTGTCCACAGAAGGTTCACATACACATAGTTCATTTCGTGCACTGGATAACCGTTCATGAGCAGACTTGGTCTACACGGAGTGAACGCCGTCATCAAGGACAGCGCTCCATAAAGACCAGTCTTGGTCCGTCTGCATTAAATAAATCCTCCGGATCTGTGAGTGGCCTTCGTTGACATGAGTTCAAACAGTGGTGACGTCCGTTCCCAAAACACCGTTCAAGAGCAACAAGAGCGTTCCGCCTCCACAGGGTTCCGTCCGCCTTACGGGCCCCGTCCATTGATCCTGGATCAGCCTGCATCCACAGAAGTACGTCCCACAGCCAGCTAATTCCACAGGCGGAATTTCTCCACATGTCAACTGAACACAATTACGTGTTACGCACACTGAAACCAGTTGGCTCATAGGTTGTTGGAATTCCAAGTATTGCAAACGACTCCAGAATCAGAGCAATGTCAAATGCGCCGTTTTCCTAGTGGTAAATTGCGCTGCTGGTGAAATATCCCCGCAGCCTGCACCCACGCTCGAGGCGAGTTAACATTGTGTGATTCTGTCGGGCTTGTTCGAGCGTGTCAACTGGTGCGGTCTGGCCCGGTCCACATTGGTCGGACTGTCCGCAGGCCGACGGCGTCACACGCGGCTGCGGTCGAGTCGTGGCTACGGCCTGCAGGCTGACGCTGCTGTTGACACGCTACGGCCTGCAGGCTGACGCTGCTGCCGACACACTACGGCCTGCAGGCTGACGCTGCTGTTGACACGCTACGGCCTGCAGACTGACGCTGCTGTTGACACGCTACGACCTGCAGACTGACGCCGCTGCTTAAGCGCCATGGCCTGCAGGCTGACGCTGCTGACACGCTACGTTCTATATGATCGGCGCTACGTTCTATATTCTATGATCGTTTTTCACCGTGCGTACCATTGACCTCCAGAATGTCCTCTCGAGGTCCTGTGTTTGCTCAGGTTCGGCTGGCAGCGATTAGATAATTATGTTGTGCTGGACGTGCGTCCATGCTGTGCTGGACGTGCGTCCATGCTGTGCTGGACGTGCGCCCATGCTGTGCTGGACGTACCTCCATGCTGGACGTGCGCCCATGCTGGACGTTCACCAATGCTTGACGTGCACTCATGCTGGATGTACGCCAATGTTGGACGTGCGCCCATGCTGGACGTGTGCCCATGCTGGACGTGTGCCCATGCTGGACATGCGCCCATGCTACACGTTCGAACACCCCGACGCCGAGAGGGCAGCTCAGGTCGACGCTGGCGCGCGAGACTGCGGCACAGCGCCTGAGACGGCCAACGGCTGCCGGGCGCAAGGTGTCTGGCATCACTCGGGCGGCTCTGATTTCGAGGAAACTCACACACCGTGCTGGGTGTGTGGACACGGGCTGCGTCAAGCTAGGGGGCTCCGCCGCCGTTCCGATGGTACATCTCGAGAGAGAAAGTTGTCGAGTCAGTTCAGTTCTGAACTAGATAGCAATGCTCCGCCGGATCAATTAACGAGTGAACTATGCCGAATTTAACGCGTTCTAACGAGCAAACAAACACACCAGCATGCATAAGCATGTGGCTAAATTGAACGAACGCGGCTCCACTGACATCTGTGGGGGTCGGAGGTGATGAACAATTATCCTTCCCATACAGCACATTTCTGAACGTAAAAGTACTTTCGCTATTCCCTTTTACCTTAGAGTAAAGGTATCATATAAATTTACTCCGAGCCATCCCGAGTTGAAAATAAAAATAAATGCAGTGAGACTCGCCAATCGCTTAAATGTATGCTTATTGCATCGCACCCTCACTGAAATCAACATTCACGAAACAGACATTTCTCCTCCCAGCCTGACGACTGGTTCCACCCCTGTAGGCTCGGTCAGAGCCAATGCAGCCACCGTTGTCTCAGACGTCCTCGGGCCACTACTTGTCGGACGGCCTCAGGTCACTACTTCTCAGACGGTCGTTATCCTCGGACGGGCGGCACGCGACCCCTCCACTGCCCTGCCCTGCCCTGCGACTGCCTCACGCCGGCTGCCAACTCGGCGCGTCGGGCCACACCGGCCGAGCCGGCGACCGCAGCCTCGGTTACTGGGCCGCTGGCAGGGCGAACTGCACACCTTGCGGTTGATTCCCACGGGAGGCGTTTATGTATTCTGCCGACGTCGAGCTGTGTGTGTCTAGTTGAGTGTCGGTGACCGCCGCTCAATGTCAACGCCTTACACGGGGCCGGCACTGATTGCACAAGCGAACACCTGACATTCGACTGAACCGCACGGTCTTGCACTCTGCTCTTCGGCTGGCCAACGATTGCTGTATATGAGCGACATTTTGTACACATGCAGAGCTGTTATCTGGTGCAGATAACATTCACATAATTATATCTGTTCGTAAATATTACTTCTCACTGGACGGGAGACTTTGGGAGACTTTTTCTCGGAGACTTTGTTTCGCCGAGAAGAGCCATGTTTATTAGATAACGGTGTTGTAGCTAGGGTTTTAACAGGACGCCCCAGGTTGCACATCTTGCCACGTGTTGACCATGCTCCAGTCAAGAGCCGGAAAATTAGCGTGGTAACAACCACTGAGGGGCTCAATTGACCGCTATAACTAGCTCGGGCTGCGCCACTGCTAGTGCTATTTTAATGTCATCTAATGGCAAATAAGTAAAACAAATATGCATGCAATAAGCCTCTCTCGTCCTGCACCCAGCAAGGCATCGTAATAGTCTTTAGCCAGTAGTTTGTGTTTTGCGAAGTTTGTGCTGGAGCTGTCCGGCTGTGTTTATTTGGTTTTGGGGCTCCCGACGTACATGTTCAAGGCCTCAGCGCGCTTTTGGGGCTCCGGTGCGATATCTCGTGGTCCCGACGCGACTTGTCGGGCCCAGGCGCGATTTTCCGTTGACATGACGCCAGCCGATTTTCTTGGCTCGACGCGATTTTTGCGGACCTCTTCTGAATTTGTTTGACTTCGAATCTCGGCCTGATTTTGCGGGCCATGGCGCCATATCTGTGGGTCCAGCTGCGATTTTTCGAGCTCCGGTGCGTTTTTTTCTTCAGGTCCGTACGCGATTTTTCAAGGCATCTGGTGCTATGTTTGGGGCTCCAGAGCGATGTTCCTGGCTCGGACATTCATTTTTTGGAATCCCTCCTAATTTTGAAGGGCTCCGGCTTAATTTTGTTGGAGTTCCAATGCGATTTTTGGAGCCACATTTTGTTTCTTTGGGGCCCTCGTCACCAATTCTTGAAAGTCACGACGAGAATTGTTGATGGTGTGCCCGGAATTTTTGGGACTGCCGACGGAAAGTTTGAGTCCAGAGCGCGATATTTTGGGGATCCGGCGCGAGTTTTCTCGTTCTGCTGTACTCATTTGAAGCCCCCTACGCGAATTCTTTGGACCCGACGCGAATTTTTGGGCTCCAGCGCGATTTTTTTGGGGCCCAGATGCGATTCTTGGAGCCCACCCCTCTCAGGAGGGGGGGGGGGGGCTTTTGCCACTTTGGTCAAGGCTGCTCAAGGAGTTTTTTTTCCCAGCCGATGACCCCATTCAGAGTAGAAGGGGGCCCAGCACGTGTTGGGGGCTTTTGGCGCGAGTGTTTGGGCCCCGCAATTATTTATGTCCGAATTGACTTTTCGGTGCCGCGGCTTCATTTTTTTCGGGTCCCGATAAGACTTTTGGAGCTCCGGTGCGACCTGTCGAGCCCATAGCGTGATATTAAGGGGCAGGACGCGACTTTTTGTGACCCCCAGGCTCAGCGTGATTTTCATTGGCCCCGGCATGACATTTGGGGGTCCCTATCGTGATTCTGAAGGACCCCGGTACGACGTTTACCCCCAGTGTGATTATAGTGTGATTACGATACCACCAGTGTGATTATCAGGGGCCCAGGTCAAACTTTCTGGAGACCCAGCGTGGTTTTCAGGGAACCCAGTGCAGCATTTTGAGGCCCGCAGCGTGATTTCCAGGGGCCTTGGTCAGACTTGTTTGTGGCCTCAGCGCGATTTTCAAGGGGCCCAGCTCGACCGTTTGGGGCCCACGTCATTTTCAGGGACCCGGCGACAATTTTTGGGCATGGTTTCCAGCTTCCCTGGCCCGACCTTTTGTTGTCCCCAGCGTGATTTTCAGGGGCCCCGGTCAAACTTTTTGAGGCCCACAGTGCGATTTTCATTGGCGCCGGCCCGACCTACTGAGGCTTCCAGCGTGATTCTCAGGGACCCGGCACGACTTTTGGGGCCAGCGTGATTTTCAGGAACCCTGGTCCCACTTTTTGGAGCCCCCAGCGTCATTTTACTGGGCCCCGGAACGAATTCTTGCGGCCCCCAATGTGATATCCATGGACCCCGGTATGATTATTGTGGACCCAGAGGGATTTTAGAAGCCCGGCGCAATTTGTCCGAACCTCGGCACGATTCTTGGAGGCCCACAACCACTTGGGGGAGGGGGAACTGTCCCCTTTGCCCCCCCTCCCCTTCGGTATGCCACTGCATACCCACTTGGAGAATGATGTATATATGCACCTTTGCCTTATAAGACATATCGGACATATAGAATGGAGAAACATCAGGTAATAATACGTCTTAAAATAGCTGCAGAAACTCGCAAAATAGTACAGACGGAACAAAATAGTGTACATGTAGTGTATTTAGTACACGATAAATCACAACCCATTAATATCACTCAAGCCCAATGATCGCGGAGCCCATAACGCAAATGCGCCGCTTAAAAAGCGAAGGCCGCCCCGTCGAGCGTCGGTTGGCGTTAAAAGCCACAACAAATTCCGGCACGAACCAGTCGTTTAAAGATCACAACTGGTTAGCAGCCTCCTGGAGCGGAAGACGGCCTTTCGCTTTGACGCGTGATGGAGTGCGGAAATCTGCCCGGGTGGCCGCCGGACACAGAGCTGCGTGAGAGTGAACAACAGGTGGCCCGATGGTGGCGCCGGTTTCCCGCGCCGTCTCGCCTGCAGCAGCCGAGCCCGTCAGCAAGCGGCGCCGGAGGTCACTGTCCCGGACAGCCCCGCCTCCGGTCACTGTCCTGGACAGTCCCGCCTCCGGACACTGTCCCGGACAGTCCCGCCTCCGGTCACTGTCCCGGACAGTCCCGCCTCCGGTCACTGTCCTGGACAGTCCCGCCTCCGGACACTGCCCTGGACAGTCCGGCCTCCGGACACTGTCCTGGACAGTCCCGCCTCCGGTCACTGTCCCGGACAGCCCCGCCTCCGGTTACTGTCCTGGACAGTCCCGCCTCCGGACACTGTCCTGGACAGTCCCGCCTCCGGTCACTGTCCCGGACAGCCCCGCCTCCAGTCACTGTCCCAGACAGTCGCACCTCCCATCACTGTCCCGGACAGTATCGTGCACACTGTCCCGCCTCTGGACACTGTCCCAGACAACCTCGCCGAGGTATAGTGTCCGGGATAGTCATGCTCCATCAGACACTTCCTCGAACAGGTTCATCTACGGATCCTGTTCCACCGTCACAAGGCGATATACTCGTCAGGTGTGCCGCTGTTGGACCGTAAATTTGCCCAATATGTTCGGAACTCCTGCTCCTCCTAGTTGTGTCCGCCCCTACTGCTCGTGCTTTCAGCTCCAGCCTTCCTCCACCGATCCCGTCCACCCCTTGCTCTCAGAGCTGGCAGTTCGCCCATGGATGGTGCCCACATTCAGGTTCGAGAATCAAATATGCGAGAATTATTGACCAAGCATAGCAAACATGAATTAATTACCAATCTGACGTTCGTGGCGGCGTGCGGACTACAATTCAAGGGAAGATGTATGTCCAGGTCTTAACAATCACAACAGGCTCAACGTAGCGAGAGGGCAGTGCATGCAAAACATTCGATCATTATTTGTGTGGCAGCTCTGGTGGATATGCGCTGCACGCGAACAAGCCGGCCGCGTCATTGTGCAACCACACACGTCTGTCGCCGCTCAGCGTGACCCGTCGATCGAGCTGACACGACCAACGAGTCTCGGCCGAGTCTCGGAGCAGTTGCACTCCTCGCTGGCCGACACACCTTGGCACGGTGCAGAGCGTGCGCCGACGAAAACCCAAATAACGAACTAACTAAGGACCAGTTGCGCTCCTCGCTGGTCGACACCGGGCCCGGCTGGAGCCGACGGCGGGCGGTGCGGCACCTGCCGCAGAGCAATCGTGCGCCGCCGACGCCAGCCCAATTTCGTCACCGAGTTATAGAAATGTGCGCCGCATCAGGCGGCCACACAAAGCGCGGCTGTACCGGCACCTTTGCGCAACGCGGCGCGGCCGACGCGGGATGTTCGCCGGCGCGCGCTGTGCGTCGGTGCGCGCGGGTGGCGCCGCACACCATGGGAATGCGATGCCATCGCGGCGTGTTGCAACACGGCGCCCGCTGCACCGGCTGGTGTCGCATTGTGCGGCCGGCCACAGCGGCTGCCCTGTCATAGACGGCGACTGACCTGTCGCAGACAGTCGGTGGCCTGTCACTGGCGGCGCCTGGACCGACATGATGACGTCCCACCCAAACTGTGGTCTGTGGACTTTCACTTCGTGGCAATTTGACAACAAAAGTACCTGACTTGTAAAAAGAACCTTACATGTGCGCGGGGTACCGAGACGTGATCTACATGAATAATCAATTCCAGGAATTTACATCCACCAAAAACGAATGTTTTACCGGTGCATAAGAAGCACACTTTGTGTTTTTGGTGGACAACAAATTGGAGACGCGGCAAGGGCGATTGACTAACTTTGAAAGGTCAACTACGGTCTGTGCTATGACATGGCGGTCCCGGGGAATATAGTGTCCCAAAATGATCTGATATACGGTCCCCTACTCACCCCGGCATGACGAGAGAGTGGTAGTCCTGGAACGCCCATCAAAGCACCCAATGACATATTGAACCACAATTTACATTCGAGCCGCCACCAAGTCAGGAGTGCCGGACACCTGGATGAGAAATTGGTCGGGCTGGGTGGGAAATCCCGGTACAGTTTACAACGCGAGCAAGTGAAATTTCTCGAACTTGTTGTGAGTGTTGGCACGACTTCTTAATCTGGTTGACCCAGTGTACCACACGCTAACTGACTACCTGGTGCACGGACCATACAGCATTTACCCTTAGTTACCCAGGCACCCTCCACCCTCACGCACACAAAGAGGAGACTACAATCTGAAGCCTGAGCTGAAAAATGCACCGGCCTGACCTGTCACTTATAGCTGCTGCTAATTTACCACAGGCGGTGGCCACAGTAGTCAGTCGCCGGTGTATTCGAGGTCAGGAGTCAGGTTGGTCGGCGGGAAGGTGACTAATACACCCGCCGGCGTGGTTGAAGTCATGGATTAGATTGGACGGGTGCAAGATTTATCAATATATCAACCGGCGTGGTTGAGGTCAAAGAGAGATTGGACAGGTGCAAGGTCGCCAATACACCCGACGGTGACAATGTCACCAATACACCCGTCGGCGTGATCGATGTCATGGGTCAGATTGGACGGGTGCAAGGTCACCAATACACCCGACGGTGACAATGTCACCAATACACCCGTCGGCGTGATCGATGTCATGGGTCAGATTGGACGGGTGCAAGGTCACCAATACACCCGACGGTGACAATGTCACCAATACACCCGTCGGCGTGATCGATGTCATGGGTCAGATTGGACGGGTGCAAGGTCACCAATACACCCGACGGTGACAATGTCACCAATACACCCGTCGGCGTGATCGATGTCATGGGTCAGATT